>MU279361.1:635728-983535 GCA_022385695.1 Xylaria arbuscula | reverse complement strand
CGCTTTATAAACCGTACACCAGCCCTCCGAACGCGTTTAGACCGTCGAATCGACTATAGCCGAGTCCTCTGCGAAGCTCCTACCGAATATAACGCGTATTAAAAACGCGTAAGAAAGACTATTAAGCGTCAAGGCATTGCAGAAAAAAATATATACAATTTCGATGAGACAGGGTTTATGATAGGCATGATTACAACTAATATGGTTGTAACAAGTGTTGAAAGGCGGAATAGGCCTAGGCAAGCCCAGCAAGGCAATCGGAATTGGTCTACAGCCGTTTGTTCGATCAATTCACAGGGTTGGTCGGTGCTGCCTTTTATCATTTTGGAGGGGAAAACCCACCTTGCCTCTTGATATCGCAATAGCCCTCTACCACCCAAATGGCAAATTGCGGTCTCACATAACAGCTGGATTAATAATGATCTCGGTTTAAAATAGATTAAACACTTTAATGAGTATACTCGACCGCGTTTAACGAGCATAAAACGTTTTTTTATTTTTAATAGTTACGAAAGCTATTATTTGGAGAAATTTAAGAACTATTGCCAGAAAAATAGTATTTTTACCGAAACAATGCTTGCACATTTTTTTTATAAACTTTAGCCTTTAAACGTGGCATGTTTTAGCCCGTTAAAAAAAGCGTATGGTATTAAAATCAGCAATATTATGCAAATAAGTATAACACATATTTTAAAAGAGGACTTTTTACCTGCGTTTTTTAAAGCTTATACTTAAGCAATAACACCTGTAAATATTATATTTGGGTTTAAAACCACTAGCCTTATCCCATTTAACCCAGAAGTCGTTATTTTAGGGCTTAATGTTGCGCTAATCCTTTTTATATTATCGCCGGAGCCTAAGTTACCTCTTACTGTTTAGGTTTTAAAAACCCTTACTACTATTAAAAAAGCCGTTTTGCAGATTATTTACTTAAAAACCCAAATCGCTAAGCATTAAAATAGCTTACCTAGCAAAATTATTAACGCTGTAAACTTGTTATCAAAAGCTACGTACCATTTACTGCATAGGCAGACGTTAATACTAAATGAGGTAGCTAAGCTTCGGGAGGCCAACCACATCTTTAGTAAACGTCGGAGAACAAAAAATAAGCGATTACAGACTGGAGGAGTACTTACTCGATCTGAGGGAACAGATCTCCAGGTCTCTAAAAAGGGTGGTGGTCAAGTAGATCAAGAAAATAGTGAAGGAAGTGGTCGTCAGGTGAGGGCATCTGCGCGCGCGCGCCATTGTGGCATATGCGGCAACACCGGTCATAATGCGCGCACTTGTACAGTAGATGTGAATACATTTAATAAAAAAAATTCCGATTAATTTAAAGTAATTTAATTGCGTTATGGTTGTTTTTTTTACATTGCAATTTTAATAATGCTTAAGACTTTTGTTATTTAATGATATTTATCACTTGATAATAAAACACGTTAAGCTAAATTTTTCCTTTTATATTAATTTATTATTTTATTACTTATATAAGTTTTTATTAAAAGCTTTAACTAAATAAAAACTAGCTTTAATAGCAATAAAACAAATAAATTTTATTTAAAAACTTTTTAAAAATATAAAAAACTTTTTATTATTTAAAAAGTAAAAAGCAAAAAAATAAAATATTATTTAAATAAAAATATATTAATACGCTTTAAAAAGTTTTAAGCAGCAATAAATATAATTAAACAATTTAATAATATGTTAATATAAGTAATAATAAGCTAAAATTAATGAAAAAACAATTATAAATAATTATAATAAATTAATAACTATTTTTAAAAATACTTAAAAAGCTTTATATTATAATAGTTAAAAAAAACAAACATATTAAAAATATAAACTATAAATATTTATAAATAAAAAAGCTTAAGTAAGCTTTATTTTTTTATAAATTATTAAGCAATTAAGCATATTAATAAAGTTTAAAAACAACTTTTATTTATTTTTAACTATTAATAAAAGTTTTATTATATATAAAAATAAAATAGTTTTAAAAAAAATTGCAAAACTTTTTTTTAACATTTTTAAATATAAAAAATAACTTATATTTAATATTATGAAAATATTTAAATATAATATTATTTAAAAAAAAGCAAAATTATAATTATTTTTATTATATTATATAAATAAAAAACAATTAAAAAAACTATAAAAATTTAAAAAAAAAAATTTAAAAAAAAAATTTATTTAATTTTTAAAATTATTAGCAAAATTACTAATATTATAAATATTATGCAAAACTAAAAAAAATAGCAAATAATATTAAAAATTAATAGTAAATTATTAAAACATAAACTTTAAAACAATTAAATTTATAAAATTAATTAATATATATAAAATAATTTATAATATTTAATTTATTAAACATATATAATTAAATAAAAATAATATTTAAAAATAAATAAAAAATGGCATTTTATATATAATATAAATTATATAAATTTTTAATAATATTTTAAACATAAATAATATATATTTTATGCAAATTTATTAATATATTTATAATAATATATTTAAACAATATTTTAATATATTTAAAAAACTTTAAAAAATATTAAAAACATGTTAAAAAAATGCTAAATATGTTATAAAGTGCTAAATTAAAAGTAAACCTTAAAAAAAGCAAATTTTATACGTAAAAAGTTGATTTTTTTAAATTTATAATAATTTTAAAAAAAACAAAAATTTAAAATTTTAAAATTTTAACAATAAAAAATTAGCTAATATTTAAATTAATAAATAATATAAAAGCATTTATAAAATTTATAAATTATATTTAAAGCTTTATTATAAAATTTAATAAATATGTTAAACTTTTTATAAACTTAAAAAAAAAAAAGATTTTTAAAAAAATTAAAGCTTTTATATTAAAAAAATTTATTTAAAAACTTTTTAATTTAAATAAAAAATTTAAAGTAATAATTAACGTTAATAAAAAAGCAATAAGCAAATAATTAAGTTAATAAAATAAAAATGGAAAATGATATTTAATAGTTTATTTTTTAAAAAAAAATTTAAAATTAACAAAATAATATATATTATTAAACAAAAAGCTTATAGCTATTATTTAAACATTTAAAAAATAAAAATATTATTTTTATAAACTTAAAAAGCTAATTAAAATATATATAAATTATAAAAACTTAATTATATTTATAATAACAAAAATATTAAATAAATAATAAATTAAATAAGCAAAGTTTTTATTTTAGTTTAATTTTATTATTTTTTATATTAAAAAAAAAATATAATAATAAACATTTTAAATTAATAAAGCAATTATAAAAAATTAAAAATTAAAAGTTAAATATTATTAAAAAAAACTTAATAAAAAATTATATTTGCAATTATAATTTTATTTAATTATAACAAATAAATTAAATAATTATAAAAATATTATTAAAGCTAAATAATATATTATTAACTTTTAAACAAAGTAAAAACAAAAATAAAAAAATATATTTAAATTTTAAATAATAATTTATAATTAAAAAACTAATAAAGGCAATGTATAAACATTTATTAATAAAATATTAAAAAGTGTATAAAATATTATTTTAAATATAAAAAAACTATAAATGCAAAAAAATTAAAAACTTAGTTAAAAAAATAGTTTAAAAATATATTTTATGTAAAAAAAGCAAGGCATTATAATATAAACTATATAAATTGCTATAATTAAAGCAAATATTAAACAAAGCTTAAAAATTAATTATATTTAACTTTATTATTAAATTATTTAAATTAAAAAAACTTATAATAAAAGTATTATATAATTTAATATTAATTATTGTAAAAAAATTTATAAAATATAAATATTTTATATTATATTTAAAATTAAATATAGCAAAAAATTTAGCTTATATAATAATTAAATATATTTTTAATAAATATAAAATTTTAAAAAAAGCAATTATAAATAAAAAAATAATTATAACTTTTAAGTTTTATTAATTATTAATAAAAATATTAAGCGTTAAATATTAATTATTTATAGTTTATTATTTATAAATAAATAAACAAACAAAAAAATAATTAAATTTTAAAGCAATATTTATGCTATTATTTTAATAAATAATAAAATAATTAAATTAAACTTTTATTTATAATAAAATATATTTATAATAATTTTAATAATAAATTAATAAAAATGTTATTATTTAAAGCAAATTATAAATTTAATTTAAAGGTAAATTAAATTATAATTAATAACATTATAACATTTAAAGCAAAAATATAAGCAAAAAAAGTTATAAATTTATAATAAAAACTATAAAATAAATTAATATTTTTATAAAATTGTATAAAAGCTTATAATAATAAATATAAGTTATTAAAGCTAATTTTAAAAAAAAAATAAAGTATATTTTTTAAAGCGTAATATTAAAATAAAACAATTAAGCAATAAGCTTAACTTTAAATAAATTAAATTATTTAAAATTAAAAAAATTATTTTAAAAATTAATTATTAATTTAAACTATTTAAAAAAGCTAAAATATAATTAAAAATTTATATTTTTTTTAAATTAATATTAAAAAACGCTAAACTTTAAATATAATTAAAAGTTAAACTAAATAAAAATTTATATAAAATTAAAAAAATATTAAATTTATATTAAAATAAAAAAACTTATAAATATTTAATTAAATAAAAAAAATATTTAAAAATTTATAAAAAACTTAAAAAATATAAAAAAAATAATTAATTAATTTTATTATTAGCATTTTAATTAATTATTTAAGCAAAAAAAAAGCTATAAAAAAAGCTAATTTAAATTTTTTTTTTTTAAATAACGCTATTTTTTTTAAACGCTTTTATACTTTTAATTTATTTATATTTTAAAAATTTTATTAAGTTATTTTAATACTTTTTTTATAAAAAAACTTAGTTTAATAATTAAAGTAAAAAAAGCAAGCTAGTAATTTTTAAGCTTAATAATTTATTTTTTAAAATTTATTAAAAACTTAACGTGTTTTATTATTAAGTGATAAATATTATTAAGTGACAAGAGTTTTAAGCACTATTTAAGTTGCAATATAAAAAAAACAACTATAACGTAATTAAATTACTTTAAATTAATCGGAATTCTTTTTATTAAATGTATTTACATCTACTGTACAAGTGCGCGCATTATGACCGGTGTTGCCGCATATGCCACAATGGCGCGCGCGCGTAGATGCCCTCACCTAACGACCACTTTTTTTATTATTTTTTTGATTTATTTGACTACCACTTTTTCTAAAGACTTGAAGATCTGTTTCCTTAGATCGAGTAAGTACTTTTCCAGTTTGTAATTGTTTATTTTTTGTTTTTTAACGTTTACTAAAAATGTGGTTGGCTTTTTAAAGCTTAGCTATTTTATTTAGTATTAACGTTTGCCTATGTAGTAAATAATATATAGCTTTTAATAATAAGTTTATAGCATTAATAATTTTGCTAGGTGAGCTATTTTAATGCTTAGCGATTTGGGTTTTTAAGTAAATAGTTTGCAAAACGGCTTTTTTAATAGTGGTAAAAGTTTTTAAAACCTAAACAGTAAAAGATAACTTAAGTTTTAATAACGGTGTAAAAAAATTAGCGTAATATTAAGCTTTAAAATAACAACTTTTGGGTTAAATAAAACAAGGCTAATGGCTTTAAACCTAGATATAATGTTTATAGGTGTTATTGCTTAAGTATAAGCCTTAAAAAACGCAGGTAAAAAGTCCTCTTTTAAAATATGCGTTATACCTGTTTGCATAATATTGCTAATTTTAATATTATATGCTTTTTTTAACGGGCTAAAATATGCCACGTTTAAAGGCTAAAGTTTATAAAAAAAATGCGCAGGCATTATTTTGGTAAAAATACTATTTTTTTAACAATAGTTTTTAAATTTCTTTAAATAATAGCTTTTATAACTATTAAAAATAAAAAAACGTTTTGTGCCTATTAAACGTAGTTAAGTATACTTATTAAAGTATTTAATTTATTTTAAACTAAAATTATTATTAATTTAGCTGTTATGTGAGACTGCAATTTGCCATTTAGGTGGTAAAAGGCTATTGCAATACTAAAAAGCAAGGTGGGTTTTCTCTTTTAAAATAATAAAAAGCAGCACTGATTAACCTTGTAAATTAATCGAACAAACAGCTGTAAACCAATTTTAATTGCTTTGCTGGGCTTGCCTAAGCCTATTCTACCTTTTAACACTTATTACAACTATATTAATTGTAATTATGCCTATTATAAACCCTATCTTATTAAAATTATATATATATTTTTTTTGCAATGCTTTAACGCTTAATAGTTTTTTTTATGCGTTTATAATATGCATTATATTTGGTAGGATTTTTGCAAAAGATTTGGCTATAGTTGATTTAACAGTTTAAATGCGTTTAAAAAGCTGGTGTATGGTTTATAAAGCGTGTTGTTTAGCACTTTTCAACAGGTTGGCTACCCCGCTTAGCCAATAGTTGGTCGGCTATATCTTAAACATAACACACCCGGGGGGAAAACGCTTTTAAATCTAGGTAAATTATAAACTATATAATTGCCTGCTCTTTAGAGTTGGTTAATTTCAACTTTATATTTTTGCTGCCGCGCCGGGGCGCAACACCGGCGATTTTGCAGCGGAGAGTTTTATCGAAAATGCTATACATTTTCGCAAGCTTGTAAATAAAAATGTAAAGGTTGCGTTTAAAAGCGTTAGCAGCAGTTAATAACTTAGCTTTTTTTAATACGTGGTTTATTGTTATAAATAAAGAAAATAAAATTTAAATAATAAAAGATAGAAAAACTTAAGATTTTTGTCACTTAATAATATTTGTTATTTAATAATAAAACACGTTAATGTTTATATATTTATAATTATTAATGTTTTAAAATAATATTATATAAAAAATTAATAAAAATATAATTTTTATTGCAAATAAAAAAGTTAATATTATTTAACATTTTATAAAAAAAACCTTTGTTAAAATAATAAAAACAAAGCATAATTTTATAGCTAAAAGTTTTAATTATAGCAAAAATAATATAATAATGCTTTATAAAAAAAATGCAAAACAAATTTTGCAATATAATTTGCTATAATAAAAAAAAACCATAAAAAAAAAAAAAAAAAAAAAACTTATAAAACTTATTAAAATAAAAAAAACATGCTAATATTTATTATAAATAATAAACTTAAAAAAAAAATATTATAAATTAATAAAAAAACAGTTTATTAAAAAATTAAAATAATTAAATAATTTAATAAAAAATATTAAGCTAAATTAAAAAATAAACTATAGCTTAAAAAATTATATAATATATAGCTTTATAAAATAATTAAAACAAATGTTTTAAAAAATTTATAAAATAAATAAAGCAAATATTTTATATAATTTATAAAACAAATAAAATAACAATAAAATTAGTAAAAAAAAAAACTGTTTATATAATAAACTAACATTTTTTATATATTTAATTATAGTTTTTACTTTATAATTTAATTTAAGTATATAACAACTTTTTAAAATAGCTATATAAAAATAATCTTTTAATAATTATTAATTATAATTTAATATATAAAGCTTTAAATATTAATGTTTTTATAAATTAATAGTTTCTTATATTTTTTTTTTAAATATTTATTAACTTTTTTTTATATTTTCACATATTATTATAAAGTTATTATATTAAGCATTAATTATAAAAGGTTAATTAAGCGGCTATATTAAATATGTTGTTTATTAAAATATATAAAGAAAAAAAAAAGTTTTAAAGTAAAAAGCTTAGCTAAATCCCGGTTATATATAAGCTAATTATTTAGCTAAACCAAACTTATTTAAATAAGCTTAACTTAGCTTATAATATTTTTTTTTTTTTAAATAGGCCTTTAAATTATTTTTAACTTAATTAACTATTAATAAAGCTATTTAAATTATTAACCTTGTTATTACTTAACAAATAGCCGTTGCGTAAGCTTTTTAGTGTGTTTTCTCCGTATATATTTAAGCTATTTAAAAAGCTTAGCTTTTTTATACGTAATTAATTTAATTTAAGTGCTATTAGGTTTATTTTTAACAGGTTATTACCTTTTAAAAGGCTAGCGAAGTAACCACTTTTTAGCCATTGCTATAGCCGTTTTTGCTATCGTTTTTTTTTACTTTGTTTTAAATGTTTAATTTGTTTACCATTTTAGCAGCTAAAAAATATGCCTTAGCGGCTAACTTTTAGCTAAAGCGCGGTCGAGTAATAAAAGTGGCCGCTGTAATAACGCTAATTTTAACCTGCTAATTAAAACGATTAAAGCACTTTTTAGCAAAGTGGCCTTTATTTTTATATATAAAGTAATAGCTTTTATGTTTTTAGCATTTACGCTATATATTATTAGCTAATAAGCTAACAGCGTTTATATTAACGTTTATTAATTTTTTATTTATATAAGCAATAAAAGCTTTAAATTTTTAAAAAAATAACGCAGTTTTTATTATATATATAATTTTAAAACAATAAAAAAGCAAAAAGAAATGCTTTATATTTTTTTAATTATAATTTATAATTTAATTATTTTTTTATAATAACGTTAAAATTAATAATAAGCAATAAAATTTACGTTTTATTATTATATATAAGTTATAAAGCTTTATAAAACCCGTTTCACTTTTTTATAAAATTATTTATTATATATTTATTTCATTTTTATTTTTTACCTTTTATAAGCTTTAATTTTATATAAAACTTATTATATAAAATACATTTTTTATTATATTAAACTTAGTTATTTTCCCATTTATAATAATTTTAAAGCTTTTATTACCCGGTTATTTATAATATAACAATATGGCATTTTAATATAATATTAAATTTTAAAGTTTTGCTAAATTAATAAATACACTTTTAAATAAACCTTAAAGTTTTTACGATATTTTTTTAAATTATTAAAATAACTTAGTTTTATTTAATTTTAATATTATAAGCAATAAAGCTGCTAACCTTTAATTATTATAATAATAAATAGTTTATTAAGTTAATAAAATTTATTAATTTTAACAAATATTTGCTAAATAATTAAAAGAAAATATTATTAATATTTTGAAAAGAAATTAATTTTATTGCGTTTATAAATTTAAGCTAAAGAAAATACGAAAATGCTATAAATTTAAAAAAAAAACTTTAATAACTTTAATAATTTAAGTTTTAATTTAAAATTTCATAGCTAAACTTATTAGTTTTAAAACTTGCTTTTTATAAAGGATTTTAACGATTTAAACAATTATAACTTTTTATTTATCCTTTTATTTTTTAATGATTTTAATTATACTAGTTTTAAAAGTGATTTTAAATTAAGTTATTTATAATATTATAAAGATATTAATTTAAGTAAGCTATTTAAATGGGAATATTTTTTATTTAGCATAGATTTTACTTTTATTTAATAAAAAGCTACACTTAAATTTATGTTTTTATTTTTTAATTACAAGTTTTAATTTTATACTATTAAGATTTTATATGTAATTAGTAAAATAAACCAATTTTATAAAAATTAATATTAAATTTTATTTAAACGCAAAAACCCTATAAAACACATTTTATGCTAAATTAATTAAAAACACTTTATTAAATAAATGAAAATATTTATATATTAATTTTCATTTTTAAATGCTAGCATAAACAGCTAATTAAAAAGTGCTAGCTAATATGTTTAATAATTTAACTATAAAAAAGCTATGATTTTTTATGCTAAGCTAACCCGCAAATTTCAACGCTAAATAATAAATTATTATAATTTTTTATTAATAATATAAGTAAATATAATAAACGCCGTTTAATAATATTAAAAATTAATAAACTACTTTAATTTTTTTAACTTTAAATAATAATAAAACAATTTTTTTTAAAATTAAAACTAAAATAACAGCAAATAATGCTTTAATTAAAAATGAAATTAAAATAATAATAATAATTTTAAAAATAACTTTCGAAATAAAAATTAAAACAATTAATTTTGTTAAAAATAAAGATAAAACTTTAAAAGTAAAAAAAACAATTGTTAATTTTTAAACCAACTTTAATTTTTAAATTTAAATTAAAATAATTAAAATACTTTAAAAAATAACAATTTTAAAGAAAATTAAAACTACTTTAATAATAATGCAAAATAACTTAAAAATAAAAACGATTTACGCTTTTAAAATAATATTAACTAAAATGTTTTTTGCTTTAATTATAAAAAAAAAGGTTATATAAATTTTAATTGCTTTAAACTTAATTAATAAAAGCTAAAAAATTACAAACAAAAAATATAAAAAGTTTAAATAAATAAAAAGTAAAACAATTTAAAAGCTTTAAAAAAAAGGAATTTTATTTTAATAATAAATTTTAATACCAAAGTAATAACTAGAAAAATAAACAATAAGCTTAGTTTTATTTATAAAATTTAAGCTTAATTATTGGCTTTTTATATTTGTTTTATAACATTTTTATACCTTATGAATTATTTTTTTAATAAATTTTAAAAAAAGCCCTTTAAAAATATATGCTAATTTAAATTTTTATGCTAAATGCAACTATATTTTTTATACTTTTGCTTTATATCACAAATTAAAAAAAGCATTTTTTTATATATATTAACTTTAATATGTTATTAATAGCATTTTTCCTAGCTATAACGCTTATTAGGTTATTTTTAAATTAATTAATAATTGTAAAGTTATTTGAAAAATTTAAAAAGCTTGCGTTATTATTAACTAAAATAACAAACTAAAAAAAAAATTTATTATTATCCTAAACTATTTTAAAAAACAAAAAAATTATTTTTAATTTAAGAAAAAATTAATAATTTTTTAAACTATAATAAAAATAGTTTAAATTATTTATTGCTTATTAATTTACCAAAGCTTGCAAAAATAAAAAAAATTATTAAGCCATTATATAATTTATAAAAAATTACATATAAAATATATATAAGCTATATATTAAGCCTTTTAAATGCCAGTTTTATTAAAAAAAAATAAGTTTTTTAAATATATTATATTTAATAATAGCATTAAAATAAACTTTAAATATATTAATATAATATTAAAGTAATTATTACCTAGTTTTTATTATAAGCTATAATAATTTTTAAAGTTTTATAATTTTTATTGCTGCTTTATAAAAAAATATTTATAAATTACATTTTTTTAGTTTTATTATTTAAAAAAAAACGTATTAATAATAAAAAAAGGTTGAATTTTCTTTAATATTTTTATAGTAACAACCTTTAATAAGCTAAAAAAAACATTTAAAAAGGCTATTTTTTTCATATATTTTAATTTTAAAAAGTAAATATTATTAAAAACCAATGCTTTTAAAATAGCGCTAACAGGTAACCTTTTTTAAAAAAATAATTAAAGTAAATAAAAACTTATAGCGTTTTATTTTTATATTTATAATAATGTTAAATTAAATTATAAAACTTTAAATTAAAAAATGTTAGCTATTATTAAATGTTTTAAATATTAGCAACATTATTTTTAAAAAAGCAAATTATTAATTAAAGTTTTATTAAATTATATTAATTTGCAAACATTTATGAAAATATTTAAGCTAAATGGCTGTTAAGCTAAATAATGCATATATTAGGCTTTATTTAACTTTATTATTAAATATTAAAAAAAAAGCAAAATAAAGCTAATTTGCTTTTAAAACACCTTAATTATATAGTAAAAAAGCTATATAATATAAACTTGCTTTTTATTTTAAAAAAAAAACTTATAATAGCTTAAGTTAAAATTTAAGATAAATATTTAAAAGTATTAATTAAAAAGATTTATGTTATATATTTACTTAAAATTTAATTATTTTTTATTTAAGCAATTATGCGTAAACAAGCGTAAATAATTACTAGTAATAAAAAGTTTTTTAATTTAAAAATATTTAAAAGTTTTTAAAAAAAATTTTATAATATTTAAAAAAAAATTCTTAAATATAACGTGGTTTATAAGCAAGCGACACATTTAAGCAAGCAACGCACTTTTTTTATATTATTAGGTTTAATTATTAATAATTTTACAACTAAAGTAGTTATAATTAAAAATTAATCGGATTTTAATTTATTACTTGTTTTTATCTTTTTATTATAAGTTTTAGCATTATGGCCGGTTTTGCCGCACCGTTTATATTGTTGCTGGCGCGGCAAACTTAACTCACTACTACTACGATTTTTCGACGTTTGCGACCGTACCAAGTCCTGCGTATTTTTTTAGGCAATTAAATCAATTGCATTTTTTACAGTAAAACTGTATTTATTTTATAAGCGCCTTTTTTTGCCTCTCCGGCGCTTGCTTAGTGCTTTATTTGCCTTGCGAAGCCTTCGGTTTTTATTGCTTATAAAGGTTAGTTAATGCGCTAACATTTGATTTAACTTCGCAAGCTAGTTAACAGCGTTTAAAATTAGCTTTAAGGAGCTTTTTTAATAATTAAAAATTTGACTTTTAATAAAAGTTAACTGCGCGGTTGCTTTTTTAGCGGTTTTTAGCGTTTAGGAAACCTAAGGGTCGGGTAGCTTAATAGTGTTGTAAATTGGCGTTAGTAACCGTAATTGCACATTTAGTTTTAAAATCACAGCCTGCGGATCATAAGGCATTAATTTTAACTTTTGGAAACCTTTTAAAATATTTGATTTTATAAAAGTAGCAAGGTAGGCTTTTTTAAACGCGATAAAAAACTTGGGCTTAGTGATATAGTTAACGTGTAATTTAATAAATTTGTTGATTTAGCAACTATACGCCCGCTTTAAAACACTATAAAGCCTAATGTTAAGTGGTTAAGTTAAATGCAACAAGTAAAAAAGCAGAAAAATGGTTATAATGTTTTGTTTTTTGCAATATTTTTTAAACTTAGCTAATATATAATTTTTATGCTAGTTTAGCACTAATAATTAATATATACCTTTTTATAACAATTAAGTATGTTTATTAAAATATTTTACTTATTTTAATTTTATATTATTGTTTATTTATTTATTAAAACTAGTATTAAGTACTTAATCGGTTAAAAGGTTGGTGTTTTTATACCAATGCTAAAAATGAAAAATGCTTTAAAGGATAAGGTATGGCGAAATGGATAAACCACGCAAATTAATAGCATAAATTGCTGTTAACCATTTTTTATTACTAGGCTACACTGTTTTACGCTTTTTATGTTGATTAGTGCGTGTAATAACTATATGTGCGCAAATTTAGCCTATTATAAACCTAATTTTGTTAAAGTTTTAAATATTGTTATTATAAATGCTATATTGCGTTTTTATGCGCATATAACGCTTAAACCATGTGCTAATAATCTTTGGATTTTTGCACAATGCTTTTTAATAATTGTAAGGACGTATAAACTACGTTTAAAGCTTTTTGTGGCGATTAACAAAGTTGTAAGCCTAGTGCTTGCTAACCGGGGGTGCGCTACATAAATTGCAGAGAAAATTAGCCATATTTTTTATAGTAGCGTAGGCAAAAAAATATTCTCGCTTATTTAAATTAAGTATATACTTAAGAAAAACATCTTTTTTAATTAGATCGAGTTTATGCATATTGGCATGGGTTTTGTTTTGTGCAGTGCGACTGTTTATTTTATAATGTATAGTGCTTTTAAAAAGTTGATAAATTTTATAAGCGCATTAAATGCTAATTTTTTAACGGGAATTAATAGCTTGAATAGCAAAAAATATTTTAGCTTTTTTAGTTTTATTTAACATTGTGTTGTTAAGGAATTATTACGCAACAAAGTTAAACCAACGCGTTTATAAAAAAAGTGCGTCGTTTGCTTAAATGCGTCGCTTGCTTAAATGCGTCGCTCGTTTATAAACCACGTTAAGGCAATTTAAAAGCAAATTAGCTAAAAAAAACTTATAAATCTTTAATAAATATTATAAACTTTTTTAATACATTATAAAAATAAAATATATATACCTTTAAAAAAATATATTTATTTTTAATTTATTAAATTATATTATAATAATGTTATAGCAAGCTATTTTAATTAAAATTATATATTTAAATTATTATATTAAAAGTTTTATTAATAAAATATAAAAACTAATATTTAAGATTATATTAATAGCTATATTATTTATTTAAAATTTAAAGCAAAATATTATCGAGAATATAGCTGTAACAAACCGTTAGTGTTTATAGGCGTTAGTACTCAAAGCTCCGCGTATTGGATCGTGCCTAGGGTGCAAACGTTGTACGGTCGGGTCGTAACTAAGTGGTCGTTAAGAGATTACTCTCATACAGCTATTCCAAGAAGTCGCTGTATGCTTAGATTAAATTGTGAAGTAAAAACTACAACTAAATACATAGGGAACGTTGGTCTATTATATAAACAGTTTTTTTTTCACTAATTTTGTGTTGCTTTGTCTGCTTTATAAATCACATAAAGCATTTGCTCTATCTGCTCTACAAATCTTTTAAAGCATTTGCTTTATCTGCTTTACAGATCTCCTAGAGCATTTGCTCTAATTGCTCCACAGAGCTGCGTGTCACGTGACCTTTCCTAGGCTGTGGCTTGTCTCCTGGTCCAGCCCAGTACCCCTTATTAGGTCATTTGGTCACCTTGGTCTCCCAACAGGCCGTTTTTTTGTTGGTTTGTAACAATAGCAAATTTAATGCTTTATTTTTATTTATTACTTTTATGTAAAAGTTATTAATAAACTTTATTATTAACTTTTTAAAAACTTTTTATAAAAAAAAATTAATTAATGTTATATTAATTATTATTAATAGGTTTATAAAACTTAATTATTTTTTTTTATTTTTAATATAATAACTTTAATAAAATTAACGGCTTTATTTTATAAAAAAATTAAATATATTTATAGCAACCTTTTAAATATAATTTTAATTAAACCTTTATTATTATTTAAAAATTAAAAAAATATATTTAATAACGTTTTATTTTTAAACTAATAATTAAATAAAATAAATAAATTAAACATTTAAAATATATTTAAAATGTTTTATTAATTATAATAAACCGTTAGTTTGTAAAGGCGTTAATACTCGAAGCTCCACGTATTAAATCGTGCTTAAAGTGCGAACGTTATACAGTCGGGTCGTAACTAGTGGTCGTTAAAAGGTTACTCTCACACAGCTATTTTAAAAAGTCGCTATATGCTTAAATTAAATTGTGAAGTAAGAACTACAACTAAATACATAGGAAACGTTGGTTTATTATATAAACAGTTCTCCTTTTACCAATTCTGTTGTTGCTTTGCCCGCTTTGTAAATCACATAAAGCGCCTGCTTTATCCGCTTTATAGATCTTTTAAAGCATTTGCTCTATCTGCTCTACAGATCTCCTGGAGCATCTGCTTTAACTGTTCCACAGAGCTGCATGTCACGTGATCTCTCCTGGGCTGTGGCTTGTCTTCTGGTCCAGCCCAGTACCTTTCATTGGGTCGTTTGGTTACCTTGGTCTTTCAACAGGCCGTCTTTTTGTTGGTTCGTAACATTAATATTAAGCAAATTAATTAGCTTTAATTATTATTTTAAGCTTATTTTGCTATTAATTTATTTATTAATATTATTATTAAAAAAACATTTTTTAAAGCATTATATAACTATAAGCTTAAATTCCGTTTATTTATTAAAGATAATTTCATTTTAAAAAAAATACTTATAATATAAAATAAATTATAAAAATTAAAAATTATTAAAGATAAATTAATAATGTAATAATAAAAAACAATTAAATTATATTAAAAATATTATAATATTAAATATAAATTATAAAGTTATATTATTAAACAATTAATTGCTTTTTTTATTAAAATTTTAAATTTAAAATTAAAAAGTTTATATTTAAATATATTAAACCTTTTTAAATATTAAATTAAATTAGTTTATAAATATATTATATTGTTTTTTTTGCTATATATAACCGTTTTTATAACGTTTTCCCAATGTGGTTATTAAAGCTTTAAATTATATATATTAAAAATAACCTATTTACATTAGCTTTTAAAAACCTTTAAAATAAATGAAAAGTGGAAAATATAATAAAAAAATAAATTTATTAAAGCAATTTATATTATAAAGTTAAATAAATTAATTGGCTTTTAAAATATAATTAATAAATATTAATTATTAATATAACTGTTTTTAAAACATTTAAGGTATATAAAAAATGCTAAAATTATAAAAGAAATAAATATATTATTACCAGTAAATAAAATGTAAACTTTATTTAATTTTTAGTTAAAATTAATATAAATTATTTTAAATTATTTAGCTTAAGCTTATATTTAAATAGTATTACTTTTTAACAATTATTAAATTTATAAAACGTAATAAAAATTAAACTTATAATTTTAAATTTTAAAAATTTATGCTTTATTAATAAGCTATATATAAATTAATATTAAATTTATAACACTTTAAAATAATATATATTATTACTTTTTAAGCCGGTATATAATTTACTTTATATTTTAACATTAAACTTTTTTATAATAATAGCTTTACATTTTTTAAAAAACTATTATATTATTATTATTTAAAATATAAAACTGTTATTATAATATTTAAAGCAAAATGTTATAGCGTAGCAATATTAATTACGTTTATTTATTATTTATTTATATTAAAAATTATTATAAAAAAAATATAAAAATAAGTATATATAGCGTTAGCAAAAAAGCGCTTTATAAATTGCAAAATAATGCTGCAATAATAAAAAACTGCTTTTTTATAAGCGTAAAAAGCTGCTTAAAAATTTTTAACTTTAAAAATTAGCTTATATTAAAATTAATAAGTTATAAAAGCATAGTAAAGAGCTTGCAACAAGTAAAATTAATATTTAGCAATTTTTTAATAAAACTTTAATAAAATATTTTAAATTTTGTTTTTATTTTTATTTAAAACTATAAATTTATTAGCATTGCGTTATAAATTATAAATATTAACGGCTTAATTACATAGCTTTTTTATTTAAAATATATTAAAAATTATTATATTAAAAACTTAATTTAATATAAGCAATAAAATATATATAAAATAAATATAAAAATATATATAAACTTATATATTTTATAATTAATTTTATAAATTATATAAGAAAATATATTAGCTTTTTTAAGCATATAAACAACATTTAAAAGCAAACTTTTAATTAATTAATATATATTGCTAACATTTATATAACAATGTTAGCAAGTTATTAAACCGCGTAAGCTATTTAAATTATTACGTTTATTATATTAACAATTTTAAGTACACTTGGCTTAATTGCAAAGGCGGAAATTTTAACAACGTTTTATATTAAAATTGTTATTATTTTTATTTTAATTATTCGAATTTTTACAAAGCCGGTTTATATTATTATTTTTAGCTGCAAAAAAAGCAAAAGAATTTTTACAATTTTTATTACTTAAATTATCATTATTATTAAGCTAATTGCCATTTAAACTACTGTTAATATTATTTTAATTATTATTGTTATTATTAGCTACAAGGTTATAATTGCGTAAACTTTGTTAACTTTTACAATTAGCGCCGCAACTGCTATAACTATCACCGCGCTATATATTTTTTTTTAAAAAACATGGCAAATTATAAGGAAAAAAAATACAAAAAAAAAAAATTGCAAAGTATAATTGTACGAAATAAATAAACAGGAAATAATAACCAAAAACCAATTGTAAAAAATTAGCAGCAATTAAAAAATAAAAAATAAAAAATAAAAAAAGGCTAAAATAAACAAAGCAAACTAGTATGGCAAAGCACGCAAGCAAAAAAGCGGTAAAAACTAATGCAAGGCAAAATATGAACACAAACTTAAATATATTTAAATATTATAACAATATAACTTTACGTAATTATATTAATATAACATTAACATTAAAGCACTTTATATACATTATAAATTATAGTTAACTTATTTATAAAAAAAAAAATTTATTATATATAAATTATAAAGCTTTATAAAATTTATCTCATTTTTTTATAAAATTATTTATTATATATTTATTTTATTTTTATTTTTTATTTTTTATAAGCTTTAGTTTTGTATAAAACTTATTATATAAAATATATTTTTTATTATATTTAACCTAGTTATTTTCCCATTTATAACATTTATTTAATTATTTTTTGCTTTTTGCTATATATAACATTGCTTTAAATAAAAGCAAATATTTAAAAACATATTAATTATTATATTAATGTAATTTAATTAAGCATTAATTAATTTTTTATATTTTATTAAGCTTTTTTAATATTGTTTATATATATTTAAATAGTTTAATAGCTAAAAAGTTAAAATATAATATTATATGCTATATATATAACGCATTTTTTATTTAAACCGGACACTTAATTAAGCTGGTTACTCGATTTTTTATATAAAAATATACCGAAAAAGCCCGTGCATCTCAACGAATATTAAGGCTACAAACTAATAATTAGTATATTTGGAATCCTTATTTAAAAAGGAATCCAATCGTATTTTTTATTATTTTATCGCTATTTTATTTAAGGCTATATAAAAAATACGCTAAAATAATCCCTGTAAAATAAAGTTTTATAAGTGCACGCTTAGATAAAATAGCTATAAAATAATAAAAAATACCATTGGATTCCTCTTTAAATAAAAATTCCAAATATACTAATCATTAGTTTATAGGCCCACTTTTCGTCAAGTTATTAAAAAGGGGGGTAAGTAATACCCCATATAAAATTACTAGTGCTATATATATCACGTGAATGGCCAGCTTAATTAGGTGTCCAGCTTAAGTGAGGGATGCGTTAGCATAAATATTTTTTAAAATTTTTAGCTTAAAAACTTTTATATAATAAAAAATTGTATGCGCTTATTTTTTAAAGCATTTTTATTAATAGCTAATTTATTGTTAACTTTTAAATATTAAGCATTTAAGTTGCTACAATAAAACAGCTTTTGTATAGCCGATAATATCTGCTTAGCCGAAATAGCAGGACGGTCGTCTTTGTTAAAGTTTATGGTGACAGGTAAGTGTTGGCTCGTACGTAGTTAATACGTAAAGAGGCCTATTTTAAAAGCTGGACCGAGCTAAATAGAGGACGTATTTTAATATGTGAAAGGTTAGCCAAGCGGCTATATTGAATATGCTGTTTATTAAAATACGTAGGGAAGAAAGGGAAGTTTTAGAGTAGAAGGCCTAGCTAAGTCCCGGCTATATATAGGCTAGTTGTCTGGCCAGACCAGACCTATTCGGGTAGGCTTGACCTAGCCCGTAACACTAACCATGCAGATATTAGAAAACTTTAACAGTTAACCAGAGTTCCCGAACACTCTGAATGCTCTCAGAGTATCCTTGGGGTATAAAGCTATCATAATAGAAAGCTATTCCTCATAAAGCAGAGTATGAAGTGTACGTAATATATTTCACACACGTCTCATTTCAGAAAGTTTTACATCAACCTGTCACTTGCTTATATTGTTTTCAGTCTTCCACTTGAATATGGAGCTAAATCTTTAAGTCTATCGCTATAACAAGAGCTTGAATGAGCACTCGGAGTTCGTCTCGTTTGGACAATAATCTTGTCGCAAGGCATAAAGAAACACTTGTATACAGCTATGTAGTTGCCCACGAAGGTTTTCAGGGCTTCGTGCAAAAACAACAACAACTGTCTTACCTACCACTAAGTAAGAGATACTTGACAGATCTACTAGGGGCAGCTAGGTCCTTGGTCACTCAAGAGCCTTCCAGTCATCCCTTAGATTCTTGAGGCTATATATTGACGTCTCGGTGGTACTCGCTAACCTGGGAGATCCGACAATACGTCTTAAACAAGGGCTGAATAGCCTCATAATATCAGTTTGCAATGTCGCCGAGACTCGCATTTGGGGCGCCTCGGCACGTGAAATGCGTGTGAGAGGCCTCCGTAGAAAATTGCCGGCTCCAAATCTAGTAATAATACTTCGAAAAAACTCACGAACTACGACTACAACCTAGAGACTCTATGCTTCAGATCTCGAATAGATTTTCTTTTTCGCTGTTTTACATTGAAGTAGTGAGATTTTGTAATCGATTATAGACGGTTGGCCGCCAGCACCTGTACTGTCACCTTCAGATGCAGCTAAGTTAGCGAGAATCGTTTCACGCCATAGTACGCATGAATTCTTGTCTTAATTATCACAGTTATCACAGATATACATAAGAAATTCTGGATCTCAATATCTCTACTCCCCAAAACTTAATCCATCATAAGGGTAGTAAAGCTCTTGTCCCTGGTGCTTTCCAACAGCCTCTTTTCCACTCGATTTGCCTATTTAGGCGAGAATTTGTGTTTCAGCCTATTGTTCATTCTAGACATAGTATGAAGCTTTGAATTAGGATTTCGAAAGACTGAACATCTCCGTGATGTCAACTTGACCATCTTTAAGCTAATTATTTTTCTTATTCATGAAACAAGAAAAGATCCATACGCTGTGCTTTGGAATGACAACAGAGACAATCCAGGTATCAGGAACCTCGCACTTTTGGGTAGGTAAAGACACTTGTTTTTGCACGAAGGATCTAAAACCTTTATGGGCAACTATCTAACTATATACAGATGTCTCTTTGCACTCTGTGTGACACAAGGTGAAATAGTAGTGACTGGTTAATAATCTAATATATCATGAGGGTCAAGCTAATACTTAGGATAGCACCTTGTAAGTATTGAATTTGATGATCTTGGTTGAAATGGTGGATCAACATATCCAGTGACCATTCAGCTCACATTTAGTTTCATTTCGTTCGTCTCAGTATGATTAACTTACATTTTTCTTTTGACATCAATACCAAACACCGGCGAAAGACTTTTCGAGCTCACTTTAATAATATATATTAGCAACTTTATCCAGTTTGTAAATCGTTCAAACGAGATCGGTATTTTTTTTAGACTAGATACACACACTTGCAAAGCATTTTACTTATAATTTATTGTTGTTTTGTTTTCTCAAAGGCAGGCTTTTTTTTTCTTCAAAACTTAAGTTAAGCCTTGTTCGTCTTTTCGTCTCTATCATCTGTACCTCCAAATACATCTGGGTGCTTGATGTGTGTTAGGGTGTCAGGGTGTGTGAAGAAACGGACAAAAGCTTGTAGCCCTAAGTGTTATGTTTTGGATATATGACATAATGTTCACATATTACCATGTAATGTAAATAATTCTCTTGTATATATCAAGTATGACAATATCTTGCCACTCGTCGTAGCTGCATTAGGATATAGACCGTTGATATGGAGAGTTCGGGTTCCCCAAAAGTAATTAGTGCACTGTTAGGAAAGACACTATTTACAGGGATCTTCATGAAGTTCCCGAAGCAGTCTGAGAAATATATGAGACTCTTTACGCTGCTGTTGAATAAGCAACAGCAGCGTAAAGAGTCTCATATATTTTTCAGACCGCCTCGGTTCCTTAGGCAGATGATCCATCTTGCGCTAACCACATGGTTCAAGGATGTTTCCAACTCCTGTTTAAGAGATGTTACGCGCACAAATAGCAGAAGATGGCTTCGAGGCTTACAGTATTAGCGTTAGCATGTACCAGCCGCCCACTTCCTAGGGTTTAAACCACACTTTCTTGATGACTACCACTATGCAATCGCTGTATAAAAACTACTTTTTCACCTGCGATAAAGTAGATTGTATGCTGGTTTGCTCGAGAACATCTGCCGCATGTGGAACCTTGCAGATCCGTGTGCTAGCAATCAAGCGAGCAAGCGAGCAGATCATTGAATCTCTTATTTCGCTCACTTCGACGCAGGTAATACCGAGCTCTCGGCCCTACTATTTCAGGTGGGCGTAGCAATAAGACCGAGAGTGAATACTAGGTAGTCGGTACTATCTCCTACAACTTCTAGTAGCCGTTTGAAATGAATAAGCAGAAACTAAATAAACAATAGATCACGAACCTGCGTAGCACGTGCAGCACCCGCAAATTCGACGAACTCATAATTGACAACTCCATGCGGGGGGGTTGACACTTACTCCCCAAGGGGAATATCAAGAGACAAGAAGATCAGGAAAACTGACATGTGTTAGCGCAAATAACACTCCAGCTTACCCCTATTTTCTGTAGCCTTACCTCCACATTTATACTGGTCTTTGAAGCCGAACCTTAAGAACTGGGCTGGCCACGCGAATTGTCTAGGTTCTTCCCTGTGTGTATGTCTATATGACACATGTGTTCACAATTCGCTCAATAAACAGTGAGCTCGATCTACACTAGATCTTAGCTGATCACTCTCGTGAACTCAATCTACTTATTAGCCCCTTGATGATTCGCACTTGAAATGCGAAACAAGTGTGAATCGGGGAGGAGATAGATCCGCGTTTGAACTCGAATATACCAAGCCAAATTCTCAAGTCTTGGTCAAAGAGATTATGGTCCATACTCGGCCCTCTCCATCATCGTTACACACTGTTAGACTATGCTGGGTATTACGCTATAATTTCATGCATCTAGTTAGCTTATACACTACTGATGCGCAGCTACCAACGCAGAACCACATAACCGGGAGTTCGAGACTCTAGAAGCCTCACAATAATCAACACTAATCAGGTTACGGCAATACCCCTCCCTTGTATCCCCTACTGTACTCACTTAACTCTGCTAAGGCGAGCTCGATCATAGATGATGGAAAAGTTTCCGGACTGTGGAGAGAGCGGAAAGTATATAACCAACACCGCCCGGAAGAGCGATATACCGGATCTTCTGCACCGCACAGCCGAGGTAGATCGCTAAATATTGGCGGCTCTTACTGATCAGCAACGCAGAACGGCTAAGGGCTACACTCGATTCGGGTTAAGTAGCGAATGGCGCATCTTCCATTGCCGGGCTCATATCTCTTACACGAGGTAACTAACTATACCTACTTTAATTATACCCCGTTGGGTAGGCAATTAGACAAAATCGCAAACCCGATTTGCAACCGCAACCAACATCCAAGTACAAAAAAAACAACAAGCCCTCTATGCAGTCATGAGTGTCCACATCAGCGTGCTTGGCAAACCCCTTTCCTTTCCTTTACTCTGCTACTTTACACATATGTACTATGATAATAGTACATAGTCCGAGCGTGGCCAGATCAATCTCTATGTAGACCAAACGTAGTTATTCAATTGCTTATAGGTTAGATTCGGCAGACCAGTGGGGAACTAACTAGAGGTCTTGCGTACGCATGCTACGCTATACTAGAACGCATGGGAGACCTCCTAACTCAGTCCAGCCCTGGCTTGGCCTGCCCAGCTTTGTACATGTAGTGTCAGATGGACAGTCTGTGATGGTTCCTGTGCACCGCTTCTAGAATCCGCATCTGGTTACCTGTCAAGCTCAGGAGGATTCCCCCACACAAACCCCCCATCTGCGGCATCTATCCGGCAGCAACTGCAACCCCGAGATGCCAAGCCAGGCAGACCGTCAGTGCATCTCGCTACCAAGGAGCTTATGCACATGCAAGGGGACATGCATGTACGTGACGGCGTCGGACTTAACTTCCATTTCTGATCGTCGAGTTTTTCGTTCGAAATCTGGAGATACTCCGGCTTTAACTCTCGGAAGCAAGACAACAAGCCATTGGTTATAAACACCGCTTGGCAAAAAAGTACTGTAAGGGGAAAAAACGCCAGGGTATATTGTCATCGCCACCTATCCACCCAGAGCTATAGATACCAATCTACACTATATTTTTGTTCGCCACGATTAGAATGATGTGGCCGCCAACAGTGGCAAAAAAAAAAAACAAAGAGAAACAAGGGAAATGTAGTCCGAATTTGTACATAGCCAACTCCGCCGACTCGTAGTAAGATATTATGTTAGTGAATGTGGATAGCCTGCGGCAACCACAAAAATTAGTTTGTAGTGCTGCTACTTATGATGATTTTGGCATGGGTATCGCATTCCCGGCAAGTTCCGTCATGCTATCCGTGTCTTCTTCTTTGTGACTCCGACCCCTGAGATTGAAGGAAAGGTTCCGCTGATCTTTAGGTGGTCCCGCGGGCGAATTTCCGCCACTCATACGGTGTGAGATTTCGGAGAAAAACAACTTGACAGCAGCCCATGATGTAACAATGTAAATGAATGCATTCCAGAATCCTTGGAGAGGGAGGACGATAGCACTTAGAATCTCCAGAGCCACTACTGTTTCACCAGCGTGGACAAGACTGTACACTCTGTTTGCTGATGACGGGATCCAGGTAACGGCAAGGGCAGTGAAGAAAAGGATGGCACATTTTGTGTATGCCCAAGCCGCATTATTGGCCTCGTGGCTCCTTTTCCGTTTCCCCTTGGGTTGTGATGTGTTCGCCGCCGTGCCCACCTTGTTTGGAATAGGAGGTGCCTGGCGACTGGAAGAAATCATGATTGAGTAGGCACCAGGGGCTGAGGCTGCCTTTGATTCTATATCCTGACGAAGCTCATCTTCAGCCTTTTGGTGTGCCTGGTCTACGGACTCGGATACGATGCTGATCTCTGTAGTCACCGTAGTCTTCTTTGTGTAGTTCTCGTCTAGCTTGGACAGCTCGTAGTCCTGTCCGCCATGGCTGCTGCTGTCCGCTTTACGCAATTGTCTGCGTTTCTGGTAGATTTCCTTGCCGGTTCGAATGTAGATGAAAAACGTGGCCAAAATAATAACCCTTCGTGATGTCAGTATAATAACAGGCCAACTACATTGCACCTGGAGGGGGCACTCACCAAATTGGCCCGTAGAACGTGGCAACTCTCAAGACATCCCACGAGGAGCCCACCCAGCACCATAGGACCGCGTCGCCATAAATCCTACCCTTTGCCTTGGTGGATATGAAAATGAAAGCGAGTGCCGGCGGAAACGGCACCCCATAGCAAATCAAGAGGTACCATTTCTCCATCCTCTTAAGCTTCTCGGCATCGAATTTGAAGTAGAATGTCAGATAGACGTTGAAAGCCATGGCAAATGCCCATAGAGCATCTGAGGGTAAGAACCTAGTGCGTGTTCGAATTAGATGCGATGAAATTCCAATAGATGGAAAGCTTACTGTTGGATCAAGAAGGCCTGAATCTGGCAGCCCGGTGAATCTCCATCGTCGACATATGCCCTAGCTATGAGGGTTCCCACGTTGACCACCATGTTGCCGAAAGAAGCATAGAATACGAGACGATTAATAGGCTTGCGGAAGGCGCTGGAAGATAAGAAGGTAACGATAATAAAGAGACATCCTAAAAGAGAGAAGACCGATCCGACCCGTTCTATAACGGTGATGGCGCGCAGGACGCCTGGCGACGGAAGCGTGAAGCTCTCCTTGGAAAGAATTTTGACCGCCATGATGTTTTGTTTTTCGTCGAGGGCGTGGGAATACAAGGAATGCTAGACTATTGTCGTTCTTGGGGCTGACATAAAGTAACACGTGCCTCGTAGACGAGATTCGGAACTCGTATGCTGTTCGGTCACCGAGGAAAATGAGCAGGGCGGGAAAAGGGCTGGAAACACGATAATTATACAGCGGGTATTCTGTCTGTGGCCTATGCCGTCGACACCACATGCAGCTGGTCAGCGGCGGCGGGATAGTGTATGCCTACTGGTGTCGATCATAAAGAATGGGTATGAGAGACGGATAATCTGATTGAGACGGGATGCCAACGTAGGGCTTGGTATATATCATGACAGAAATGCAACACTCTACAGCAGGGGGGATGGTACGAAGCTTCCAGAGGTCTAGTGTAACAGCTCGAGTCCCCTCGAGGTTGGTGGACCCTTTGATAACTATGAATGCCGGCCGACGAGCTATAGACACGACAAGGGAGCATTTCGGAGCGAGAACGACGACTCTGTCTAGCGTAGGGGACGGGTGTCGTTATGACGACGCTAGGAGAAGCATGGAGACTAGCATGATTTATGCCCGGAGCTGTTATAACGGCCGCTTGTGCTAAGGGGAATGGGCGAAATAACACCTGCACAGCACAGATGAGACGCCGCTGCTCGAGACGCATCGGAAACAGGCCCTGCTCTACAGTGGCGCCGGGTTGAAACGACCAATGAGCGCAACGAACGCAATGAACGGCATTACATACGGTATATATTCATCCGATGTGGGAGTTGGTTCTCTGCTCCGATCTTCTCATTTGGGGAGAAAGCCCCCGTGTACTTACTTGCCAGAGCAGAGGCGGTTGGAATACCCATGGCTTCTACTATGTAAAAGAGCAATAGTATGGAGGTAGTTGGTCAGCAACGGAACGCGGGCTGTTTGCAAAGCTGTAGAGTACACTACTATCCAGGCATTGAGTAGTAAAGTGCACTGTACCATTATAGGTAGCTAGTACATTCAATGCGAAGGTAAAACAAAGTCTGAATTGAGACCACTAGTATCGATCTCGGATAGTGTAGCCGAGTCTAACCCTTTACAGTGTTTTTACAGCCGCTCACCCAGCTTTGATTGGACGATAGCCCTGGCCAAGCTAATGCATGCAAGCAAAATACATGGGTCATTCTCGTCGGAAGTGCGCCACACGTGCATCAAGTGTAAAATATACCTACCTACACTACACCACATCTATACTATTATGCGGGGAAGTACCTAACAACAACTATCGAGAGCTATCGAGAGAGCGATGAGTTTGCCACGAGGCTGCCACGAGCAGGACACGAGTCAACGACTCGGGGACTCAGGGACTCAACTTACTTGCTGTAGACTACTTTAAGACCGATTACCTACTTCGGCTCTCATATACATCATATCTCAAACTTAGTGAAAGGTGAAGTGTACCTAGATTCTCATAGATTGCCTACCTACAATCAGATCGATGTTCGTCCCCGCCCTCATCGATAACACAGCCAGTTTGGTTGACACTACATGAACTATCTCCTGTGAAGGTCGCAAACTAGAAAAGAGCTAGAAATTCATGTATTCGACGCCTCCGCCTTCGGGACCGCATACTTGACAAGCAGTAAATGATTCGACAGAAGTGTCGCATGCTGTGAACCAACGCAGATCTACCTGCACAATATACATATATGTACATACATTGCCATATAAATCGTGTACATACGCAGTAAGTCTGCTAGCCTAGGTACATACTTACACACTACTTGCTGCTGGTGCACGGGCAGCTACCGTCTTATAAGTACGTGATTTCAAATACACCACTACTCTGTACTAGGTCTAGCCCGGCAACATCGACGTCTGTGCACCGCACCAGGGCTTACTTACACCAACATAGCCGGGCTTACGGATCTCTTCAGTGCTACCTTCAGGGTGCTTCCGTCGGTTGGTATCCAGAAATCTCAGGCACAAAAACCTACAGATAGAATGAATGCACATTTACGTTGCTTGCATCCCCGGACTGGGTTGCGCAGCGTGACGACTGTGCACCTATCCCTGGTGACAGGACACGGGGTTAAGAGATTCTCATCCTCTAGTTCAATTCACTTGAAGTCCTGAACGCTTACACAAGAATCCCCGGTCTGGTCTCGGGGATTTCTTCGCGGTCGGACCGCCTGTCGGTTTGGCGGTCTGGTCTCGGGTGCTACAGTACGTGCGCTCTTTTAATACTGGCGCTTACTCAATCGCATCTCTCTCATTCGAGCAGGTGTCACAGATGAGAAACGAGTACGACAACTATTGACCGGCCTTTGCGACTGTAAGTAAGAAGGAGAGCCCGTTATGGTTACAGTTGTTGCACTCAGTCCTTCGATACGACGAGAGGTGTGGTGTCTCTGACTGTCGGGCTGCCTCTAAGCTGAAAGGGAGAAGCTCGAGAACATGCGCCTAGGAACTGGATAAGAGGATTTCTCTTCTGAAAAGCATAGAATGAATGACAAGACTTGTAGGTTGCACTTGTCCTGAATGAAATGCCCTCTCCCTTCCTGATGTTGCGAAGAACCAAGTAGACCGAACAAATCGTTCCAACTCAACAATGCATTAGTTCACAGTGGTCAGATCATTCGACTACGAACATGCCCTATCCTGTACACCGTGTTTCATCAAAGGTCAATACTCCTCTACCATATATAATAGCAAATATCTGCCGAGAACTTAAATCATGGAATGAAGATCATATAGACTAATGTAGTAATGATCGAATTACTTGTTCCGCATCAACTTTCCCATAGTCTATACTTCAGCCGCCTCACCTAGTATACTGACTCTTTAATCTCAATTATTTTACAGTTAAAAACAAGCTTTGAGACAGGAAGGCATCGCCAATATAATATATACAGGGATTATTGCGTTATCGAGATGTGTGCCGCTCGGTACCTCAACTTTAGATGCCAAGTTTAAGGAACGAGACGCGTGACAGCCTGATGTCGCAACAGCATTCGGCATATAAGAACTATATGATTCTATAAGAGCAAAATTATGACATAAAACGTGGCAGAAAACCCATGCGCTGAAAATCTGATCGACCTACGTTGGCCCGTACCGTGTAACTCATCTTCCATCAAGTACCTGCTTGATCGCCTGCCGATCACCGAGCATACACGGAAAACATCATCCCATATTCGGGGGGAAGGAGTCGATATCAAATGAATGCAGTCTCTTGTTACTGAGAATAACCTGTGAACGCATAATCGTAGTTTTGTGCTCACACAAGCGGAGATGATATGATCAACCCTATCACCACTGCTCCGTCTTCGGAGTCCTCCCTTTTTCGCAAAATGATACTCACGAGGTAGGTATGCTGTCCATAGTCATCTGCAGTGATCATAAACTGCAGTCAAGAAAATATATCATTCAACGCTTTTGGTGAAGAAAACTACATAGATGAGACAGTAGATTTGGAACGAGCAAGGGAGTTCCCGGGCCGGCAGTGTTGAACCCTCTCTCCACAACTTTTTCAGACTAACGAGTATATCGTGAAAAGCCCAAACGTGGGCGACCAATGAATACACAAGCCCTATCTACTCGCATATGTCTCGTTCGCTTTTGAAACAAACGTATTTCATTAGTAAAAACAAACCATAACTCTATACTAGAAATCACGCATCACTTCCTCGTCACTCTCAACTGTAAACCGTAGACCTAAACGACTAGCTATGTTGCAGTATCAATCTCACGCATCGACCTACTTAAGGAGGATTGCTTACATACATGGTATTCCCACTTTTACATAAAAAATACTAGGTGCCAAGCCCCACTACGATACTTCATGAAATGTACAAATTTATGCTGACGGCGCAACGTGTTTTTTCACATAATTGCGTTGATACATTTCGGTTGAACAAGCTAGATACCCATCCCTATAGATTCTGGTTTAACTTCGGTGCAGCCAGACTCGCAAGGGTTCAAGCATGAAACGATTGAAGAAGCGTTTGATAGGAGCTCTTATCGGTTCCTACATTAGCCGTACCGGTTCTTGTTGTACTAACACTGGCTAAGCAGTCAAAGGGGGTTAATGTTATAATTATTGCTTGCTCAACGTACGACGTCTCGAAGATAACGAAATCCCCTAACGCGTTTAGTCGCTCGAAATTCGTTAATATCGAAGAGCAACTTCATGGCCACGTGATAGTAAACATTCTGTATGGAAGCCTCTGCCGACTCTGTTGCAACGTCCTATAGGTTTACCCCCTTAACATCCTCTCTTCGTAACTACCAATGCTTAATTTTCATTATGAACTGTTATAACCTATGCCCTTGGCCCTAGAACAAAGGGCACGTATGTATATATTCAGTAGCTAGGACACGAAGAGATCTAAGCTCTTTGTGCGAGAACAAAAATATATACATACCCCTATACTACACTACGAAATTATGACATTAGCACTTGTATTCTATTGACTTATCATATACTATTTCCCTCCTTCACATAGTGCTATCTTCTATTCGATCAAGTCATAATCTATAAAGTTAGAGAGCAATTCACCGTTTACATAAAGCTTTGTTTCCAGCGGTACGATACTACCTCGGATAAATAAGATACCCACATGCTATGTGGAAGTTGTTCCAGTCTATAATACGGAGAGCAGAAGTGATGGGAAACTCCATCAAAGACAAGACCAACAACTCAAGGACTGTAAAAAGGCAAAAGGGGGGAAACATTCAGAGGGATAAACTTAGACAAGAGACTTGCTAAGAAACTGGTCGGGATAATCGTACGTACTGGTGCCTCGTTCAGCTGACGAGATATATAGCAGTAGAAAGGTTAGTACTTTTGAGGATCATCGAATCCTTATTAAGAATCTATCAACCCGATCGATTTGCAACACATGAATGCTTTCGTTCAACTCGCCTATCATGCAATACGTGCGCGTTGAAATGCCCAATTAAACTTCAGATAGCGCTGGTAAATGGGAAGGGGAGGCTAATAGTCAATTCGTTTGTTTAGATAATTGAATGAAAAGTGAAAACTCGATGAGTTGACTAATAATACCTCATAACTTCAGATTAGGAGTCAGTCACCTAATCAACACCGAGATGTTCCTGAGTCAGGTAATTACTTACCTCAGTCTCGCCATTATGAATTAGATAGAGCATTCTATCAACGCGCCCTCGTCGGAAAGCCAGTTCCATCTTAGAGCTCTTGTAAAGTAACTTCGTCGGAGCCCCATGTATGGGAGAGAATCGAATATAGGGGAATATATGAGTGGAGGTCTGCGGTCAAGTAGATTGTCCCGGGTCGAGATGCAATAGACGCATAATTCCATCCGTCGATTTACACAACGCGAACGATGGATAAGAAGGTGGTTCACGAAATTTCGTCTAGCTTTGGGGGCCAACGGCGCGCGGGGTCGGATCACGGGGAACAACCAGAGACAACCACCATCAAATTGCACGATTTAACGTACAGAATATATGATATTGTGTAATTATTGAAGAAAATATCATATCGCAAACGTGTATCAACTGGCCCTTTGTTAGGTAGGTAGCGTTGACATTTCAGGCTGGAAGAGAACTTCACAATTACTCACAGCTCTCCGAGTCCTACAGGTAATCACCCACTTCACCGCCACGGCCAAGCCAGCCACACGGCTTACGTACGTCACTCGCGGACAGATAGAAGCAGATTCAGCTTTGCCAGCCAATTATATTCAATCCGTCCGAGCAGAACTGGTAGAGCTGCGATTGTGTGCCACTTCGAGCGAAATGCGCATTAACTGGGACAAGATAATGATAGCACGTGCAAAGAAAAGAGTACTATGAGGAGCGCTCACAGTCCGGAGGATCTGTGGTCGACTGGAAAATGCCGCCGAGTTATATACATAGCTTCCAAGAGGTCGAGGACGTAATCGCCCTTGTTTTATTTGTGCTGTTGAACAGCTCATGCAGAACATATACCTAGATTCTACTCACTCATGTCCCAAGGAATCATCAAGGCCGACTGGTAAGGTAACATGGTCTCTTGTGCTAGTTTATTAGTATCTCGAAAATTACACATTATTTCTGATTGTTGCTTCGCTATCCCCCATACAAAAGTCACAGAAAAGGAGAAATTCTACGAATCACACGACCAGAGCGGTATTCATCAAGTCTTGCTGGTAACGTAGCAAAATTGCACTCACTACGCTATATTGGAATCACATTAATTTTCTAACGTTGCATACAAACGTTGAAGAGTTGGTATGAGAGCCTGGACAAAGAGAAGGCTATGACTAGTAGTGTAGCAGCCAAGACCAACAAACCGTAGCCATCCCGAAGCGGTGCAGTGAACAGACAGTTGAAAACCAGCTAATGAGGGCTGGTTCCTCTAGAGGCACCTATCACAATATAGCAGCCTTCGTCGGCGGGTTCCCAACGTACGTGTAATTATCCGCATCGAAATTCAGGAAAGTCGGCCGCGGACGACGACAAACCAGGTCCTCGATCGCGGACCCATATCTCACTAACTTGTGTTCTTTCCAGGCCATCTGGATGATGCCCATCCCAAAAGGCACTCCATTGTCGCCGACTCCAACGGGGATAGTGATCATAGGATAACCTGCTTTTGCAGCAACAGAGCACGCAACACCCCCTTCTGCTTGCACCGGCACGAGGAGCCCGTCCAATTCGTCGTCCCCATGCATCATTGCCGCATCGATACCCTCTTCTCTAGACTTTCGTAATATGTAATTACGAGCTGTAGAATATACTGCTTCGCTATCATCTTTCGACTCGATACACCTGTCGAAATTGTCCTGTCCCGTCGGCCAGGCTGGATGGGTGCCAGGAATGCCCCCTTCTGTGTCGGTGTGTGTGTTATTGTACTCAACTACATCTTCCAGCGAAAGGATATTCGCCTTATTGTTCTCGAGCGTGCCTAGGTAAGCCCTAAGACTCTGGTAAAACTCTACCTTGACAACTTCAAATTCAGACAGCTGAGAGCCGGATTCGCCGGCCGCATACCCCCAGTCCCAGCCGTTGGGGGATATAATCTCCTCAGCACTCGGGAAATCCACGTCGACAACGCGTGCACCGGCCCCTTCTATCTGCTTGACAAGTCCCCTAAGAGCTAGATACTCGGATTTGTGGTCTATGCTGTTACTTGCCGCCTCCCAGACCCTCCTCGACGGCAGCCCAAACTTGGCGCCTTTCAGGGCATCTTTATCGGCAAGCCATGACGTATAGGGTCTGACTGCATCGTGTTGAGCCGTGGAGGATTCGTGAGCACCTACTACTCGGCCCTCAGGAATCGAACTCTTGTCCGCAATAATATCTAAGATTATCGTTGCATCTTCCACCGACCGTCCAAAAGTTCCCACGGTATCCATACTCGGAGCCTCAGGGATGACGCCCAGCGTGGACGTAAGTCCCACAGTCGGCTTGATACCAACTACAGCATTACGATCTGCCGGAAAGATGACACTGCCGTCAGTTTCGGTCCCGATGCCGAAAGCACACATGTTGACTGCGAGCGCGCTCGCAGGTCCGGAGCTCGACCCTCCCGGATGCTCCGCAAGATTGTACGGATTGCGGTTCTGACCTCCCCGAGAAGAATATGCCTCAGAGTAATAGCTCGCTCGCATGGATGCCCACTCCGACAGATTTGCTTTGCCCAGGAGCACACCACCAGCAGCCCGGAGGAGCGCAACAACTGCAGCGTCATTCGGTACTATTGTGCCGACGAGTGCCGCACATCCCGCCGTTGTTTGCATCTTGTCTTTCGTTGCGATGTTGTCTTTCACCAGGAACGGGATTCCGTGTATTCGACTTCTGACTCTGGCACTCTCGCGCTCGGCATCTAGCCCGTCGGCGATTCTCAAGGCGTCAGGGTTTATCTCGATTACAGCCTTGACGTGCGGATTGACCAGTTCAATCCTCTTCAGGTAGCACTGTACCAACTCTTTAGACGTAAATGACTTTCTCTCCATGTGGTTCTGTAATTGACTGATCGAGAGTTCTTCGATATCCACCCCGCGGCATCGCGGCATCTGGAGACAGGACTGAGGAAACTCCATGACCAATAAGGAAGGGGTAGAGGTTCAATTCGATGATTGACACTGAGATGGAACGAAAACATGACACTGAAGAGGAGCGAGAAATTTGGAGCGAATCCCAACGAGTGTCTACCGGATGCGCAGAGTTGTAGAATGGAAAACGCAGACATTACAGGATGCCAATATGGGGTAATAAATACTACCTCTACCGAGTGTTTCACATCGGGTATTACTTGAACGCGAGATTGGCGTCAGGCAGCGACGCTACACCATCTGGAACTATTGCGGTAACACAGGAAAGAAACATTTGGTAAGCTGCGAAGATATATTATTGGAAAGGCCAGTCACCAAAGGCACGCTTGCTCAGATGTTTTCAGGCACACTGTGGACCCTTCCATCTCGAATCTGCTGTAAAACATCTGCGACCGACTTGAAACTGTGTTGTTACCATTTTCGTAAATATTCATAATATTTACTGTTCTGTAAAGGGTGCTCGAGTCCGTAATGCTACATACAATTCGCGTGTGAAGACTGGATTTCCCTGCTACCTGCCATCCCTCGGCTTCCGTACAATGTCGATTCAGGCATTGGGACAACCGCGCCTCAAAACGCAGTACGTCGCTTTCCTCTACATGACTTACCACCTTAGATCTGGGTGTCAGATCAGCACATTGTAGTAGCAGACATGCACACGATAGGAAAGCGCAGGATGAGGTCGAATTCTACCAGCACCCAGCTTATCGCTTAGATACGACTCCTCCCATCGAGGCCCTCACGAATATTTGTTGAAGACACTGCGTAAACCACCATCCTGTAGATCGAGTATCCAGCAGACGTGCACGGTACCGGCCGGGGAGGTGTTCGAGATCCTGACAATCGGCGTTAGCAAGAAACATAGTAAAGGTCAATCTGACAACGCGAATTGCAAGTTCCTATATTCATACATCCAAGAAAGGCATATTGAAACGCTCATCGACCGTCTGTATGGGCTGCAAGGCGACGGCTAGCGTGGAAACTGCGAATAGTGATGGAAAATTTAATCATGATAGGATGGGCAGAGGGAAAGCGAAGGGAAATGGAACCTACCAGGTACCAGGAAATGCTTCAGGTAATCTGCTAATGACAGTACGCCATCGCGACCGCGTTGCTCTCCGAGGACCTAGCATCCAACATGCGTACGCATGTTGAAGGAAAGCTCAGGTGTGGGATGTAGAAGGGAGAACAACGGGAGGAAGCTTAAAACTTTATAGCGAAATTTTTCGCAAGCTGCCCTAGCTCGGCAACAGCTGGTTACCAGCGGGTACCCACATCGTTGCGGCTGGTAAATGAGGTAAATGAGCATGTGGGGAGGACGGTGGGTGCTTTCTGTGGTGTGCACTCTGCACGCTACCATGCTAGCGGCGTGTGCTTACCACTTTTGCTTTAGTACACTTTTCAGCAGCTTTCTATGCCAATATTCTTACCATGCTTTCAACGTGCGAGCCCTCGTCAATGGTACTTTAACCAGCCGCTTAATATGACGCGGCAGTATTGTAGTTACGACGCTAACCAGGAGCCAGAAACTCTATAGGCAATAGAAGATATATCTATTATAAGCAATTGAGCTCCCAAAGCAACTTAGGAATAAACAGCAATCTTCATCTTGCTGTTATACCTATTACATTTCCGCATGCTATCCTAACCTCACCATCTGCTCATTAATCAGACCCACAGGGGCAACGTGGAGTAGACACGCCGATGCTATCATATCTACTTATTCAAGTAGTATAATAGCGGCTACGAAGAGCAGAATTAGCAGACTCGGTTTTTTTTTCAACCTGTATTAACACTAACGTATTTCTGTAATATAACCGCTCTTCGGCACCATGTGTTATCGTGAAGACGCAGCAGGCTATCTGTTTAGGCAAATAAAGCTAAAAAGAACCCCGGTTCAAATAACCGGAAATTGTAATCGTATGTGTGAAATTTTATCTATTAGTATGAACACCATCTTTACGTATCATCCAAATACCTAGAGATGCTGATCATGCTCGTTTTCACTAGCTCAATTAAGAGATATCACTGATTCCTAATTAATTTTGCAACCAGGATATTCCGAGAGGTCATTCAAGCATCACTAGTGGAGACAGAATTCGGCCACATCATCTACTGCCTCCAAACTCAACATCTGTCAATATCGACACACAATCTATAATGCAACAATAATCATATTCATATGGAAATGCATACAACTTAACGTAGTAACTCAACGCAAGGCAAACAACATGCGACGATCCGCTAATGAAATAAAAACAAAATAGCACCCGAAAATGCAATGAATGAGATGCAGGAGAAATAGTACACAGCTGACCCAAGAGGAACAGATAGTTATGAATAAATAAAAAGTGATGATGAAGACAATACTCGAGACTAACATTCAGCCTAAGCAAGATAAGAGCTTGGAGCACTGGAAGGGTATCGATGCTCTTATCTGTTATGTTCAGTGGTCCACTCCAAGAATATATATGCAGGATAACAATGAAAAAGATGTAGATAAAACCTCCCATTTGAACCCCAAGCGCTCCCGGCCTCCCTTCTGACTCTCCGTGACAATCATAGTCATCGTAACTAGTACCGGCACACTATTCCCATGTCATGAAGCCTGTCTCAGTTGTCCTAGAAGGATTCAGTGAAAGTGAAAAGTAGTAGATATTCAATGACGGAGATTTTCAGGATTCTACGTTTAGCCGATGACCACGAAAATCTTCTCTTTCCAGACTTGACCACTGACTAGCATTATCTGTGGCATTCAAACTAGGCTCCCTCGTGGGCACGGTAGACGTTGGGGACATCCCCTCCATATCTGCCACGGAGTTGAGGACCGAACTTGGGCTTCCACTTCCTGTTACCGGTTGTGGGCTCAGTACTTTGACTGACGGTGCCACGTAAGTTGGCGATATAAGCTTCTCAGAACCAAAAGGTAAAGGCCGAGGCGGAAGATCGCTGCTGTCTCGACCAGTACCACCCAGCTTTTTAAGGAGTTCCTCGCTTTGCTGCTTGGCCAATTCTTGGAGCTGGGCCACAGGGTCCTTTATGAACGCGTTGGGGGTTAGCCAGCTAGCAACGACAGTCGGACCAAGTCCACTTTCGTCCATGCACACATACCCAATCGTTCTGACCGGGAACACCCACTGCTGAAGGGAGTACCGGGTCAGGGTCGCCTTCGCCCTCATTCGGGCCACCCCAGAAGTTTGATCGGTGAATTGGAGCGGGAGTAACAGGAAGACTAGGCCGTTCGACTTCGCTTGGGAAGTCTGTTAATTTACTCCCTCGCCGCCCTCTTGCGACCTCATCAATTCCGTCCCCGGGACTCGGTATTCCAATTCTACCAGGAGCTTTACGATTCCTCGACTTTTGGCTTCGCTGTATGGAATCGACATACCGCTCGATTTCCGGTAATTCATCCCATGCATTGGTCCGTGGGAAAGAAGTCCATGGATCCGACATTGTGATTTTGATGGTTGGAGTGGTGGGCGTCACCGGCTCGTCCTTTTGTCCTGACGAGGAAGCTTCTGTTACAGGAGACTCGGCCGATGACCGGTGTTCCTCAAAAGCTGAACTCGTCTCTTGGTTTTGACTGACTTCAGTCGTCTCGTCAGCAAACACGCGGGACGGCTTGGGCCGGTTAGTTTCCCAAGGAAAGATCGGCTTTGGCGGATCGGAGTGGGCTGCTGGGGCTTCCTTCGGAACCTCGTACCACATATTCGTTGGAGGATTGGGATACTTTTGAGGTGCAACAAAAGGCGTGGTGCTTTTTGACATCTCATATATTGTAGCCGGAAAGTTCATCGCCTCCGGTTTCGACTCCGCTGGAGGTGGATGCCTGCTGTACTGTTAGCAACAGCTATTTGTGATAAAACAATGCAGAAAAGACAGACCTTTGAGCATCCCAGTTCGACATAGAAGGCTGGAATGGTGGGGGTTTCTGCTCTGCTTCAGTGGGAGCTGCATGCGACCCCTGAGCGTGAATCTGCTCTTCAACAGGTTCAGCTGCAGTGTTCTCATTGTATTTCGAAGGTAAATCGACACCGCGAGAAACAGAATTAGAGGACTCAGGTTGTTGGACGTTGACTTCGGAGATAGGTGCTTCATAACCATGTTGGCTGTGCGTCACAAAGCTGGAGGGCCCAGGTTGATTGTCGGTTCCTTCTTGAGATTGGCCTAATCCCTGATAAAAATGCTGCTCATGTCCGCGATGCTCTTGATTATAAGGCTTACTGGATATATGAGAGGGTTTAGGCTGGTATTCTCCCTTGGTTAGATATCGCACGAGCTCTGGTACCGACGTGGCTGGCGCCACGACACTGGGAGGTTGCGTAGAAGTTAAAGGCGCGGGTTCAGCTGACTTGAAAGGGTTTAGCAAAAGTATCAAGATAGGGCCATAGGGCATGAAAGGCGACTTACGACTCCCCGGTAGTGCCGATCGTAGACTGCCCACCACCTCCCCGTCATTTCGTCAAACGGCGAGCTCCCGACACTCGCATGCCGTCCGTTAAACCATGGCTTGTCCGAACCGATGAAATGCACCATGTTTGTACTTGACTGAAAGTGGCGATAGGCAGGTACATATTGGTAATGAGCAGACGGAGTAACATTGTACGTAAAACTTATACGGTTGTAGTTGTTGCGAAAATGCGTGTTAATAAGGCCTTGATCGGCGCCGTCGAACGATATACCCCTCTCAGCCATGGCCATCATGGCATAATAGTCACCCATATTCGGGGCCAGAGCCATGACACCAGTGTTGAATAAATCAGGCCACCCGATATCTGGAGCAGCCGAGAAGGGATGGGCAATATCAAAAAGCTCGTCTGGAGCTCTATAGGCGACGACGTCGGCATCGATGTAGACAATCTTTCGGAACTGGGTCTGCTTCCATAGGTTGATCTTGGTGAAGGCCGAGTGTAAGTCGGTTCGGTTCATCAGCTGCAGATTGGCCGGTTGCGCATTGCGGATTCGAGGAACAGGGATGATATAATGGTAGACAGACTGATCGACGGCGTCAGTCAACATACAATCTCACTGGTGGTATATATCTTAGATGAGCCCACCTTCAGCTCGGTAACAGCTTCAGCGGATATGCTATCGAGAGTGACCAGGGCGGCCAGCTTCTTTGTCGTACCGGCATCGCGCAGGGAATGCGCCAAAACCAGCGCGCCTTTGTAAATATGATGTCAGGGTTGGTCTAGGCCAATTGGACGATAGAAGCGGGAGGGCGTACCAGGCAAATATGTGTCGGTTAATAAAAGCTAGTGGCGCAAAGGTTAGACGCGAGCTTGAGCTGTATATGTCGTGATGGTGGTGGTTGACGAACTGTAGCATACACATCCTCCCCTCCTTCGCCCCGCCCAGCCATCGTGCCTGAGAAATACTGGCGAGCGCCGCCTGATCGCACAAGGTCGACTCCGACTCGATATATAGGATAGGGTTGACTATGAAGTCTGGCACGATGATAATGGACACAAGGGTCAGGAAGTCGCCGAGTTATAGCTTGATAACAATATTATAGTGAGTTTAGCAGATAGGCAAGTACTTAGTTGAATGAACAAAGAAATAATTCAATTGTATATGCATTCCAATAGTATACCAATCGCAATTAAAGCGGTGGAGAGTTGGCAGAGAGGTAGAGCGAACTGCCACGGAACCAAGTTATGTGTAGGAGGGGAAGAAGAAAGAGCAAAGCTCGCGGCGCGCAGTGAGGAGTAGGTAACATGGTCATTTGAAGCTGGCTCGGCTGGTGTTGTTGATGCGCCCTAGCAAGGGTAGCTTGGTACTTGTCGAGCTTGTTCCACTCTGAATCGGTGGGTCGGACTATGTAACCCCGTTTTCATGAATTGTGACGCACATTTTCACTGGAAGAAGACAATATGGAAAATGTGGATTTCCAATTACAGAAATTAACAATATCATCGAATAGGCTCCGAACAACATGTTAGTTAACTTATTTGACCTGTAACCTGTTACGCTGGATGCAAGTCAGAACTGACACAAAGGCTGGTTGTATGATCAAGTGGCTGGATCTACCCTTGCTAAGCTAGCCGAACTCGGAAGCACGTGGACTGAGCTCTAGATCCATCTGAAGAGCTGCTTTTATAGCAGGATTCTTAGCTCCTAGGAATAGTTTCTTCTAGACACATTCAATATCTCTGCTCGACTTGTTGTCTTCTATAGCATATTAGATCAGATAGAACTTTAATGTTCTTTGGGAATCACACGAAATGCGCTTGACGCCTCCATGGTTGTAGTTTAACAGACATGGTCTGATGGAACACCCCCTTCACAAATCAGATCTTCACATCTCGATGTAACTTATTTCAGAATCTACTGTAACTTGATTTTAGTAGATTTTCTCCTTCAAATTTATGCCCATTTCAGATATGGCTTGTCTGTATTCATCCTATGGATACAAGCCGAGGCAGTTCTACAGGTCTAGAGCTACTACTCAGTATACATGCATGCAGTTAATGTGGCATGACGCCATCAAAACGGCCACGCCAAATTAGAGAGAGCGCACAGATTCCGGGGGAACCCCACAGCGGTCGAAGCAGCTACACCCTGGCAAAAACCCTGGAATGGCAAATAAGCATAAGTTTATTGTGATAGGGCGTTTCTGCTCGTTTCAACATACCGACTGTACGTAACGCCTTCGATGCTACAGTACATAGCATACAGAGAACAACTTGCCAGTAACCTCGAGATATAAAAATAATCAACGAACAATATAAAACAAAGAACCTAGATAACAAGTACTGTCATTTCACACCACTCACCCGAAACGCCAAAGCACCTTGCTCCGAAGCGACGTCATACAGACCCCTCGACATGTGACACCCAAGGTCATCTGCTCCCCTCTGCAGCGTCGATCGCAAGGCTTGACGCATTTTCACCACAGTGTTCTCCAGTAGAACGAATCCTACATACACGAATACATAGTACATAAATATGTAGAAAGCTATAATCAATCAACTTGCATGCACACGCGGCACCTACTACATTAAGGATGAGCCCTTAGAAAGGTATAAGCTATCGCAGTGCAGTTAAGTCTAAAAGTTTACATTAGGCACTGTAACTCAGGTATAAGTTTTCGAAACAAGACGAGCTGAAGCTGGGGTTTACCTGCCTACCTATCCTATCCTATACAGACAATCCCCGAAGGATGAGATGTAAACGGACCAATAAACAGCCTTGTTACACCCGAAATGAGAATTTTATAATAAATGCCTAAAGGTGAAAAATACCCATTGGTAAATTTTGATACCCAAAACATCGAGAGCCTTATGTGCCTAAAATCGAGTAAGTCGGGCCATTGGCGCTCATGGTAAATTGTCAGACAAACATATACAGGGCCAGTTTTGATATCTACAGAAAATTGTCTAAATAGTTTTTATGGTCCATTTATGCCTTTTCAAGTGATTGCTTGTTTTCTATGCCTTAGACTATAGTATATTTACGCGAAATGCACGCAACATGTGCTCATACTGAACTCATGCAAAATCAAACCTTTCTTCCGGGGAAACGATCTCGTTATTATAACTGCTTATCCCAGATACCCAACAACACTTCTTACAGCAATAGTGAACACGCCTGGCACTGGCCGGTTACGGCTTCATATGTGTCTTTAAATCGATTTGATGGAAGATCCTACATATCTTTCTTCATAGGGTGCTCCGGCTTATGGGTGGTCTCGTAATCGACGTGGACATAGGCCCTCTCGATGTCCGGGAGATCCTCGAGCTTGAACTGCAGCTCCTCGGCGATGTCGTGAGTCTCACGGAGGGTCGCGTCCGGGTGCATGACAACGTCGACTTCGGCGATGAGGCGCGGACCGGAGTGATAGACACGGACGGTATCGATTCCTTCGATGGAGGGCGAGTGCGTCAAGCAGATGTATGTGATGAGTTGCTGCATCTCGACGCTGCCAGCAACACCTACAAGAAGCTTGAACTCTTGGAAGGCAGTGTGGGACCAGATGCAAATGATCAAGACGGACAAGACGATGGAGCCCAACGGATCAATCCACCAGACGAGCTTGGAACCACCAACGGAAGTTAAGATACCAAATCCGTTGATCAGAAGATCGTTGCGATGGTCTTGCCACAATATGTCAACCTGACTGTATTTATCCTTGATGCCCCAGCAATACAGGAACAACGCAAATTTAGTGCCGAATGCGATGGCTACGGCGATGACAGACGGCAGATGGAAACCGTTGGTGGCAGGGTCGGTGCTCTTGTGGGTGGAGAGTTCCTGGATGGAGAAGGCGACAAGGATAAGCGAGACGGAGCCCATGAGGAAGCAGAAGGCAATGTTGCCGACATTCTCGAGGCGAGCCTTGCCAGAGGGGAATCGGTTGGCGTCGACACGCTTGACGGCGCGGTGGGTGAGGATCAGGGTCAGATTGCTGAAGGGATCGAAGACGGAGTCGGCGGCGGTGGTGAAGAGCGAAAGTGAAATCGAGGTGATGGCAGCGTAGAGCTGGAGAGCGGACAAGACAATATTAGCGAGGAATGACCCCCAGACGGCGATCTTGTGGCGCAGATGGTCTTCGCCGGCCTCCTGACGCGCTTCGCTGCGATGTTCCTCGACGGTTTTAAGAAGGCGTTCGATTGTCTCATTCTGGTTACGATAGAATTTGGTAATTTCGCTGTGGCGGCTCTTGAGCTTGAGAGTACGCGGACCGTCGCGCTTGCGAGAGGTGTTAGCCTTGATCTCGTCAAGTTGCTGGTCAGTCTTGAAGGCCGAAGATAGGTTGTAAGGGTCGCCATCCAAATACCGCGAGTTGCCACTCTGCGATTCGACGTCTAGGTGAGCGGCCAAGGCGGCGGGATGGCGCGCAGTTGTGTGGTCAAGCTCCGAGGCCTCGACGGCCTCTACGGCCGTGCTGGCAGCGGTATTGGGAGCAGGACGACCAGACATGACATGCGGCATGGGCGAATATGAGGAGCGTGGCGTCGAGACCCTAGAGTTGGTGTTTGGATTAAAGGGAGAAGGATGCATTGTGATGGTGTGCGCCAGATTGGGGTCCATGATGCCGGTGAGCGGTGGGCGGTGGGCGGTGGGCGCCGTGGTCACACAATGGTCGAGCTCTTCTTGTTGGCGGTAGTTGAGCGCAATGTCAGCCTGCGGCAAGGGCGGCGTGGAAGGCAAGGCTGCAAACAACCCCTGACCAGACCCTGGACACGCTGAGTGAAGCTGGGAATTCCGATGGTTTGGTTTGGTGCACCCCGCACAATAAAAGCCGCGAAGGACGGACGCAGGGGGTCGCGAGACAGACAAAGTGCGTGGCTCAATATCGGGAATAGCGGTATTCACACTTACACGCAGGACATGCTAATACCTACGTCTTCGTGTAGAGTCGCTGTCTCGACAGTCAATACTCAGGGAGACGATCCAGAAGACTTCCGAGGCACGAGGAGCGTTCAAAAATCACCGCACTGACAGAGAGATGAAAAAGGGGAGCCGGGGAGGAGACCAAGAGGGAGGAGAGCAGATGGATCAGATTAGATCAAGTCTTACATGGCCAGGAGCACTATCTAACCTACCAAGGAGGCACGTTTCCCACCAGCACGAGTAAGGTTAGCGTAGATAGTAAATACTTTGACCGACAATCATCTTCAGTTGCGGTTTCCCTTTTGTCCACTGGCTCGTCTTGTCAGCCGCGCTAGCTGGTGTTGGCTGGAGGCTGGAGGCGGTAGCAAATGAGCACTTGGTCTTCTTGGGACTGTCGCCCACCGCCCTCAAGCTTACTACGGTATCAGTACAGTACCGCAAAAACCTGCTTAGAATGAATGATAGCCACGCCAAGGGAGGTGTGTGCGGCAGTGCACGTATCGCAGAGCAGAGAGCGCGGCAGTACGGGGGTCCAGTCCACCCGATACCGTAGGTATTTGCCCATCCATCAGCCTGCAATAGACCAATGAAGTCACGATCCATGACGCGTGCTGAGTTCATGTACTGTACGTAGAAATGGGGGGATGTCATTGGTGTTGGGTTGCGGAGCTCGCATTGTCGGACTTCGGCGGTCGGAGCAGAGAGCTCGCGCGCGGGGACAATGTTCACCATGGTTGATGGTTGGAATAAAGTAAAGGTTTCATCCCCAGCACCAGATTATAATTATCGGGAGCGAACGATCCTTTATACCTCTTTGCCATTCATAATCATGCAAGCTGAAATGCGGGGCCGTTTCATCGTATCGGGACTATTCGGAGCCATATCTGTATCCCTATGTCCTTAGCCAATGCCCTAACCTTCAATATCTTGGGACTACCGGATTTCTGGAAGAAACACTCACCCAGCCAAGGATACAATTGATACTAAGGTGACCTAGTTCGGCGTATCATGACGTAAGGTATGAATGGAAAATAAAATACACACATATATAAATACACACGCGACTCGCGAAAGAGTATATATCTAAAGTACATAAATACCCTTCTGGATGGAGGTCCTCGGGAGCCAATTGCCTAGTCCCATCTCTCTGGCAATGAATTCGAGGTTCACTATCAGTACCAGTAGCATCTTTAGCACAACCGTACTGAAGCCCAAACCGACTGTCTCGACATCATAAATGAGTACTTCCATATATCTAACGTATTCAAGCCTTCCGCTGGGTATTGAATATGGTGCGCTGTTTTGTGTTGTATATGTACACGTACGGATATAATAGCACCGCACTATTACCAAACAATGCCAACTACTGAGTAGGCCTGTCACCCAAGCGGCCACCGTAGAACCCCTTCTTCTATGCATCGGCTCGTCGTAGCGGATGCGCCTCGGTATTCAACACCCACGTATCCAGATCAAAGAGCTCCCAATCGCCAAAGATGAGGTAAAAGTACTTCAGCGTCTCCGCGAGCCAAAAGCTTTCCATACTGTCTAGCGGTTCTGGTTTAGTCAGAGTAACATCATCCAGAGCCGCTGACGCATATGCGGTGCGTGTGTGCTTCTCAATCGACGTGAACATGTCCCAAGCTTTGTCCATCCACTGAGATTCCCCGGTTAGTCGGTACATGTAAAAGACCGATTCAATAGCTTCTGGTCGTAACTGGTATCTCCGGTCATACACGTCAACCATCCCCCGAGGCAGTCGACGAGCATCGATGAGTTCGGCTATTTCTTCGTCTGTTATACTCTCTGCTTTTCGGCCAGAGCCCCATTGCTTCCTGATTGCCTCATTCCACTACAACACTCAGGGTCAGTTTATTGCTAATTTTGAATATCATTTGCGAACGTCCCGGAAATGCGGAGAGTATAAGAGGCACGACTTCTAACCAAAAACTTCTACGCTCTTAGATGCTCCTGGAGTGACCGAGATAATAAGAAATTGAGTACGAGGGTTACTTACCTTATCGTCGCTCCACTGACAATCATTCTCCTCACATGGAATGTAAAAGTATATCTCTGGCCCAACGCCCGAGGGCGTATTACTATAAGACCAGACACAGCCATCAGTAAGCTCCGCGGCTACTTTGAGATCCGCAGGTCGATCGAAGATCTTGGCCGCCATACCAACCATGCCACCGGTGAAACAGGTGAGATGCTGTGTGCGAGGGGTCGTAACTACAACTGGCTCTGCGTTGGGCGGTTTAGATACGTGAGCATCTCCAAAGAACCGGATAGGGAGGTTGCCTTGGTGCAGTGCACGTTGAAGGAGATGCTTCTCAGCGACATCCATGAATTCTTCATACATCTTTCGGGGTTGCTGGAGGGTCCCGCCGAGAAGCAAATATTGCTTTGGCAGATACTCGTAAGCACTGTCGCTCATGCCCCCGAGAGAAAATCCGTCGCCTTTGAAGTCCATTGGTGATGTAGAGGCATCGATTAAGACAGGCCACATGCCCGGAAGTTCAGTCTTCCTCTGCGAATTCTCCAACTCGTCATATATACGTTTCACTGCATCATAATACTGCATATCACCAGTAATCTGGGACATCTTGGTAAACTCTAGACTCAGGGACCCGATCTCGGCCAACAAAACTGTCGTGGGTGCCCTTTGGGCCTTGCCTCTGACATATTCTCTCCAGTTAAAACGAGGAATAGGCATTCGATTAGGAGTATCGAAGGCCGTCATCAGAAGATTCGCGACCTCAGTAGACTTATTTAATAGACTAGGATATTGCCTATCAGTCAACTCGTAGGCGGCGAGAAATCCTCCGAGATATCGAATGGTGGTCTCAAACACGTTTATATCCTGCGCCTTGGTTGTTGTAAAATCGATGTTATCGCAGGCCACGACGGCAGCCTCAAACTCGTCCTTGAGACCCAGGAGCCACAGGGAATCCAGCGAATCGACAAGAGTGGCAGCCCATCCGCCAAAGGGATCTTTGGAGTGGCCCGAGATGGGCTTTACTTCGTCATGGCCCCAAGCATGCTTTTTATAGCCGTTCCAGCTGTGCAGAAAGCTCTCTTTCACGGCGGCTAATCGTGTAAGCCGCTCGTTCTTCGCGGCGGTATCTTCTTGCGGTCTTGCGGCTTGGATTCGTGGGATAGGCTGCGAGGGCTTGTTCGTCGGTAATTCGGCGAGAGTGTCAACTTCGTATCGTGTCGGGAGTCGTTTCCATCGATCGTTGCCGCCGAAGCTCGAGCCGGGTATTGAGCTAAACAGGCCACTGTCGCTTGATCTTCGCGACTGATAGTACCACGAAGCCAGAACCCAAAACAGGACGATGGCGAGTATGATTCTCACACGGCGCACAGCCATTATGAGCTAGACTTGAGACAGCTCAAGCTTCAAAAGCAAACAAGTATCGAGTAGTCACCATTACTTCGAACGCAAGTAACCGAGTGAGAATGACATATATGCTTCGGTCGCGATAGGCGGGTTTCAGCTCAAACTCGGGACAAAAAAGGTGGCAGCTGACGAACGAATCAACGCACTTGATTAGCCCACAATTAAACCCGAGCAGCTTCCCAAAACGGAGGGAGACAATGCTATTATTAAAAATCGGGGGAAGTATGTGAGAAGACAAGAAGAAAAAGGAAACAGAACAGAAGTCAAGTTCACAAGAATTATGATGTAGTAGTTGGCCGGTTTTGTGGAAAGCTGGAGCTCGACTTTGGGCTGATGGAGATACTGATACCTGTAGGAATTTAAGCTTGTTTTAGGAAGGATCTGCTCATACCTAGGACCCCTGTTGTCATGTAGTGTATGTACCTACCTCGCCTACCTCTATGTAAGTTGGGGTATTTATTGAGTCTCAACTAAGTGAACTTGAATCATGGATGCTGCCTGGTACCTACATCAGACCCCTAAAACTCCCTAGCACGCAGTGCTCTAATATCAAGTTGAGGAGCGCCCATTGCCTACCTAGGTAGGTGTAACTAGTTACAAATATACTGGATGAAGGTTTGCAGCAACTTTGACAAAGGCAATAAAGAGTTCTTAAGTCCTAACTTATGCAGGGGCTAACCACAGGAGATCGAAGTTGCGCCTTAAATACGCATCTAGTCCTAGTGCACCTCGCAATTGGTACCTCTTAGCCAAGACATCAATCAAGAAAAACACTATACAAATGTGAATCAGTAAGAGGCTAAGATTTTAATAATTCATACCACAATATATACAGTTGATTAACATATAGCGGAATCTTATATAGCAGGTCGCAAGTGCTCTTTTTAGAACTCTTATGTTTATTGAAGGCTTACTTAGTATATTCAGACTCGCGAGAGATGCCAGCATTGTCAGTACTTTCGGTACCTGCGGACACTATATGTAGAGAGGAGCCAATCACACCAAGCAGAATCTGCTCGCCGGGTCCCCCACTCAATCCCCCAACGGCACGTCATTGCCCCTTTGAAGATTAGGTGTGGCCGGAGCCCGCTACTCACCCGCACCCGCACAGGAGGCACGCGAGGCACGTGGCCCCACCCTGTAGCACCCGATCGACAGTATACAACAGGTGGCATCAATTAGATAACGGAGAGGTCCACCGGTAGGTTAGCTGTGAATTCCACCCACCTACCTACCTACATCCCGTCTCCCTCATAGCAAACGTGCAATTGCTGATTGCCAGTTGCTTCGCTCGAACCCGCCTCCTCCTCGGAATAATGGGCACCTAGCTGCCTCTCTGCAGCTTCACAAGACCTCCGCAGTCCCCTGTCATCCGCCTCTTTCCAACGCCCGCAATGCGCCTCCTGTGGTATGCCGGGGTAAGCTTCATCCTCAACGGCCCGCCAATGTCGGAATCACGATGCTAACATATGGCCGCTTTTCCGTAGGCCTCGACGGGGCTGGCCACCGGCGTGGTCGCCTATGCCTTCAACCAGCGCGCCAACTTCTACTCCGCCATGGTCTACCTGTCACAAAACAATCTCAGCCTAATGGTTCGCCTCCTCGCTTGCCCTTCCCATTCATTGACCGAGCCCAGCGAGCCCCGTTACTGACCTGCGCGTCCACCGGTGCAGATACTAGTGAATCTCGTCCTACTTGCATATGCGTCTTTGGTCTGGGGCCTCCAACGGCTATGCTATGGTCCCCTCCGACCCGTCGAAATCGAGCAGCTCTACGAGAAAGCCTGGTTCGCCGTCACCGAGACCTGCCTCGCCATGACCATCTTCCGCGAAGAGGTCGGCGCTTGGTTCATTGTCATGTTTACTGCCCTGGTCACCGGCAAAGTGTGGGAATGGATAGGTGAGGGTCGTGTCGAGGTGCTGGAGCAACAACCCCCCGCCAACCCGAGACTATTCCACGCGCGACTAAGCGTCTCCCTTCTCCTCAGCATAGCTTACGACACTTGGCTGTTCACCTACGCAATCAACTCGGTTGTCCAACAAGCTCGTCCTAATATGATGGTCATGTTTCTCTTCGAGTTTGCCATATTGACTACTTGCTCCTCCCGCACAGCCTGCCGCTACCTCCTATCATTGATAGAGTCCGATATCACAAAGAATCAGACCCGTACCCGGCTGGAAGAGCGCCGCCGCCTGGTTAGAGAGCAGCGCAACGACATCTTGCGACGTAGAGAATCCGACGATGCCGCCGAGGCTGAGGCCGCTGGACAAGAAGAGCTACCAGATGAGGGGGATATCGATGAGATGGATATTGAAGTGCCTGGTTGGGAATCTAAGGGACACTGGATACTAACCCTTGATCTCATGACAGGTAGGCAATTGTATCATAACTCGCTATTTTATTTCTGACGCGCATGTAGACTTCGTCAAGCTCCTCATTTACGCGGTATTTTTCGCGATCCTTATGATGTTCTACGGGCTTCCGATCCACATCATGCGCGATCTCTTCATGACCGCTCGCTCATTCGTCAAACGCCTCGGCGCTCTAATGCGGTATCGGAAAGCGTTACAGGATATGAACAAATATGCAGACGCTACCCAGGAGGACCTGAGCAGAGAGGACACCTGCATTATTTGCAGAGAGGAGATGAGGCCATGGGATCCATCCGCCGTTGGTGCAGTGGAGCGCTCTCGGCCAAAGAAGCTACCTTGCGGTCATATCTTGCATTTCGGTTGCCTTAAAGGTTGGCTGGAGAGACAACAAGTATGTCCTACATGCCGACGTTCTGTTGTTATCGACGGACCAGGCCTTGATGGCGCCGCTGCGACACCTGGCAATGCTGGCGGACAGCCTCAACCCCCGGTTCCGGGTGCGCCAGGCGGCGGTGGAGGAGCAGGAGCACCAGGAGTTGGAAATGCTGGCCAGCCAGCCCAGGCTCGAGGGAACTTACGCGTATTCCAGTTCGGTCCGATCCGACTAGGCTTCGCTCAAGGAGATGCGCAGAATATTCATGACCTAGCTAACCAGCTACGCCAACCTCGTGAAGGTCCAAACCAACCCATTGCTCCTATTATACCTACGCCGACTCCACTAACCCCATTACCCAATTTCAACGCAAATAACAACATAGAAAGTATGCAGGCCCAACTCCACGACATTTCAATTCGAATACAACAAGAGATGTATGCCCTACAATCAACCCAGGCTGAACTGCAAACTCTATACGCTCTGACGGTAGAATTGAATCGATTGCGCCAAGCTCAACCGCAAACTGCGACTGGGGTCATCAATCAGTTCAGCCAGACAGGCATCAACACCCACCTCATGGCTCAGCAACACCATGTGCAACCTCATGTCCATTTTCCAAATAATTTATCGCATATTCCTCCCTCCTCTGTTATGAGACATGGCGGTACCCCCTATGCATCTGCCATCCCGTCGGGCAGCCAAGATCTTCCTGAAGGAGTATCCATCCCGCCTGGTTGGTCCCTGTTGCCACTACAGCGACTCGATGGTCAACCCTTACAGCAGCACTCTGTGACTCAGCCTATTCCAACGACCACATCCTACGAATTTTCGCACCAGCATCCTCAGGCAGCAACGAATTTGAATAGAAATAACATAGTTCACAGTTTGCATAGCACTATGGGTTCTTCTACTCCATCTGCCGATGTCCAGGGTTCGGTTCGAAACAGCGAGGCGCAAATTGGGACCGACAGAACCTCGGAGCCTCCAGCTTCCGGAACACCGAGGGAGCCCCCTCATGTTGCTGCTCCCACTCCCATAATTCCACAATGGGGTGGCTCTTCCCAGCTACTCTTCAATAACCGTGATGGTTCGTCCACAACGTCCAATCCCGGCAATTCCCATTCAAGGAACGATAATGTAGTTGGAACTGGATCTCAAACAACAGGCTCAAGTGACACCGATGGCGACGAATCGGATAGGGTTAGTGGAAAGGGTAAAGCCAAGGCTGTGACCGTTGAAGAAGCAGAAGATGAATCGGATTAAGCTGTTACTTTAGCTTTGTACTGTATTGGGATTGTGAGATTGCATCATGGCATGGCGTTGGCGGCGTTGGTTTTATGACTAAAAAAAACCCAAACCTAGATGGGTTTCACTCTACTGCGAATTCAGCATACATCGATCGAGCCCAGTGCTCAATGCAGCAGCCAAAGACAACACATCGAAAATAGAGAATTTAGCATTTATATTATTCCATTCCCATCTGCTATAAACTTAGATGGAGTATGCGAACATCCTGACTGATAGTGTACATCTAGGCATGTAAGATTATATGTATACGCGACCTATATTCCCTTCCCAACTCTCAACTCTCCGGGCAGTACATTATAGTCAAGAACTACTTCATTCGGAGGTTGAAGTATATAGTGTTTAGCAGCTATCAGTTACTAAATAGACATTCTCTATGCGACGTTACCCCTTAACTCCCCTCCGAGTTCGCCTTCTGGGCGAGATGCTCTCTTAACTTGGGGAAGAAAGCGACGCTGGAAGCCGAGTCGACGAATTCGAGAAATTTGGTGATCTTGTCTCCCGCTTCGTTCATGTAGAATATGAGAGTATACTTTGTTCCAAGTCAGCATGTGCTTCTTATTTTTATCCTTATTCCAGTTCTCATTCTAGTTCAGTCCCCCTTCTTTGGTTTTCCTCTTGCTACCTGCCACTGGGACCTGGGAAGGAAACGAGGTGTACAGTTCTCAAGGCATAGAGCAACATATTGAATAAATAAGATCATAAAAAGATCTTTTCTTCTCTTTTCTTTTCGTAGCTGTGATTGAGAAGGAAAAACACCTACCTCATTAGCATATGGCCCAACCTCCGTCGACGCAGTGCTAGACGCCCAGATGACGACCTTGTTTTCCTGTGCGTCCTCGATGATGTCGTGGGTCGTGACGGCGAAGTCTTTAAAATGCGGCATGATGGAGCTAAAGTAAGCTTTATACACAGCGTTGTCCATAAGCGGGCGCTCGAGTGATTCTGTGATATAATAAGTACATGATCAGAACCGTGTCTAAATCCTGGGACACGGATTTAACTGGGATTGATAGGTTGAGATGGTTTTGTGTTTGTTCGACGTACTGGGGAGGATCTGATGGGTGCAGTTTTCGGCGCGAATTCCCATGATGGCCTCTATTGACCACTTGTTGAAGGCGTCGATCACTTCCAGTGCCGTCTGTCGTCGTCGCGATATCGCCGCTTCTGAGGCCATTTTACCCCTTTTTATGCTCTGTCTCGCTCAACTAGTTGAACAATTATCGACCCTTTATTTTGGATTCAACAGCTGTATGAGCTCAGGTCTATTACTTCGCCGTGCTTACTCAATGCTCATTGGATTTGAGGACACTGCTAATCTGCGGGGAGTTCAAAGAATCTGAGAATAGTGTGTTCTGCGATCCTGACCTTCCAGATTAGTCTAACCCCGCAAATTGGCTATACACTTGTATTGTTTCGGCCACGATATGTTGTTGCTCACTCAATCCATGAATTTGACGGTATATAACTTATACATAAAGAAGAGGTTCATGAAAAGTAGCCTATTATCGCTCATGTTGAGGTGTGTGCGTGTGGCGCACCCTCCTTCAATGGGCCTCACCAAATAGTGGTCATCGATCTCGCAGTCAATTGGTTGACTAGGTCAGCGCATATATACTGTACGTAGTAAGCATTATTACACACGCTGAACGAGCTGGGAACCTTGTACGCTGTCTCAATGTCCGGTTTGTTGAGACATACAGACAGCCTCACTCGTATCGAAACCGAGGCTATTCAGCCCTCGCTTACGCGAGATATATTGACAGACCTCGGAGTTTAGGAATACCGATCTTGTTGTATATAGAGTAAAGGTCCAGCTGCCAGGACGGAAACCAATTCGAATGGTCAACGCCTCTTGGCAGGCATGACAGAATATTACATGTTGAATAGAGCCATTCCAAGCCCTAAAAGCAGCCCTCGTGATAGGTATATATATATATAGCTACCCAAACCTGGTGATGGGAATCGAGTGTCCGTTAAGCTAACCAGGCCATGAATTAGCTAACCGTAGGGCTCTAGCAGCCATATTATAGCCTCAAGGGCACGTCAAGCCCCTTCACGCTTTATAGGTATACATCGATACCGTATCCTCTGTGCTGTTGAACGTTTGCTCCTAGCGGTATAACTCCTTCCTGTTGGGACCCCTCATTCTCGCACAGTGATACATGTCTCTCATTCAAGAAGTATTAATATTTCGTCTGGTATTTCCCAAAAGACTCAGACACTTACTTAATTGAACCATAGCAAAATAACCAAGCGTATAGCCCAATCTTGAATCTAACCGCAGACGTAGGAAATGCCCCGTGGATGACACTTAGACTTGGTCCCTAGTTGCTCAGGTGCTTGAACTAGAGCCGAGCTATATCGGCAACTCTCCACGAATTTGATACTAGCTTTCGCGGCTAATGTTTAATAGTCGACTTTTGATTCCAGAGCTCTCCGTATTAGGATATACTTGTTAGCTAAGAGACAATCATTGGCATGTGAAGTTGGCATATTCGAGTAGCCCAGTTTCGTTCGTGTAATAGCAACATTACATAGCTTTCATGATATACTAGACGTCCACATGATAGCCAGTTCTCTCGTGCTAGGTGACTTTTTAATGAGATGCACTAGCTAGCTTCTTTGACTCTCCTCAAACGATTACATCAAGACAATGGGTAGGGTAAGTCTGTACTCAACCAGCTCATTAATGTAGTGTAGTGTACTTCCCCAGCTCCCAACTTCTCTTCCCTTGTCCAATCTAATACTGTACACTACGTATAGAAGATTAAGTGGGTGCTCGCTACCAAACTGCTGGGTCACTGGGGCCTCATTCTCTGGTGGAAGGATTCCGCCCTTTTGACGCCGTTGTTATTATTAGAGTTTCCAGGGACGGGGGTGGGTTGGTTCGAGGCCTGTCTTTGCATGTTATGTTGGTCAGAGAAACACTATCCGGCTTGACTCTTTCCTTTTTTGATTATGGAATTGATATGTCGCGACTGCGTGCTGCTTGTGTATAACGAGATTAGGTACGCCGACGAAGTATGCCTGGAAATAGACTCTCAATAACTAAGCAGCTTTTACTTTCATACCTCTTCCGTGCGTCGAGGTATTGAGTAAATGTCTTTATCCCATCTCATAACCCCCACATAGATGACATGTAGATTCATGAGTAAGGTCCAGGATGGGACACACAGCTTCGTACACCGACGAACCGAATCCAGCTCTTAGACGAACCTAGACAAGTCAGATTCCGCTCATTCCCGATACACTGGGAGCCCCATTCTCAGGCAAGAACGACACGCTTGGCATCGATCCTAGACTAGTACGATATGAGGAGGACACCGAGGCCATAGGGCTGGCCATCGACTCCTCAGCTGCGCTTGCGGGCGCCACAGCAAGGGATAGGTAGATCATGTTGGGAATACACGCAGAATTACACGTACATGCCTGCCTTCCTAGCACAGGTTACATTCTCGATCTGGTAAGCCAAGCCATCTATATTACACTACCGACCGGCCGCGCGCGACGTCTTCACCATTTCGGTCCGCATATCTGCTTGTGCTAGTCTAGCGTTTTACTTAGTAGGATAGTGTACATGTTGGTCTAATGTCAGATACCTCCGGTTGGTATTATTAGCAACAAGCGAGCGGCGTGGCGAAAAGACGGAATTTACCATTAGGTATGTGATAATTATGAGAGGTGTTTCCTCCGTTTCTATTCCCTTCTTTTTGCCCTGAGAAATGTGTATGGGTGTCACATGTACGATAAGCGAGAGCACGCTATTAAGGGCTGGTCTATATCTCACGTCAGTCAGTACTGATATACGTATTCGAGGGGCCTAAGTTCTTATCTACACATGTTCTATACTACGGCTAGCTCATCGGCCGGCAACTCGTCGATCCGTATGTAGATGTGCAAGTCAACGGTCCAGAACACCAGCTTACATATCATTCGGTATCGGTTTCTATGAGCGGGTAGCCAAGCGGGCTGGCCGCAACTGTTACATGTCCTCTTCAGCTCATGACGTTAGCACTAGCTCTAGCTTGCTCGTCTCGGTCACGACGAGGAGTAGTTCATCTTATTAGCACGCAGCCGCAGAAAGAAGAGAATGCATGTGCGGCGTACACGAACCCTATCACTAGACTAGTACTTAGTAGCACTAAGACAGGCTTACACTTCCCAGTACAGTTAATGTTCATGAGATGAAGTAGACTGGTGACTAGTGTAAGATGACAAGTCTCACCGCTAGAAAGAGAGGATATAGAAAGAAAAAAGAGACGGCGTCGGCTCATGCCGTATGTTATGCCGTGAGACAAGCACAATGTTCCCTCGACACGAGGCAACAAACAGCGCACACGCTGAGACTGTTGCTTCGGAACGGAATTTTTTCCTGCGGTGGTATGAAAGACTTTATAAGTAAATGACCGTGAGCTCGCAAAGTGATGCCTTATCCTGGGATTAATTACATACCCCTAATACCCAATGAAACATCGGTTATATATGTGCCGTTAGATCTATCGTACATTGCATATGCAAGAGGTACCTATATGTACGATCGATGTAGGGCCGAGGGTCAGCGAATATCAATACCCTAGCACCATACTACCTATGCACTCATCAGACGAGACCAAGTAGGTATCAATCTATGTAAGCGCAAGGCAATAATACACTGATAAAGAACCCACTCACATACCAAAGAACCGAATCGAAGACCTCATCGATATGCTTGCTACCTACTCATGAAGCACAAGAGACAGTACAGTAAAACCCGACAAACCCGAAGATCAGGTACAAACGGCAAGGCACATGAGCGAAGGCGGCTGTGCATGTGTGCCTGTGTGCGCGGTATTGCGATCAGATTGCGTAAGACAGACGCAATACCGCTAGGCGACAGCATACAGTATACTACTTATTATACCATAACCACACTATAGAGACACGGGATCAGAAATGGATGTGCATGCGCGGATCCGAACCGAACTACTCATACCTAGGTTACCAACGACGCTGGAGAAAAAAGCGTCGGAGCGGATCGGATCAGGAAGGACTCGGCCGGGGTCGAGGCTTACGCAGACTTACCTACTCGCCTACTTGCCTACCCGCTTGCCCTATCTTATTGCTTCAATCCTTCACGTTCTCGCCTAATCAGGAAACTAGCTAGCTCTTTACTACTAAGTATGTATTGTCTCTCGCTGTTATGCTGATGGCTAACACCGAGGGAGGGGGAATATACGGAATGAGCTTACCTTTTTTTCTCTCGTACAGTATGGTAGGAATTTGTTGGTACTTCGGAGATCGCCGGCGGCGGGAATGATCTCTATTCTGTAACGAATGTTGGTTCCATCGAGACACGAACGTGGGGGGCACAGTGAACACGGCGGAGGAGTACCGATACATTAATCACAGTCACATTACGCGGATTGAAAAACGATGTGATGATGTACAAAAAGTGTAGTCCAGGTTATAATAGTAATATTCAGGAAAATATATTTTGGTTCCCCCAAAACCAAAGCCGCGAGTATTACCACGAACTAAAATGCATGTTATCAAAGAGAAAAGAAAAAAACCACCGTCCCTGTCCAGACGCCGTGTATATGCCGAGGACCTGATACTAGATACATAGGAAAAAGTGATGACGATAAGGATGCGGATGGGGATATATGGATAAAACCTGAATGGCCATGATGCAACGAGAACCAAACCACCAAAGTAATGAATAAACCACAACTCCGTACCAATGCAGTAGATGCCCTCCTTCCTTCCCCATTCCCCAAGACTCTAGGAAATATGCAGTGAATGAGAAGAGTAGGCAGAGAAATAGATAAACAGATGTATGTAAACCACTACTCCGTAGCCGGCAACACGAACCGGACCTTCTTCTTCCTTGGCTTCACAGCCGGTATGTCTATAGGTTGAGTCTTCTTCTCGCCCACAGCATCTTCGAGGTCCTCGACACTGAGCCCCATCTCGCTCATCGTCTCCTTCTCCGGCTCCTCGTCGATTGACCAGACGTCTGGGCTGGGCTCGCGCCAGGAGTGGCGCCTCTGCAACGTCCGTCCGAGAGCCCTGACGCGCCGGGATGGCGGTGGGGGCGCGAAGCGCTTGGCTAGACGGCCCCGGGGCGATCCCACGTGGAATGAAGGTGAGGATGGCGAGAGTAGAGCGTCTGAGTTGCGATGGCTGGGAGAGTTGTTGTGGCGCGGATGATCGAAGTAGTCGTCGAGAGCGAACGGGAGTGGCTTCTGAGGTGTGAACCTTATGTAGTCCTCGTCATCGTCGTCGCTGCTCTCATAGTCGTTGTTGTCGTCGTCGTCGACGTCGTCATCATCATCATCCAGGATGGCGCAGTCTGTGTCCTTGCTCTTGGCTTTGTACCGCCTGAGGCCGTCGAGCGTGGAAGGGCTCACGCTCCGGACGATCTGACGGGGACTGTTGGAGTCCTCGATGCCTGCATCGAAGTCGAACTCAAACTCCAGTTCCTCCTCTCGCGGAGTTGCGGGTGTTAGGAAATATTTGAGAGGGTTCTCGGGCCGTGATAGGGTGTCGATGTCTTCATCGTCTGTGGAAAGCCCTTCTCTGTCCTCGTCCAGCGCCGGTGGGATGCGGCTAGGACTGGAGGGCCATAGCCCGGTGGTCGGCCATGATTGCCGATGCACTGCATTCCGTGCATCTGATGGTAGGAGAGGCATGATGGTTGGGTGATTATAGTAGAGCGTGGTAGAGCAAGGATCCTTGATGGTAAAAGCCTGGTTTCCAGGTCTTCATTTCAAGCCCGGATGATGCGAAAACAAACTCCAAGGGTTGGGAGCGAGGTGAGAGGCGAGGTCACGGTCTCTACAGATCTAGATGTTTAGAAAGTGCAGTGAAGATGGCAAGGAAGAGAAGCCATAGCCTCGAGCCAGAAGTGTTAAAAAATCAAAAGCACACAAAAACAGGAAAATACGGCGGTGAGGCCAGATATATATACATTGTCACAGGCAGAAGAGATACCTACCTTATGTATGTGGAGGGATGTGTAAGAGATGGTGGCTGGAGGAGCTCGGTTAGTCACCTGTTGATCGAAGCCCGCTGCCTTGTGGGAGGGAGCAAGTCGTATACAGTACGCACATACTATGCCGCTCTGCCGCTACGCCGGCAGCGATGGATGATGGGCGGTGGTCATCCCGGTCCCTCAGCTGTCGAGACGGGTAGGTATCTGAGAGAACCCCACAACATGGCTTCCTTGGGGGGAACAGACAGACAGAGACAGGATTGCCGTGAATCAATCACAGGGCGCAGGGCACGACGACTCACCCGCACCGCACCAGCACATATTCCCAAAGCGGAACACGGCAGGCCAAGAGGGTGTGGGAAGGGTGTAGGAAAACCGGGCGAGGATACGAGTGCAAGACGAGAGTACAAGACTATTGCCTCGCGCGTGTGTAGTCAGACTAACGACTACGTCCCTCCATGCACATGTATCCCCTCCCCCCCCCACTACCTACTACTTGTCTCTGGCTCTCTGTACTTGTCTCTGTCGTGCTGCTCGTCTCGTCTTGTCTCGTCAAAAGAAAACAAGGCATCTGACATGGTCGCACACCCTCTTCCACCACCATGCCCCGTGTACCCGACGCGAGCGTGCATCTGTGTGCGACGCTGGTGAGGCTCGTGAGCTCTCGTATCATTCGCTGTTGTCTTAGTGAGTCGATCGCTCTGCACGGCCAGGGATCGGGACTGCGCATGTATGCACCGCGTCCGCGTTGTACCTTGCATGATGAATGCAGAATGCAGAATGAATGAGCGAGACGATGCTGAACCCGGCTGCTGCGGTTAGCTATCTTATCATGACGGATGGCATGTTACTTCTTCTTCTAAGTAGAAGCCTGGTTATGTACCTAGTGCAGCATATGCTTGCTGCATCTGTCTTATACTACACAGGTAGTAGTACTGTAAGTAGTACCTAATGTCTCATGTCTACTACCAAGTACCAAGCTGTAGGCATACATGACAAGATATAAGTGAATGTACAAGGCTTAGTATAAGACCCCAGACGAACAGGTATAGTATCTGATTACTATCGAATAGCCTTAGGTAAGTAAGTACATATACGTGGTACGGTCAGCGGGTGGTGACAGGGCACAGAAGGACCACCTCGCTTTTCGCTACTGTACTATAATCTTAAGGGTTCTGCTAAGGGACTTGACAACTGCTGACGCTAATGGAATAGATATAGCGTTGGGTAGAAATGGATATCTTCAAGTTGGTGCATCGGCATCAAGAAAACCCAATACCTCTACAGTGATTAGTACACAGATAGCGTAGTAGATCAGTTGCTTGTTCAGAGATACTCTCCCCTCACTTGCCCTCACTCACCTAACCTACACTAACAATTAGTATACCAAATACCAGATACCACCTACCGTTATCGACCACACCACCCTCTCGCCACCTTCGGTGTGACTGGAGACACCACTGCTGCATAATGCACAGTATGCGAGAGTATCTGGGAGGGAAATATCTTGTTTGCCTTGGAGAAGTGCTCCTTTAGAGTGCTTTCGCATGCATCAGATGACACAGCTTATCAACCCGCCCACAGCCCGGTTGTAACCCTCCAAGGTGTGGTGAATTCGAGGATTGACGGGTTCAGAGTCATAGCTACGGTCAAATTCCCCCTCACCGGAAGGATTCGGAAACCTGATTTCCACCTGTTGTTGACTTGATGTCCCCATTCTCGCTTGAGAATTCTCCGACATGCCCATGCGTGCGCAGGGTGTTTCTTTTGTTCTTAGTGGAAAAGGTGAATGATGGAAGCTCTTTTGGAGGGGTGATACAACAGACGATATCGGTGTAGATAAGCAAGAAGACCATGTGGGTAGGTTAAGAAGCTCGAGTTCCACCGCCGTCGGCGCTTTTCAAGCTCGACTCAGCCTAACTCGTTCAAATCGGGGCCTCGTTAATTAGTGACCCTGCACTATCCCCACCCAAAACCTATCAGACACAACCAAACATGAAAAACTTCGACCCAAGCACCAAGCGCAAACATCAAAATCTATCTTAGCGACCAGCAAACCCACAACAAGGAAGCTCGTCGCTTTCCTTCCCCTTCCAGGGCTTGTGGTTTAGTGGTATAATACTCCCTTAGCATCTGCTGGCACTCCTCTTCCGAAGAAAGAGTCCACGAGAAGTTTGGGAGTGGTCCGGGGTTCGATTCCCCGCGAGTCCAAATGCCGGTGGTTCGATCCCACCTGTACCCTTTGATTTTCTCCGAATTGGTGTAGTGGCTAACATTTGACGCTCTCATCCCTCCCAGCCGGGGTGCCGTCAAGCCCGGGGTTCGATTCCCCGATTCGGAGTGATATGTGATCTTGCACAACTTTTTGGAACTTTTCCCCTCGCCCTCCTGCCCGTTGCCTTCCTAAAGAAAATACGTAGTATGCACAGGTAGGTCATGAGTGATAAGATAAGACAGGCTTACCTTGTCTCCCGGGTTCCCGTAACGGGATATATCGGGCCGTTCTTTTAACATGTATCTTGTATTGTAAATGCATGTCTTCCCTGTAGGATGTTTTCTTGTGAAACATTCTCGTCGAACACCAGTTTTAAGATTGGCAACATATAAACCCACGTTGGATGCATGCGCACTGATTCTACAGCAGGGGATAAGTTGGCAAATGGTCTTATAATTCACGAATCAGCCCCGCGAGCTCCAAGGTAAAAATCTCCGAGTCGTAGATCATCACCATTATCATCACCTGCAGGCTTCCCACTTCGGTTCTACCCGTGTGGACGTGGAGTTGAAGTTTGCTGAGAGGTCAGGCTGGCAGACTTGCAGGCTGGTAATCCAACCCTAAGCCATCCACCCCCCTTCACGATGGAGCAGACTCTCCGCAGTATAAATAGTATACCCAACTAATGTAACTAATATATCTAATGTCTCGGCTTGATAGGCGCCCTTAATCAAAATAACGCCCCGTTGGAGAGCTGTCACGTGAAAGCTACAACCACGTGAGGCTGGAGGAGGGTAGCTATGTCCAATCAGCATTCAATCTAGGTAAACGCAGCCTGTACATAATCTACCTAGTCCAAGACATAGAACGCTACCTAGTACCGACCTCATGTACAGCTAATTTTTCTCGACGCCGTAGTCACGGTGTTCGCAGTGTTCATAGTTGCCGCCAGTATCGCGATCGTCGATCCCGCTTAGATCAAGTGCCCAGGGCGCGGCCGTCCTAAAAAAAAAACTGTCGTTTTCGAGACGAAATATCCCAGCAAAACTCCTGACCAAATCCTGCATCTCCTCACCATGGGAGTGGAGGTGTTTCATGGCGACTTGTTTTGCATGATCCGAGTTCGAGTTCACAATGACGTCGACCACCCAGATTCGAACCGAGTTTGGCTCCTGCAACGGCTTCTGCCGCCTCGTTACACAACCTGCGCGCTTCGCACATGGTCCACTCGGCTGGGACCTGGCCCTGGCTTGGTAATGACCTGGGTGTCTGGAACAATTAATAAACACCTCGTCAGCCGTCCCTGAATATCGCAGCGTCGCAGTGTCGTTATGGGCAAGTCGCCAAGAGATGCAACCAGTCGACCCAGTATCCATCTTAGTCGAAGGCTAGTGTTGTGCAACTATCTCGATAGCATGGCTAGAACTTTGTTTCTAACCATGCCCGAGTGATCGTAACGGCGTCACTCATCTCAATGTTTGTTCGTCATCGGCGGTAAACGACTGGTGACACCGCTCATCGCAGAAATCGAAACTAATTTGGCAGGTCAGGACCTGGTGCCGACTGTAACTGGACACTATGAGCTCTGCTTTAGATTCACTGACTATACGTACCTGGCACAATGGGCATCCTTAGATTCCAATCGACACTGGTATCTCCAGCATCTACCATCGTTTTCCTGGGGGGCTGATGTAATTGCCTCGCCCTATGACACAACTTGTAACCAACAGAGCTTGGTCTCAATTTCACCCCTATCAAAAGAGACGATATAGGATAACACCTGTCACATTGTCGCAGGTGTTTTTCGAGCCGCTCGAGAGTAACACCTATCCGATACACCGCCGTCCTTCGACCCTTCTTCCCGGGTAAGACTTAGGAAGAAGGCGGTGAGGATGTTGTATTTTGTAACAAACCCCTTTCATCTGTTATGACCGTGGTCCTGAATTCTCGCCTGGTCGTAAAGTCATTAGACTGCAGTGCTTGTAGAAAGAATATCATGATTGAACCTACGCTGATGTCTATCTTACAGACAGACTATGCCTGCAAGTATGGGCCTATGTATGGCATCGTACACACCATCTTGTATCACGGCCACGGAGCGTTACTCCATCAAAAAAAAACTTTTCATGGAGGGTGGTTGTCTGGATGTTTGATGTCTTTTATCCACTTTATGGCTCGCCCAACCGGAACCATGCTGCAAGTATCAGGTAGAACTGTTGTCTTCTATCGACAGTCCAGTCCACCTGGCGCACGCAAGCAACACAGAACCGGCTGGATCCAGGAGTGGTCTTGCCGGCGACACAATCGAGAGGAACTATATGAGCAGCAAGAGCACTCGCATATGTCGACCCGTCGCGAGTGATGTCTGGTTTCGCATTCAGCCTGGGTCCAAGGACCAATATGGAAGCCGGCAATATCCGGCACCTGTCTCGCCCTTTCACCTTCCGAGGTCTGCTTATTGTCACGGCTACGGCCATCTGCCACGACTCAGAGGGGCTGGCCAGTGAAGCCGGGACATCCGTCTTCTGCCGAGCAAGAACAACCACGTCACCCCGATACTGCCGCAATTCCAGGGAGGGGCTTTGCCAAAAAGCACTTAGTCTGAGATCGTGGCATAACCCAGCATCGTTATCCTGAAGGTTGGGACGCAACGGGGCTACAAGGTTATCCCTTACATATACACCTCCTAAAAGAGCGGTGTGGTTCGCTGTCCCTCTCCATCGTCGGTTAGTGCCAAGAAACCCCCACCACGAGGTTGTCTTCACGATTTATCGATTGATTTACATTAAACCCCATGACGGGGACAGATATGCTCATAGTGTTGACGAATAATTGTTCTATACGGAGTACTTCTACTGGATTAGTGTCGAGTTGCGTGAGGTCATACAGCATACCATGATAGGAGCACTTGTAGGTGACCTATCACAGCTCATCTTGGTTGTAAGTGGGGGGTATACTGACGATGTGTTCGAGAGTTTTATACAGATGAGGATTAAGTCTGCACACTGTACGATACTTTACTATCCCTAGATACGAGCCATCGTAGTAATGACAAGTTTCCTTCTACTAAACCTTTACAGTTGGACGGGTGCTTTGCTGTCTAAACTAATCAGAACTTTGCTGAGATGGAGTACGAGAAGGCGTTTCCGGAGGATCTGCCTTCGGCGACGACCTCATATGAGCGAGAATGTCTACAACCAGTCAAAAGACACACATTACCTAGCAGTATGTGCACTCTTCGTCTTTGGACTTGCAGAGGAACCACAGGGAGAAACAGCAGGTTGCGGCTTACATACGCAAGACTTTTGCGTCGTACCTGTTATATCGCGCAGATCAAGAAGGAATCATCACGACCTGCCTGTGTAAGTGGTGTATCCATTCCATGCAAATGGGCGGTCCTTCTTCAACATCTAGACTACGAAATGTACTGTAGGATTGCATGCATACGGTCGAGACAGCCACCCACGCTGTCTTAGCAGACCGGGCGAGCCAATCGACTTGCATGAACTAGGTCCATTGTGAAATCTGTTGCCTACGACTTGGGGGTTTCTCTGGGCGGGGGCGGATGAGGAAGACAATAATAACGTCAAGTTTTGCAGTAGCTTGACCGGAAGCTGTATACAGCATGTGGATCGATATCGCGCCCGCTTCAGAGCTGTAATGTAATTCTATCGATTACACGTGTGTGGATTCATTGGGAAGCTCACCACAGATGATGAGTAGAAATGGAAGCAAGCATTTACGAGGTGTAGGAATAGTACTTACATCTCGTGGTTCCACCGTTAACAAGTACACCCACCAACTCCCACAGTGAAATACACCGGAACGAAGCATCGTATGTCATTCGCCCATCGTCGGTACAGTCCCGCTTATCCGGGAGAGTCCTACACCGTCAGTGACCACTCCCACCAGTGCTCTGTGGCCGAACAAGTGTTCAGTGGGAGGCAAGGGTGCGCAGACCGCTCTGCTACCGCTCTGCCATTGTTCTGCCACGTCCTCCCCCATTCACAGGCGGTGCAGCGCAGACAGCGGCGAGTTACTGTACACACAGCACTCGCCCAAGGAGGTGCCGCTGCAGCATTCGCCAAAGCATACCATGACTTGCTCCGTCGAGGCCTTCCATAGGGGGCGGGCATCATGTCGTCCAGCTCCAAGGCCGCCCCCGGTTGAGCGCGCGCGGGCGGCTGGTGGCTAATGCAGGCTCCCTTATTACTACTGCTGTATGGCCCCCGAATGGGGCAGGACGGTGGGCCTGGAGCTCGAACAAAGACCCTCTCTTGCCGTGCCATGCCTCTCTCCTGATGGTAAGTCTGGAGGGGGGTTGCGGAAAGGGGAATGGTTGTGCTGGCTTCCGTCTTGTGTTGTCTGCAACTAGAAGCGCCTGGCTGTAACTTGGCTAGATCCTACGAGCAAATGAGCAAATACTATTGTGTAGTGTCTATGCCACCGCTGACATGACGTTGCTGCGATGTGCGTTGTCGACGGCTACCGCATAAGCCCAATCCAATCCAATCCACCCCCTTCCCACCACCTCCTGAGCTGATGGTTGATTGCTCGCTCTGGGAAACACACATGCAGTCGTACAGGCCTCAATTGCAGAGCCACAGAAAAACCACAAACCATAGCAAAGGGTTTCTTTTGTTTTTATTTTAACACTTCTTTTGTGTGCGTCTAATCCAAGTAATCTAGTGGTGTATGTAGAAAATACCAGCCACAGGTCTCGCTTATTCAGAGTCTGAGGACCATCCCTTTCGGCAGTATTGATACCCAAAGCCCAACTTGGGCATTAAACCCGCCACAGACGAATTCCGCACGCTGGATTCTGTCGAGAGCGCACCGGAGACGTATCTTCTAGACTTTTCGTTCCCCGAAAAGACAGCTCTCACCTTTCGAAATTAGAATCTCCCCCTTCCCAGGCATGCCCATCCCAGCAGTAGTTCCCTGAACCAAATTCACGTCTTTTCTGTACCACAAGCTACATCCCTCTACCGTCAGGGCGAACCCGTCCGTTGACTTACACCGAAAACACCACCACCACCACCCACCCTTACAGTATACAACCCGTCTGCTTACCTGCCCTGGCTTGGCTCAGCCCAACATTCGCCACAGCAGACGTCTCACGATAAACACTGCGAACACACACATATACACTGCACACACACACTTCTCGCTAGGCATAGATCGACACTTATACCACATTCGCCATCGCGACGATCCCCTGGAGAGTGAAGCGTTCCTGCGGCAATTACTGGCATGACAAGACGAACCTACGACAGGGAGGACCTTGCACTGGTGTTGCTCTGGTGGTCGGACTAACTGGCCCAAACCCATCAACCACGGAACGAGGCGATCAGTTTCAGGGTCTCCGACCATCCGGCCAGATACCGGCCAACGACTGTTCCCAGTCGCCAGTTGCCAGTCACCCCTGGGTTGCCGGATCTGTCTGGATCTCTGCTTGAATACGATCCGAGTTGGGTAATCTCCATCGCTGGCCAACAGGAATAGCAGGACAGCTATTCTTGAAGTCCACCAACTGAACAAGGTCTAGTGTATACCACATGCTGTGTACCTAGGCGAGTGTGCTGTGTTGCTCTGCTCTGCGCTGTGCTGTGCTGTGTTGTGCTGCAGGCACTTACACTACCTACCTCTACCTACCTGTAATCCACATTCCCCGTCAGCTGGGCAAGAAGGAACAAATATTTGGAACCAACTTTTTTTTCTTTCTTTTTTTTTTCCTGCTGCATGCCTGCTAGTCTCTGGCTACTAGGCAGCCTCAAGGAAGAAACAGCCCACTGCGATCTTCATTCTCCAGTCTCAACGGCACACGCCCACACACATATACCTGGTTTCCCTGGTCACCTACCGACACTAGATTACCTGCCTACAGCAGGACCTGTCTACCTTGGCATCCCAGTAGGTCCACTGGCTCTACAGCATACCTGCCTGCCCTGTAGGTACCTTGTATCTGCCTATCGATAGAGCATATGCTACAGTGGGCAGCCCCCCTGTGAACCACAATATCGATAACCGGTAGCCACCCCGACTGCCCGCCACCCCGACTGCCCGCCTGCCCGCCTGCCTGCCTGCCTGCCCACCACTATCCGGATCCCCCCTCTCAGGTGCCCTCGCCCGCCTGCTATCTGGTTGCTTGCTTGCTTGATTGCTGGCACTTACACCACAACCTGCTCAGTCTCCCGCCATCCCATCCCATCCCATCCCATCCCATCCCCAATCTCCATTCCCGTTGCTGGTTGTCTGTGCCATCCTCTGTGCCATCCTTGCTCCTCTCCCCTCTCGGCCGTTGCTCGATAACAACCGCTGCGCTGCACTCGTCATCCTACCACTCGCCGTGCAACCCTCGTGCAACAGATGTGCAACCCTTGACTACATACATACTTAGGTCGCATCCGCCACAACTCGTCGACACTGCTCTCCCACACTACATCTATATACATACCTCCAACCTAGCTAGTGCCCAGCCAACCAACCAAGGCCATTGTTTCTCTCGTCGACCTATTAACCACGCCGAAGACGAAGACGACAACGACGACGACGACTGCACCCATCTATCCGGTCCATCCCCCTCTCCTGCAGCCAACCATTGTGGCCCAACTGTTTCGCCCCCTCGCCAAGAAGTGTTGCGACAGTGTTCCTACAGTGACCTTGTCCGTGCTGTGTCGTCTTACCCGTCAATCCGCCTACCACATTCCTCCATACCTATATCTGGCTTTGACATATCTACGCCTACTGGGGCAACCCTCCCCCTCGGAACTTCCTCCTTCTTACCTCTCCCGCTATTGCGACAGATCCGAATGTGACCAATCAGACATCCAACTCTCGAACGGACCCTTTTCGCATAATATCTTCACTGCTCCCTCCCTTCCTCCATCCCCTCCCAGTAAGACTTTCTTTCATCCAAAGTCACTCTTGCATTAGTCTTCCATCAATCAATTGTCATGTCTAGGCGAACTCTAAACTAAATTAGCTTTGTATCTAGTCAAACCCAATCGCATTCATCGACCCGAACGGCTGGGACCATTGATTAATTGACCAATCGCATTATTTACCACTTGCAACGGCTTGACGCCTACCTCCAAAGGCATATTTTACCTTAATAACTACGTGCCCAACCCGTTATTCTCTGCGAGTTCCCTCAAGTATTCTCGCCATGCCAAAGCGCACATCATACCCACCGTCGCACATTGCGTACGTGGAAGAAGCCGACGAGGATGGCCACGTCCTGTCAGGAACAGAACCGAAGTACGCTCGGTCCGTGGCCCCGGGAAGCCCCCGTAAACAGCAGCCCAATACAAGTAAGGCCCGGAGAGAATCGCGACGTGCAGCCGATATTAGCAGCTCGACTGATTCCTCAGATTCCACCGCACATCCGATGACGGCCAAAGGGAAATCGAAAACGAAGTCCAAGGACGAGAGAAGGTCGGGTCCCGTCGTTCTCACGAAACAGCGGCCTCCCGCACGATCAGCCAAGACAGCGCCAGGACCTGCAAGTCGGGCACCGGATGATTCGGCCTATTACACCGTCCCGCACCCTGCAAGCACTTCGAGACCTCGCGCACGCACTCGTCCGGAATCGTACTACGGCCAACCTATCTCACGACCGCCGCCGCCACGGCCACCCATGTCTGGCTCTCCTTTCTATCAACCTCCCCCACCGGGGATGGTCCCGCCCTCTTTCCCTCCACCATCCTGGCAGGCCCCGTTTCCCGGTCATATGCCACCACCCATGGCTCCACCACTTGCTCCCATCGATCATCACTTTCCTCCCAGGGATCTAGCCATGCGCTTCAGAAGGCCGTCATCGTCCATGGGATTCCGCCAAGCATCCAATCCTTACGAATACGAGGCTTCTCCCGAAAGATCTGTCGAAAGGTCTGTAGCGCGGCGCGCCTCTGTATCGAGAAAAGTCAGTAGTAAGGAAAGTAAAGAACACGAGGATCGCAGGCGTATGCCTCCTCCTCCTCGACCCAAATCTACACGCCCGGAGCGCATGGAACGTCCAGAACGTCTAGAGCGCCCGGAACGACTAGAACGATCAGAACGACTGGAGCGCCCAGAACGTATCGTACTGAAACCACAACCACCGCCCATCAGCAACAGGAAATCCGTTGTCTTTGACGATGATGACCTAGATACCGATAGTCCTTGGAATCAGAACGTTCTTCGACGCGGATCTAGTGTTGAATATGGTTCTAGCCCCTTTAAGAATCACCGCCAGAGCTTTGACGCCACTGAATCGGTATTTAATTATGACGAAGACGAAGACGATGAAGACGAACCGTACGAGTATTACTATGAGGAGCCGCCCCGACCTAGATCACGGAGTCGACGAAGGTCTACCGTCGGAATTGAAGACAAAATACGAGATGCCGCACGATATCAAGATAACATGGTTGGCGGGCCAACACCTGCCCTGACCGCTGAGGCTCTCCGAAAGGCCAGGACTGGTGGAAGCAGCCGATCCACTCGAAGCAGCGCCAGCCGAGATGAGAGTGAATACAAACACTCAGCGACGACTCACACGACTCGATCTAGCAGCGGAGAAGACGACATCACCATAAAAGTTTCTGCCGGCTGTGTTGTCGAGGTTGGAAACGTAAAGATTCATTCCACGGAAGGCGGCGAAGTTAGCGTCGGCCGGCCCGGGACTTCTCGCGCGGGCAGCGACCGCGGAACCTCCATTTATGGTGACGACCGCAGAATTCGCTCGGATCGCTCTCGGGGACGAGCTAGCTCTCAATCAGCCTATGCAAGAGGACTTCCGGCACCCGGATCTTATACACCCTCTCCACTGTACTCGCAGTATCATTATACCGATGATGATGACTCCGAATTTTAATAGCAGCGTCCGAAAGCAGTCATAAGCACCAACTTGCCTTAGTCAATCCATCGAACTAAGCAAGTGGCCAATCTTGTCCATGGCTACTGCGGTGGCAGTGGAGAGCATTTCCTCGATTATTTCATTGTTTCCATTTTTTTCCTTTTTGACCCCTTCTTGTTACCAGATTGTTACGTTATTATCAGGGGCACTACACGTTTCTTGTGTCCTTGTATATGAGACATGAGTTGAAGCAATGATTTTGATGACGACGTTGAAAAAAAGATGTTGGATGTTTTTCTGTTCCCATATAATCATGTCTAATCTGTTCTGTTCTGTTCTTTTTCTCTACGTCTCAGCGTTATTCTTGTGTTTGTTTTGTCTTCTATCATGCAGCCTTGGCTGGGCCATGCTGTATGCGATACCCTGTGCTTTGAAGCCGAAATTCTTCCCATGGTCATGGCATTAAGAGTTGGACCGATAGATCGACCTGTACAGCGATGAAGCTCGCGCTTCTGATCGCATTGGGAATCATTTCTTTTACACAAAGGCTCGGCCTTGTTTGTAATGTTGCATAGGTTAGGAGGGCCGAGACACCAAGGCCCGCAGTCAAGCATGGGTGTCAGTCATGATGGGGCACACTTTTGGTCTGGTTCGTCGGTATTAAGCGCCGAGATTGGTGCGGGAATGACGTTTCATGTGTGGCAAAGACAGTATCATTGAATGGGGGATAAACGAACACGCCTCTGGGACTGGGCGCTGATGGGGGAGGATGGGGTTGCAGAATAGTGCATACGATTGGGAGGGTTCTCATAATTACGTTGCATTGGCGAATATCTGGGTTGTTTCTGCTATCTACCTGATCTATCCTATGTACCAGGTTAACGACATATAGAAGAAGAATCTGTAGCTGGTTTCATAAACAAGCCGCGTAGTAGTACAATGTACAGCTTGCTATTTTCCTCAAAGGCGCAACAACATTTTTTTGTATTTGCACTACTGTACACTACACTAAGTAAGTACTTTGAGTAGGTATGTATGTACGTAGTACGAGCTGCATGGTAGCATTGAAGAAGTACTGTAGGTAAGTAATGCGCGTCAAAGCGAGCTGAGGCAAGTGGGTGAAACATGTCACTTTTGGCGCATACATGGTACGATGATCAGATGGATAGGATGTATTTAGCACCTCTCCGTATGGTAATTGATTTACTAAATAGCCCTATTATCTGGCCTTTACCATTTACCTGTGTGGATGTAGAATGTGAAACATCAAATACATTTATTTTTGACATCACCACAAGGCGGCGGCTAAGCCTGAGACTCCGTCTTCAATACTAGTGTAAGTATTACCCTGAAAATCCCTGAATAGGGGGCCAGTACCACAGTCTTTGACACTTTGACATCTCGAGCAACCCCTAGAGTAAGTAATGGAATGTCCAGGTAGAATACCGACGGTGCTATCACTGCCATTGGCACACAACCCATACTCCCCAGAGACGAGCGGAATTCCTTGGGGGAAGAAACAATGCGTACTTAGTTAGTCTGCTCGTGTTGCTGCCAATCAGATTCGCGGATCGTCGGTAGTCGTTCATGCGCTGCTGTTGTTGATCGACTAACTACCTGGGCAAGTACTGATATCACGGAACCCCATGTCCGGAATTCTATAAGTCGAATATGTGTACAACTACTGGATAGGGTAGGTTAAGTAGGTAGGATAGGTAGGATAGGAAGGTATACATACACTACTGCGCTATGTGCACTCGAGTAAGATGTAGTGTAATGTATTTGTGGCGAGATGTGATTTGTCCACGGCTCGCTATGGCATGAGAGAATGGCCTGGACAAACGAGACGGACGGATGATTTCAGAAGGATTCTTATACTTAGTAGTACGGAATTCATGGACGAGTTGTGGTTGGCTGGTTTAAGTAATTTGCTTTATTGTTTTTATGCGTCGGCTAGAGTACCTGCGTATGCATATAATCTGCACTAGGAGTAGAGAGCTACGTACCTTATGTATAGCATAGTTGGGTAAGGTTTGGTATAGATGAAGCCGGCGAACGCTTCTATATTTTATATTTTGATAACGACATGGAATGACGGTAGTGAGGTGGCTCAAGTCGTTTCCCTCAGAAATCACTAAAACGGCCCCAGCCAGGTGGTGAGACGTTAGAAGGCGCCTAGAAAACCCCCAAAGGTTAAGAGGTACATGGTAAGTACCCAAGTAGAAAAGCCCCACTATTTGCCAAATGAGTGCCCGAGCTTTTTCCCTAGCGGCTGTTGCCCGGCCACTGCCCTTCGATGGGATTTGTTGATTTTCGCGACGTCACTTGCCTTAGATTGTGGACTCTACTTAGTAGCCCAGCCCCAACCACCTGCAACACCTAGTGCTACACACCCATTGTCCATAGAAACCGAAGGGCAACGGCCATTGTGACTTGTTTGTCTCCATCCCACTGTACTCTAGTATTGCTTGACATCCATTCTCTTCAGTTCCACATATCCATACAACGTACAGAGAAGTAAACAAATCATTCCAACACCACCACCATACGAACTCTCAGATTCTGGGTCATCCATTACACGGCCGAGCTGATCGGAGGTTCCATTCTTGTCCTGGCTGGGTTTTCCAGCGGAAACTCACCAGCCAGCCGAGCTTCGACAAACAAAACATCGACGATAATTGAAACTTGCAATCCCAGAGGCTCATTCCAATACCGTTTGTCAGAAAGAGAGGCATAGAAATCGATAAAGTTCTCATCATCACTCTTCACACACGATGGCGCCACTCATACCAATGCTGGCCGCCCACGCCCGCAGCATCATCTCCTCAGCCGTGACGGCCCGCACACAAGCGGTCCAGACCGCCTCAACCCATCTCTCTCAAGTCGGACCCCTTGCCGCCCGCGCCATCCTACTAGCCCGAGACGACAACGACAACAACAAAGACCAGAACAAGCTGGACCCGTCCGTTGGCGTCACAGACCCCAACCACATCAACAACACGGGCATCTTCGTCCTGTTCGGTCTCATCGGCGTTGCCTTTGTGGTGACGGGCATCTGGTTCTTTTTCTGGGCCAAAAACGGCGGCTTCTACTTCAAGCAAGACGACTGGGAGGACTACAAGTCGACCGTGCTCCGGCGCCGGGGTCCCAACGGCACGCTATTATCTAACGCCACGCCTAGCACCAACCTCGGCGGCGGCTCTGTCTATAAAGATGTCTACGACGACGGCGCCACCGAGTACACGGGCGGGCTGACGCAGATGACGCACGATACGGGTGATACCATGAGCACGCTAACGGGCATCACTGCGGGGCCCTCAGACATCGCCGGCCGAGAGCGCCGCCGCAAGAAGCGCGAGAAGAAGGAGCGCGAGCACGAGAAGAAGCGTGACCGGAAGAATAAGAGTAAGCGCAAGGTCGGCGAGGACGGTGTCCTGGTCGACGAGGAAGCCGAGGCGGATGCAAAGCGGAACCTGCGCGCATACCGGCACGAGCGTGCTGCGCGTGTGGGCGGGCTGAATAAGGAGGCCGAGGGCTCCGAGTGGGACGGCTCGACGAACCCAGAGATGTCAACTGTTTCGGGCGGTACCGCTAGTGAACTACTGCTCAACAACCGCCAGAGCACGCCCACATCATCACCCGCAAAGGATAAAGATAAGGAGAAGCGCCGGAGTCGCAAAGACAAGAAGCATGAAGAGGAGTACCACAATGACGCGCAGACGGAGATGACGTATGAAAGTAATAGCCAGGCGACGCAGAGCAATGTCAGCAGTAACAATAGCAGCAACAGCAACAGCAACACTACCAACACAAATACTAGAAAGGCAGGGGGTATCCGCAAAGTCTACAGCACAGCAGACCGCACAACCAAGCACGAAAACGATCGTCTGCGCGCCGAAGCCCGGCGCCTAGCAGAGAAAGGCCGCGCAGCCGCCTCCTCATCCTCATCCTCCACAACCGCATCCTCATATCACGGCACACACAGGCGAGACTTCAGCTACCAGCGCGCGGACCTGCGGAACGCAAACAGCGCCATCGCCGAAGAACCACAGGAAACAGGATCGCTGATGCAAGATCACCACAATCGGTATCTCCCACCGCCCTCGGGTTGGGTCCCAGGGGCGGGCGAGAGCGACATCGGCGACGGCAGCGACATCGGCACCAAGTCCTACCGGCACTACATCCCCGGTCTATCGTCTATCCCGTCTGGTAGTGCCGTTGATAGCTCCGTTGGTGGAGGTGAATCCGAGTACTCTGCTGCAGAGGATGAGATTCGACGCGAGAGGCGCAGGAAGAGGGAGGAGCGTCGGGCTCGACGCGAGTAGAGTAGAGTGAAGCAAAGTGAGTGAGTGAACATCGGCGTGAAGGGAATGGGGACATTCATGAAAATGAATTAAACCCCTAAAACAAAAAAGGAAAAGAAGACAACAAAGAGTTGAGATGAGTACTGTCTGCATGCGTAGTAGTATACTATACGTATACAGAAACGCAGCCAGGCAGACAGGCAGGCACGCATGAAAACACAGGAAATACGCCGTGATCATGCAATGGTATAGCACGGTATGGCAAACAAGCGAGAACCCAACCTGTCTGGGTCTGGTCTGGTCATTACTGTCTGTTGGGAAATCGGCGTTTCATTGCTTTTCTTTCCTTACTTGTATGCATGTATGTACGGGCAAGGCAATGAATGAGTAATCTCATCAAATGACACAGGCACAGATGTGTGGGTTTGAACTTGAACACGTCAGGAGTCAAAATCAACGCAGGCCAGGAATTGACGAGCTACACTCACTTCTCACGTCTTTCACGAAACGATAGGCTGGACTGGACCCTGGCTGGCTGGGCAAAGTCAGTTGCTGGTTATCGTCTACGCCATGTAAATTAGGTACACACATAGATAACAAAACACATTGTAATCATGATAAATGCGATTCAACCCGGAAATGACTGTGTATTGTAAGCTATACTATTTGGTGCTATATAAAGCAAGATAGTAAAGTATACTAGGAAAACGAGATCCATTTGGATTTTGAGTTCCGCCTGGCCTCGCTCGCGACGCTGGAACCCAACAAAACACGCGCGTGTTCGTAGTGTATCAAAAACATAAGCAGCAATGTACTCACATCGAGTAGCTGTCATAGGGTAAACGTTCGTCGTGAAGCCGTGGAGAAGAGTGTTTTTAGAGTAAATGAGCGTGAGAACGAGAGACAAGACTTAAGAATTTAGAAAGGAAAATGAGATCGTAACATCATTAAATCAAGATAATATGCTGAGCCTATATCATTCTGACCGTACCATTTTATATGGCGGTCAAACGCAGGCCGTCTGTCGTATGATAGATAGGGTTATTGTAACCTCTTGTTATGTAATGATGACAGAGAATATGGTAGAAACAACGTGGTGTTTGGATGAATAAAAGGTCATCGTTAGCTGCTGTACGGAATAAAAGCAACGGAGGCGAGGAGGGAGAAGTGGTATTCCCCAATCTCAACGTAATTTATGTGTAAGAGTTGTCAATAGATCCACCACAAATTGCTAGCGGGCGAGTGGAATGGCTGTTTTCGTGTCGTTATTTCATCTTCTCGACCTCTTGCTAGCTTTGTGCATCTTATCATTCCAACATTTGTCGACTGCGAGTGATACGCTGTCAAAGTAAGGGTAAGGGATACGGCCGATGAAGAACACCTTGACGTTATGTTCAATCGTAACAAGTTTCGAATAATTGACACGAGACTCTTTTGCTAGAGTTTCTCCCTCAACGTATATGTCAAGCGGTACTGGCTCGAAACCGAGATCAGGCTCGTTCTTTAGGAGTTTAGGTTTCGACCCTGCTGCGAAAATAATGCCATGTTTACTAGGTCGGACACCTTTTTTGCCACATCCTCGCCGATCATACGTTAAGATAGGCCTTTGTTATTAGTAAGATTCTGGTAGATCAGGGGGAGGTAGCCTTACACGCATGTACTATGATGGCTCTCATCTGTAGACACTATGATAAACCTTCGGTAACCTACATAGAACTGGCCGCTCGGGTCATTTATGGCTCTAATATCAGAGATTGGTGCATCCCCGGCAACTTGACCGGTAGGCTCCGACCATAAGATTTTGAATACCTGTACCTCAATTGTTAGAATTTAAAACCGAAATAATGAGTTTGGCGGCAATCAGAATACTAACGTCTCCGGGCTGAAACTTGTAGGAGGGTTCTACAACGAATCCTATTATCTTCAGTTATCAATGATTTGGCATTGTGGAAAACACAACTCACGATCGTCACTAGGCTCCACATTCCCTGGTGTTCCTCGAATTATTGATGTGTCTGGATAATCGTTCTGCGTTGGAGCCGGTGTACCACGAGGGGTTGTTTCGGCGTCCCGGGGGTCGATATTTGAGTCTGCTCACACTCAGAACCAAAGTTATATAGATGGGCTTATGGCGTCTGCTCACTCAGCTCGTAAGTGCCAGGGTAAATCGATCCAGAGTCATAGTGAGCTCCAGAGCTAGATGATCCACCGGTGCGACTGTTACCCAGTAACTCGTCGCGACTCATCTTCAGCGCTTGTTCAAGCTCGAAATCAGTGCCATCATGTTCGCCTGTCTGTGAATAATAGGGACGACTAGGATCCTCTGCGCTACCCCCCGAAAATAATGTCGCATTAGCCGTTCCATGATTTTGCGGTTCATATACCGAGTCTAGATATGCTTGTATTAGTTCAATCTTCAAGCATGTTCAGACCTGAAGGACTAACGCTCGTGGTAGTCTTGTTGAGTGTATGAGTCTGATGTGGAAGGGATGGAGGAGCTATGTAAACTATGTCCGTCGTCATAATGAATATCGTGGGAATCGGTGTCCGATATCCCTTTGCCCTTGTCCCGGTGCGAGTGTGGATAGCTATGGTGGTCCTCATAGGGCGTATCATGCGTATACCGTGGGGACGCAGGAACATCAGGGACTATCGATTACAATGATTAGCATGCAATGTTCGGAAATTCATGTTGCCAAGGGATATCCTACCCGAGCTGCTCCCTGAAAAGCCGCCTGCATTCGCGTAGTCAACACCTTGGTTATAGTTGGGGTTGACGTCGAGACTACCAAAACCCGCCGTCAGTCGATCAATGTCCGCCTCGGTGCGAGGTGTACGATGGTGGTCATCGGCAACGGGTGTGCTGGTGTCCCACGTGTAATCGACGTTGCCTTTGGGCCAAGGTTAGTGTATGAGCAATTTGGGGATTAAATAAACTTGTCAGGCGTTAACAACACACCTTGCCAATCGAATCGCTCAGCATAATATTTTCCTTCGCTTTGATCCCATTTCCAATCACTCCAAGGGCCCCACGATTGGGAGTGGGAGGCCTTTGCTGGGTGCTTCTTTCCATGCATTGTACCATCTTGCAGCTTTGCCCGTCATTGGAGTCATCAACAGCACAAGAAAGGCGCAGCTCGTGGCACGAGTAAGATCGGCCCCACGAAACCGTGGATAGTCAGCCGACGCTGCGTCTTCGCCTTAAATGTGTGATGCGGCTCTTTGGGCTGCAGGGCTCTACCTGATGCCGGGTTGGCACTTGGGGGGCGATTGGCTCAGCCCAAGAATACTGAGAGTCGGGATCGCGGTACTCTACTCTAAACCGTTGGACATGGTCGAGACACAACATTCACCTCAATGATCCAGCAGATTCAAAACACAGCCTGCGCCTTAGGTTGAGGCAACAAAAGGACAATTGAACTCTCAGGATTGCGCCGAAACAAGTGCAGTTGTCAGCTCATTTGAGGACGATTTAGGTGCGACTAAGACGGCGGCGTAGGCAGGGATGAGCTCGCGCATAAATCTTAAATGGGTAAGTCGGGGTCTTGGATAGTCTAGTGTAGGTTTGTAGAAGAAACTTGAGTGGACTGATACCCGGTTGACTGCATGCTATTATTCAACGCCTCCTAGTTGCAGACCGGGCCGTCGTCCTTTTCGCCTGTAGAGGACAGGGATTCCACGAGCAGGCTGACAGGCTGCGTTTAACGGGGACAGCAAAACGGCGGCTGCTTTATCTTGTCGTACGTAACATGAAGACTGGAACCCATATGAATAGCGGTACGACCGTAGCTCCAGTAGCTCCAGTAGGAGTGTATAAACGACTAATCGACAAACGACCAAGTTTTGGCAATTTCCCAAAGCGTGCTCGAGCATGACGACAGCGCAACCATGGCCCACAGAAGATCAATGGACAAGGGTAGCAGACAAGGGTCCGGTGCGGGCCGAGGGGGGACGAGGAGGAGCTGGTCCAGATGCCTTCCTGGCACTAGGCACTACCGCGGAACACTTCTCGGCAGTGTCCTCAGTCATGTCGTCTGTTGTATGTCTGTTGTATCAGCAACTCGATGCTAAAAATAAGGGGTGGGCAGTACGGCGCATGGAATGTGCAGAAGCGGCAGATAGGCAACACATGGGAGCCAGATGAACCAGTAGCGTCGGTGGCGGAAGGCGGACCATTGTTGCACGGCATTGCCCCCCATGCCTGGCACCAGATGATATGTCGCTTCACATTCGCACGGGGGCAGCGGGGGTGTGTGTGAAGGTGGTGGAGAGGGTGGTGGTGGTGGTGGGCCGGCAGAAGAGGAGCCTCCTAGCGCCGTGTAGCTGTCGTCCTCGTGTCTCTCTAACAGATGAGGCTCTGTCACAAGTACAGGCTGGGTTGGGGGGGCGGCGGAGGGCAGACGGCAAGGTGGTGGACATAGTGAGATGGGCTGGATAGGGAGCCATCTGCACTCTCGACGCATCGGAGACCGGTTCGGAAACTCGTAGTGCTGACCAGTGGCTGGCCGGTGAGCCGGGTTGGCCGTGGTTGGGAATGAGGCATACCAATAGGCGTGAGGATGACTGGCGATGGAAAATGTGATTGCAGTTGTTTTGGTGTTGGGCTGCTAAGGGCAGGTCTCACATACAGGAGGCATGTATGGGTAAACCTAAAAGAGCGACATAGGCGGCGGTGTTCGAAACCGTTTGTTACGTTTAGACCTTACCTACCTGCCCTACATGTACGTGCTTCCAGCCTTACTTTCAGGCACTTATAGAAGCTGCGTGGTATACTGCTTGCTCATTTTACCCATTTAGAAGCCGTCAACTTACATAAGTACTTCTTACCTCGGGCAGGTGCATCCTCAAGTACCGGTATTAACGATGTATTAATAATAAGAGGTAGGTGTAGTGTACATGGATACCTACCTCGGCATGTGCTCTAATAGAAATCGCAGTAATATCGCCAGGTAAGCAGGAAAGGAGCTGAATCTCATATCATGCTTGGTGGTTGCAGTGGTAGCACACCCACCGGTATACTACTAGTACACCTGCTCCAAAGCCCCCAAGTCATCACCTGCATCGTACTAACCACTCCATCTGCCTTTTTTAACTCTGTCGTTTGCACACCTCTGGTGCACTCGTACAGCCGTCCCCACAGTCACCTACCAACAACGATCCGCCATTCCGGTACTCGGTGTCTACGCTTCCGATCTTCAACTTACGCTACCTACCTACATGCTACATACATGTGTGTGCTGTAATCTACCTAATATTTTAATAGTCTAATTCCTTTTTTTTTTTTGCCACGACTAGTGTCCGCTATCCGTAATCGCCAGCCAAGGGACGGCCCGAAAATCGCTAATAGACATCGCATCGCCCCATCGCACTATCTACCTCTCTATCCTACAGGACACACTACATCTAGGTATCCTTATGATTTAAGGTAGCTTTCACTCTGTCATCGTCGAACTTGTGTACAGAAAAAAGAAGAACTGAAAAGAGAAAAGGAGACAAAGATATACCAGTAAGGATGGGCATGTGCACCGCGTCCAAGCAGTGAGCTGGTTGGCATGATTACCGCGCGTCGCCGACACCAAGTAACTAGCAAGTAGCCTTCATTCAAGATGAACCATGATGCACATTCTGCGAGAGTCCGGCCGAGCCTGTCCATAGACCGTCATGGCTCCCGATGTGAGCTTCTCAACTGACTCGCTTGAGTTCGTGGTCAGTGATGGCTCGACGACGGAACCCGACGACTTCTCGTCGGCCTCCTCGGGAGATGTACACATCGGCGCCTTTTCGCGTCCCCAGCTGCCCCCTATTCTATCTAATAGCACTGTATCAAAGAGCTTGCCGTCGAAACTGCATGGCGGCATATTGCCACGGAGGGCCGGACCTCCGCCTCGCAGCCAGTCGGCTCGCCCGCATCAAGCAACATTCCAGTACCAACGCGCCTCACGCTATTCACCGCGACCACAACCACATTTATATCCACCTCCACCTCCACCACCACCACTACAGTCACCACATCCTCCTCACCATCCTCGCATCCTTCCTTCCCATTATCCCCCTCCACCACCTCCTCCCCCTCTCGCCCGACCCGTATCAAGTACTCTACCACCGCCGCTAGATAGACATGATAGATTGCGTAGTAATTTGGCTAAGCCGCAGAGCAGCTACGATGACAGGGGCCGTGGCGATGATCATGACGGTTTATTCAGCTCTGTGCAGGAGAGCAACGACTCGGGGATTAAAGCGATAGGGGATCCAGACTATGTCCAACAACTAACCGAGAATTTTGTTGAATTACGAACTCAGCGATCAACACTATCTGCTGTTTTCGGCGCAGCCAAAGCTCAGCGAGAGCATGTCCGCAGATTACGGCAGTATGAGGATGAAGCGAATCAGAGATTCATCGCTGCTGCCCAAGCATTGCTTCCGGATGGTGGATATCAACTGCAACAACTATTCAAAGCTATGCAAGACACCCATCAGGAGTGCCAGAAAGCCGAGCAACGCCTTGAAGAGACTGTAGACGAGCTACATCAAGGGCAAGAAAATCTAGGGTCACAAGAAGAAATTTTCTACAGATCCATTGCGGGTCCGCTGGGGACAGCGCTCCTTGATATTGATGGCGGCGACGACCGCCATTCCGAAAACAGGGAAGATTGGGCCTTGCGTGGGATTACCGGCGACCGCCCAGAGGCTACTCATCCGCTATATGAAAAGCTGCGTGTGGCATTCAGTGAGTTGCAATTGGCCAGAGAGCTTTTAGCAAACACACAGATGAAACGTGACGCGCTTCATAACCGGAAAGCCCAACCATTGACGGAAGACAGTCTTGACCTGCTCGAAACGTATGGAGATGCTGGAAGAAAGAAGGCGCTGGAATTGAGAGCGACGGCACTTCTGACAGAAGAAGACGCCGAACAACTACGGGAATATGACGAGCTCGAGAAGAGCGCAGAACGAGATATTGAAATCTATTCGAAACGGGTTGCTGCACTACAGCGGGAGTGTCGGGAGAAAGGCGCATTGCCTTCATTCTCCTATTTTCACCAGGAAGGCTTTGGAGTTGACTCTATTTACCGAGATGAGATACGCCTTACACCTAGTCCGTTCGACAGCAACGACGAGTCTGCCACTTTAGCACATCCAGTCTTCCCCCTACTTCATTCCAATCCAACACATTTGCTTCACGGATTTCCACAAACTGTGCTACAGTCTTTAAAGACAGCTGTTCAGCTTCCGCCCACTGCTCCAGGAAAGGCGAGGCAAGTCCAGGAAGCTGCACACGAAGTGCTTATGAATTCCCTCTTTAGAGACCTCGAATCGGAAGATAAGAGCGAGTATATCAATCGGTGGCTATTGCATAAGCTCCGCCACTCGGCTTTAGAAGCTGAGCTACTCTGGACCACGTTCCATTCCAGGATGAGAATCTTGGACATGGACCGCTGGCAGCGGGACGTACTTCAAATGTGGTGGCGCGATAACCCTGTCGACCTCGCGTCCATCGGCATCGGAGACAATGAGACCGACAAGGCCGCGAAATTAGTGGCTTCTCGACCAGAATTCAATATGCTTTCTCATTCAGACCCTGGACAGCTCGCTGGTCTCGGAACTTGGAATTTAGACGACTCGTGGCTATGAAGCGCTGGCATTTTCAATACAAGCAGTTTCACCCTTTTCTAGAAATCATACCTTTCTGGGGAGTGTTCTTGTGTATTTCTGTATCGACCAGAGATTGTACGATACCCGGCGTTTTTTATATTACTTTTCTTTTGTCTGAGGAAACAAGTACGGTATTTGTTTGAGTTGCAATATTCCCCCCAACATGATACCCCTGGAGTTTAGTTTTATCGTCAGGATCACTTCTTTTACGTAATTGCCCTCTCATTTGTTTGGCTTGTACTTGAATTCGCCAATCCTAGAATGTGGTTGACAATACCCCAAGCTGGTGCTGGTTGAGACATTGGGGATAATTAGTCTAGTGCGTCGAAAAACGAACATTGTTTTGAAGCAGAAAACAGCATTCCAAGAGCACAGCAAAATGCTAGTCACACGACATCCAGCTCTGGCCATCTGATTGCTCACAAACGTGTACAACCACTTATGAACTTGCATATGTGCTTTCAAAGCTATTCACGCCCTTTTTATTTCTATTGCCCTGGTTTACCATATCATTTACTGTCGTACCAGCCAAGTCATAGCGGCCCGTACCGTTTCCTGTCAACATTTGCCCATTTTCTCGTTTCTAGTGTACCACCATGAGCCCGTCAGCACTGTCGCCCTAGCGCGTGCGGGGCAAAGAGGCTCAACACTGACAGTCATTACGCAAGAAAAGAGTGACTTCACAGCGAAGCCGTAGCGTTAAGGTCTACTTACTCCAAATTCGATTCAAGACTACGCTACAGTAAGGCTAGTAGGCGTCGTGGCCCATTTCTGTTGGATCCCTCTACTCTGCACACAGCACCTTACCGGTTTGTCCGGAAGGGCATACTTAACCGCTCGATGCTATTGCATAAGACGCCAAAATGTGCCCTAACATAGGCAGGCATACGCGATCAATTAGATGACTCAAATTCTGTTCTTCTCTTTTAGTACGCTCTCGATCATGAACACAGTTTGGCCGGCTGCAAGCCCTTGGGCAAATCCTCAGCCGTCTCCCCCACGACGTCGAACCGGCGAAGAGATCGTGTCAAAACGGCGGACACCCCCAAACCCAGCCTAGCTGCAGCCTAGCGTACCCATGAGCGCCTTTCTTTAGCAAAAAGTCGGGGGAGCTGATTCCTGAGTGGCTTTCTCACATTGCTCTGCATGCTGTGAGGGAGGGTCGGATCTCCTCGCGATAGGCCGCGTGGGGAAAAGAGGTCGCGCCTTTTCTGCGACGCCACTATATCAAATCCATGCAGGCTGGGTTTGGAGGGTTGTAAGACGACCGTATGCGTCTCCCTTGTCTGGTGGGGTCTAGATGTGCATTAGGGTAACACGTGTTGACTTACTCGGGCATGATTCTCACCCAGCTGCATACTGAGACAATTCTACATCGGCTTTCTTACTGAGTATGTATTGCCTGGACGTGTAACCACCTACCTTTAATACTCGCTCGAATAACGGCGTCCTCCGCTCTCCTTGATGTAGGCAGGACAGGTGTGACGAGGGTCGGGAGGTTGCTCCGCGCGCGTGAAGGAAAGGACCTTAGATGCTCAACACTCGCAACGCCTCGGCAATAGCCTGAAGCCAGGGCTTGGTCGAAACTGTGGAAGAAACCATATGGATACCTAGTAGGAGCTGAAGCCGCCAGCACCTCACTGTAGGCTGACGAAGAACGAGGCATCCATTCATCCTTCATCCCATCCTTCCATCCTCCATCCGTCCACCCATGCACACCCATCACACATCAATGTGGTGTACCGCCAAATATACGCAAGTGAGACTAAGGGCTTCAAGCGCTTCTTCGACAGCAGTGTACTCGGTGATTATGATGTGATGATGATGGAGAGCTCTCGGTCTGCGCGTTGAACGCATCTCGCATGAACACATCGAGGAAAGAGAAAGCGCGTGAAGTGAGAAAAAAGAAAAAGATATCTACTAGGTACAGATGATGTGATACTCTATGTACAGGGGCGATCAAGTTGGGGGGGGGGGGGGGGAGGGGGTAAAGGTAATATTTCTTTGCCATCTGACCCGCCAGCCTGGGTCGCTCGTTGGCGACGATACGATCGGGAACGAGGGGAGAAGGCAGGGGGGATGAACATACAGGCCAATCTCTGCTGCAAGGTACGCTGACGGCAGGGTTCGGTTTTCATCTCTTTTCTACTATCTTCGCTTCGGCTTCTTATTTTATCTTCAAAGGAAGTTTCAATACCTCGTCCAGTTAGTGGTAGGACCTTGCTCCGCCAACTCAGTTTTATTCCGTATTACAGAGGCATTGTCACCATATTGGCATCGACGCCATACCGCAGTCGAGACATCCCGGAATGAAGAATGTAACTGTCCAATCCGTATTCCCCGTATGCTACTACCTATATTATCTCCCCGGATCTCCGGGAAACGTGGGGTAAACTACAGGACGGCATTACAGTACTTCGCTACCCGCTCAAAAAAGATAGGAGAATCTCGTGTGCAGCACGGGGAAGCTCGCAATATAAGAAGTACCACGAGGCATCACTCCACAATAGATCCCCCTTGATTCTCGATCTGCGATCCTTTCTCCCATAATCGTTCACGAGCCTCCAGCCTACACATACCTAGCTACCTAACTCTGCCTAACCCCTGAATTAGACGAACGTCATGTTTTTCTTATGTATACTAGGCTGGTATTAGCCTACAAAGTGACCACCTACCTGCCCATTTACGAGACTCGAGTGGAAATCCCCCCCAACTATCGTATGTACGATGCGGTGCGCGCGACCCGTTCAAGCTCAAGCGTGTGCCTGCCTGCCTGTTTCGGCTCAAAGGGGGAAACACCCCCAAGAACGCCCCCCTCTCTTCGACTGCACTATACTTCATAAGTGTCAGGAGTAGTACTACTGTAGTAGTAGGTTTATTTGATGTTTTAATTGTCGGGAATTGCGCGATGTGGTCGTTTGTTACGTACTTGATAGTGGTCACGCGCAATACAAAAGGTCCTTGCCTAATTTATATGTAGGCATTACCCCATCTTACTTACTTATGGGACTTCGTCAACTCGCTTGGACAGTTGCACACCCACTCGTAGCTACTAGGTAGGCAGATAACTAGGTTAGCGAGTTGACAGGGGTCGTTTTGTAGGATGCGGTAGGGTGGGATGTGAGTCAATTCAGTAAGATCACGAAGGATACCGGGAACTCGGTATACCCTATTACATCTAGCTGTCAACCTATACACTGTAGAGTAGACACACATATAAGTACTGTAATGTATAGACCTATACATGCCCTGATATGCCTGTCTTAAGATCGGTATTATGCGGCTGCCTGCCTGCTTACCTAGTTGCCTACTCGCTTACCGACTTGGTTATACTACACTTGCGAGACAAGCCGCCGCCAGAGAGCCAGAATGTCGGTGTAGCCTTGTCTGCGGTACCGTAACGTACCGAACACGTTTCATGCTTACTTACTAGGTACTTACTTTTGACTCGAGACACGAGGCTGGCTGTCTGGTCGTACGTGTACGGTAGAATCAAATCCACGACAGGGCTGCATGAACAGTGAAGAAGTGAGTGAGCCGGTGAGTATTTGATCGAGTTTAGGCACATACATCTAACTCCTCATTTACTCTAGGCCTACTCCAGGTCTGGGAAAGGATAGGAGTGACACATAGATGGGGGTGTAGATAGGACTTTCCCAGGTGAACAGGCAGGCGGCGATAGGATTCATGCTTTGCGTTTGGTTTTTTTATGTCGTGCGCCTGACTCTTTTCTGTGTGGCGTGTAAATAGATAGGTGCCTAGTTTCTCTTGACCGGTACCGGTGTGCTATTGCGCGTCGATTTGTTCGAGTCGAGGTGTATTATCTTCTCTTGTATCGTGTTCGGTATGAAGGGATATGCTGCATCTGAGACTTGGCGTTCTCATTTAGCAATAGGGATCTGTAAGGGCTTTCTTAGTGCGTGTTGGTTTGGTATTTCATTACATATGTAGTGTTGGCTGTCAAGTGTCTGTTTGTTGGCTTTATTTCAGCCTCTAGGTGAGGCTATCTGAGTGTATCCCATGGGAAGAGGCAATGCCACGCTCGTGTACGGTCTAGTACTGGGTGTTACTCGATGTGTGAGCTCCCGGTTACTTACCCTTCGGCCTTGTATGAATCGGAACCGATCGTGATGGTCCTGGAGTCTACACGTATGAAGCTCTAACCTCGTTTCGAGTCTGTTTTACGAGTTCCTCTTCTTAATCATACAGGTGTCATTACCCTTCTAGACTGCTCTCGTGTCACTTACACTGTACGTCCCCCTCACTATAGTTCACATAGTTGACATATGCCATAGTGAGTTTGAATTCAAGAAGGTAGCATTAAAGACTACATACCGTAGAGATATTGTTGACTTTTCGATTTTTATGGCCAATCTCGCCAATTCATTTACGTTATCAGCTAAATTGCAAGAATTTCTTGTTACGATTTGCTCATTTGCCTTCTTTAAAGTCGATGAAATACCAAATGAATGCACATGAGATGTGAAGTAGATTTTTTTATATATTGCTGCAGACATAAAATGAACACTTTTCTCAACTACTTAAATATTCTATGAAAAGCTCGTCTCAGTAGACCGACTGGTTATGCCATCACAGTCTCTCACTCTCACTCGTAAGTTTGTAACTTTCGATGTAATATCACATGGTCAGCTACCGCTTTCCTCTATGAGTTGCATCAGCATGTCTCTTCATCTCTTTCCTTGTACCAAGGATAGGAATTATAATACGGAACTGGCTAAATCCCGTCAACTAGAGCTAAGATATCTTGACCCCAACGCGCTTATAAGAATAAGGTGTTGACTCTAGGGACCTACTTCACGAACTTTTATGGCCTCCATTTACATACCTCGATTAGTGCCACTAGGATAAAAATTAAGGTAGTGTGTTAGGGGTATATACATAAAGGGTGTTGACAGAGATCGAGTAGTTCATTTCTAAAATCCGGCATGTCGCAAATCCTCTTGTGGTTCCTACGAGTATAAGTGGCCGGATGCAAATGACAGGGCGGTGTACAAAGACGACAATCTTCGGCTTGTGACAAACCAGCATTATACGATATCCTCTTTTTTAACGATATGGTGCAGATCACACCAGTAGATACTCTATAAACACATCACTGCTGTCATCGAAATCTTCATTGCGTATGTGTGCACTTGGGGAACAGAGAATGAAAATATGTCAGATGCAATTTTTTCTCAGGCTACTAATGCCGCACACCTTCTCCCCGCGACGTTGTAGGCCAGTAACCCTGCAAACCTCAACCTAGGTGGTATATGCCAGCGTCCTGAAATCTAATCATATCTGATGCTCGAACCGGAGAGACCCGAGACTCGTTGCGTCGATAACGCCAACGCGTTCTTCGCAGGACAAGACCATTAGTATGCTCAGAACCGTTTTGTATTTTAGGGTAACCACGAATATTTATTTCGTATCGCGAAAAGTTGCATGCCAGAAACCTAGACCCTATGCTTAAAGTACCGCCTTGACACCTGGAGTTAAAGCAACTAAATCCCCAACCGACCAGCCATCATATCGTCACATCCCTCACGCCCTTAACTGTTTAAGCGGAGGTGATGGCCTTCCTGATGCGGGCACCTCGTTGTCTCGAGCTGAGGTGGGCGACCTCACGCGAGCTGACCTGCTCTGACTTCTGGACGGTCTCCTCACCCTCGGTCAGGATGAGCTCGATGTGGCAGGGGTTAGACATGTAGGGGTTGATCTGCAGAGGTGGTTAGAAATGTTGGTCGAAGAGCAAGATCGATTGCATGGCGACAGCAAGGGATGAAAGGAACATACACGACCGTGAGCACGGTATGTGCGTCGTCGCTGCTTGGGGGCCTGGTTGACCTGGATGTGCTTGACGATGAGGTTGCTGGTGTCGAGACCCTTGGCATCGGCGTTGGACTCGGCGTTCTTCAGGAGGCCGAGCAGGAACTCAGCAGACTTGACGGGCCATCGCGCGCGGGAAACACCGAATTGCTTTCCTGTTAAACCAATACCGTCAGCCCCTTTCTTTCTTCTCTTCAACGTGTCCAGTCTGTATTGCCAATTCGCAGAACCAGCTCTTCGACTTGGTGCCCGACAAGATTTACGTCTCTTGGTAGGTGCACCATCCATCGCCTAACTCCCCTCTCCAATCGTAGCCCCGTTCTCTAGAAGAAGGCCAAAGGATTGCACGTGAATCGTACCTTGAGCAGTTCGGCCGGTGCTGCCGGCGTATCGTCGCATGGGGACGGCCTCGGACTTCTCCTGGACGTTCTCGAGGAACTTGACGGCGCGGGTCAACTTCCAGCCATTGATGGCCTGGGCGGTCTCGCGGGTGTTCTTGAAGGATACACGGAGGTAGGAACCGCGGGCGCGAGCCGACTTAGCGGACTCGATCTCGGTGGCAGCGTATCGAACCTGGAAACAGGGAAACCCGTCGTCAGCCCAGCTTCTCATATCTCAGCATCCCCACGCGAATCATCTCGAATTGAACATGGGTATATTTGGCCGTGTTTTCGGGGTCGAAAAGGAGCGGGAAAACGGTGAAACGGTGCATTTAGAAGTTCGCGAGCGACGAGGTTTGCTGTCGCGATTGCAATCGGTTTGAACGTACCATCTTGGCGGCTGTGCTGTGGGTGGTTAGTTGAGATGGAGTCGGAGTCGTTGGTGGTTGAGTGTTTGGCGAGATTCTCTGATGTAAATTTGTTTTGAGTAAAAATTGTGCCCTCACTAAGCCCTCGGTACGTACCTCTCTCATCTTTGCTGCGATTGGTGGTCATTGGGGGGGGGGTAAAGCTGAAATATGGGGCTGCACGAGAGACTCCAGCTGTAGGTACTTGCCCAGGTACCTGACTCCATACATGTAGATATCATTTCCCACTATCGGACGCCGCCTACTCTAGATAAGTCGGCAGATCTTCGGTGCTTTCCCTTAGGAAGAGAAAAAGTAAAAGCTCAGATCACCTCTGGACATGCAGAGCTACTAGCTCCGGCCGTCCTGCTTTATCGATACCGATAGCTCGACCTTAGAAAATTTATTTCGAGGAATAGCTTCGTACTTTGTCGCAAGCTCCTACACCTGACAACCCAACCCCCGGTGCACGAACGAATTCGAATCACCCCACCAACAATTCAACAACCCCCAACTATGTCCTTCTCACGAGGTGGAAGAGGTGCTCCCCGCGGCGGCGGCGGTCGTGGTGGTTTCGGCGGTGGTCGCGGAGGCGGCGGCCGTGGAGGCTTTGGCGGTGATCGCGGTGGCCGAGGCGGTGGTCGTGGAGGCTTTGGCGGAGGCCGTGGCGCCCCGCGCGGTGGTGGTGGTGCTCGCGGTTTGTCAACTACGGATCTCATTGCGCCAATTGACTTCTAACGGACGTGGTTAGGTGGCCGAGGAGCTCCACGAGGCGGCGGCCGTGGTGGTCGTGGGGGAGGCAAGCCCGGTGGTGCTGGAGCCAAAGTAGTCGTGGAACCCGTACGTGCATTCGTTCATTACTCCTTGACGTGGTCTTACGGTGGAATCGCTGACTGACAATCCCATTATAGCATCGTCAGTAAGTGTGGATAACTAGTCTCACCTCTCACTGGAGATGGCTGCTAACTCGTTATGAAGCGGTGGCATCTTCGTATCGCGTGGTAAGTAATCTCGCCGGTCACTGGTTTTGCTTTGTCTTGAGATATAGACACGGTCAATGTGTTTACAGATTAAGTACTAACCCCTTTACAGGCAAGGAAGATCGTAAGTAACCACCTATCTCAAATACAAATCTCCTCGGCGGACTTTGATAGCGACCTTGTTCGACAAGGAGTCGCCCAACCCGCGCCTAGCTAGACATGGCTAGGTCTTGTTCGGCGTCTAGAGTCTAGGCTCTAACTATTCTATAGATCTTCTTACACGCTCGGTTGCGCCGGGTATTGAAGTTGGTGAGTACAAACCCACCCCTTTTTTAGTCCTTCTCCAAAGCGACTCTTTTATGACCTGTGCTAACGGTCTACAGTAAGTATCTGAGACGCAAAACTCGAACGAATTCGAAGCGCGCTGCCCTCGACTTCCATAATCCCGAATCACTTAACTACGAAGTTGCATATTAACGTGTATATGTGAAAAGTACGGCGAGAAGCGAATCTCCGTCGACGAAGCATCAAAGGGCGAAGATGGCTCCTCTGTGAGCACCAAAGTTGAATACAGAATTTGGGTACGCACTTCGAATTCCATTACACTCTTGACAGCCTCCAGCTCGTTATCGAGAACCTGTTAGGTCGTTTTCCTAGTCATTCAGAAGCGCCAACTGATGTTGGATAGAACCCTTTCCGTTCAAAGTTAGCTGCCGCAGTCATCGGTGGTATTGATAACATCTTCATTGCCCCTGGAAAGAAAGTCCTATATCTGGGAGCTGCCTCTGGCACATCTGTATCTCATGGTAAGTTATCCTCCAAGGATGTAATATGATCGCCTTACGTCTGCTAACTATATGTCATCTAGTTGCCGATATAGTTGGTCCGACTGGCAACGTCTACGCAGTCGAGTTCAGTCATCGGTCTGGACGTGATCTTGTAAGTGATCTGCAGCAGTATATCCATGGTTGCTATCTCTAACCATGTCACCAGACTACAATGGCTCAAAACAGGACCAACGTAATACCGAGTACGAACCCTTTATCCGACCACACTCAAGTTGATGTGAATGTCACTGACTGGTAGTTTTATAGTCGTCGAAGACGCACGTCATCCTTTGAAATACCGCATGCTGGTACCTATGGTAGATGCTATCTTCCTCGTAAGTCAATGGATCCGTTTCGAATTGAGAAGAATGTTTTCTCTAATGCCACTTATAGGATGTTGCCCAGCCAGACCAGGCCAGAATTGCCCTCTTGAACGCCTCATTATTCTTAAAAATCGGTGGTGGTATCGTCATCTCCATCAAGGCCAACTGTATAGACAGCACGGCTGCACCTGAGGCTGTTTTCGCTGCTGAGGTACAAAAGCTGCGCGCGGGAGGTCTTAAGCCACTTGAACAACTGTCAGTTCTCATGAATTTTCCCATCAAAGGCCACTCACTAACGATTGATGAACAGGACCTTGGAGCCGTACGAGCGTGACCATGCTGTTGGTAAGTTTTATGCCTGACTATATCAGCTGAAAACACAACTAACATCATGCAGTTATTGGTAGATACGAGGGCCCAAAATAGACACTCGAAGCGTAATACTGTCATAAAATGTGTGGTGGTCCTATCTTCTATAGGGTGGGTTTTCATCAGGCCACGGCGACTGGCGTTTCGGAATAATTTGGGTTCTATGATTTTGTCAAATTTTCCAATGGGAAAGTTCATATCTGTTCGTCTGATACCTCAGGCTCTGTCTGTCCCCACGAAATACAATGATTTTCTCAGCAATGTGTATTATGCCATCACGAGTTCGTTACACGCACGTGTTATATCACCAGTCTGAATTAGGTTTTACGAGATAAAAAAACATCCGCAAGAAAACAGTTGAGATCTTCTATTGTGTATGATGACACTCTTCTTCGTCTTTATGATAGGTAGAAGTCTGGTAAGTGTTAATCGTCTCCATTCCGTAAAGTCCGAAAACTGAGTAGAGGCAAGCAAATCTTCGTCCTGCATGTAAAAGCTCCAGGCACAATTGTGTCTCTGCCTATCCGCATCTTCCATCGGGCGTTACTCCCTCAAGTTGCCATACAACATGGGTTCGTCGACTTCACATGCTTTCGACATGCTCGTTACGCTTGATGTTTGGGGCCTCGTCGAAACTGTAAAGGTTAAGCTTTCATAGACAGCGGTGTATCAGGCGGAGTCATCATCCTCGCAGTCTGCGACCCGAAAGCAGGATTCCGCGTCCACGAGCCGGCGTAACTATCGATCTTCTGGCCAGAGCTTAAATAAGCTTCGTCCTTGGGCGCGAACATTCCTCCTCCTCCACCGTTTCCCCACACACCACTACTACCACCGAAGAATTCCGGACCGAGAGCATCAGGTCTGAGTCCCCAAGATGACCCCGTCATGTAATTCACCGCCACCTCTCCTCCCCCTAATCCCACATCCCCCATTTCCGGTCCCCCGTAGCCGTATATTGGGTCGGAATGCCAATAGCTCGTGCCAAAGCTCGCGCCGGCCACAGACGAAGAGGGGATAGTAGGCGATGGAGCAGTCGAGTTCGACACGATGAGCACGCGCACAACTGGTTCTGGCTGCCAGTCCATCTCGTCCCCCGACCCGCGGCTCACACCCACCTCGTCGCTCCAGCTGTCGAGGACCTCACTGGCCCGCGAGATCCCTGCTGCCACCCAGTCGCGCAGTCGCAGGTTCGCGCGCCGTACGCTGCTGCATTCTGTGCAGAAGCGCGTCGTTGCTCGGTCTAGGCTTGAGGAGCGCGCGAATGAGGGTTGGGGTCGGGAGTGTTGGAGGAGGGCTGGGGAGTGAGGTGGCGGGGTGGGCGATTTCTGGCTTCCTGCGCGGTGATCTTCATAGTTCCCTTTGCCTCTGCCTCTACCTCTTATTGGAATGTTGAAACCGCCACGTCCTCGCCCTCGTCCTCGTCCAGGTCCAGTGTCCAGTGGCAGACTTCCCCGACTGCTACCCGCGTATGGGTCGCCTTGGAGATTGAGGTAATCGATCTTTTCGATGTCATGGTCGTCGTCGTGCCCTCGTTGATGGTTATGGCTGCGCTTGTAGCGAGTACCTCTGTGGCGAGGCTGGGATCTTGTGCTCCAGTTGTTCTCCAATCCATCTAAGTTGAGGTCATCGAAGGGATCGAAGGGATTACTGGCGAATGGGTCTGGGAGATTGTGATCTTGTGAGGTTCCATCGTAGTTATCCTGCCTTTTGCTGTTCCGTCTGCTATTGTTGTTGATGTATCCCCCTCGGCCGCGACGGACAGCGGGTGAGGCTCCGTGATTTCGCTCCGTGCCTTGCATGTAGAAGTCATCGTCGCGATCTTGGTTATTCCTCCGGCCGCTGTTACTGTTTCCCCCGTAACTGGCTCGACTGCGACGGTTTTTCCTCCTCGCTCTTCCCATGACGAGCTAGATGAGTCTCTTCTTCCTCTGGGGAAGAGCAGATCAGATCGGGTCTGACAGTCACATCGGAGACCTGCGATTCTCCCTAAATCAGGTAGGTTTAGGTTTAGGTTTAGGTAAAATAACGGTGTTTTCTCTTCTTCGGAAATGATTTACCCGGAATCTTGCAGGCTTTAGAGGGATCCTAACTTTATCATATAAATAGTAATCTCGATCCCGTTAATAAGTCGAAAGCTAATGAAAGAGATGCGCGGGACCCCTGACCTTTTATCAAGCGACCTCTTTCTACATCTTGAAGCTTCGCGTTAATAAATCCCGTAAAAAGTGAATCAAATTGTTCCACCTGAATGTGATAGCTTGCAAGACCATTGGTAAGGTATTCAGTTTTTACGTCAAAGGCAGGTGGTGCCTACTTGCCATGGAATAGGAGTTGGAAGATTCGTGGTCTGGAGATTTTCCAGAAGGAGAGGTCTGGACTAGTCCGTCTTATCGTATGAGGTGACAAAGGAGGTCTCACCTGCGATACAGTAAGATCAGAAAGTCCTTGTTAGCACTCCTTCTCACCATTGTATGTGGCATAAGGCTGATTTGATATGAGATTCTGTGAAGTTTGAGACAGTGTCTGACATGATTAATCTAGGAACCTCTCCGTATTGTATTTCTTTCTTATAAGGCCGTCATTCGCAGCTAGGTCGCGCTGCCTCTTGGCTTTCTACTTTCCGAAAGAAAAACTATGTCGATAATGTCACCCTTCTCTAATTGTCCCGTGTGAATAGATCCTAGTATTCACCTGCATATAGGGTGTAGGTGGTAGGAAACGACTACAAGACCAAAACAATATAATATAATAAACATGCCACGATGATAGATGAGAAAGGCAGTGGGCTTCAGTAAGTAAGGTCAATTCTAAAATCTTTAATGATTAAACAACAGCCTAGCCAAAAGTCGACAGCCAACCTCAAATACACAAAAAAGAATCTAGGGCTCAAACGTATCCTCAACATCCTAGACCGGAAGACCCCTGAATGCCTCTGGCCCTGCCCCCGACACAAGGGTTTGTCCTGCCGACTACTCTTACCTCTGAGCCATCAACATAGCTTATGTAATAGGGGAACGTCTGTCGTCGAAGGGAAGCGCACATGTCGAGGTTTATACGGACGATGAGTGCTACTATGTTGTATATAATAATTTTGTTTGAATTATATATAGGCACACTTCACTGGACCAAGGTCGTGTGAACCAAGTACAGTTATTGTGCATTTATGTGACCTCATAAGAGAACGAGTATCTTCTCTATTGGCACCCTTGCTATTTTATTGTCCTAAATATGAAAAAGATATGATAGTATAGTGCGAGAGCTTCATCCCAGTTGTCTTCGACATATATTGTATCTGATTTCGCAAAATACACGCCATTAGCAGTTTTTGGGATCAGACAACTTAACCCTATTCTCATCGAGCCAGGTTGAAGCTTGATACCCATCATCAAAACATCAGAACGGAAGTCCTTGACCACTCTAACAAAGAATAGGTCGATGCTCATGGTGTAATACCATATTAGCGACGGCATGTGTGAGTCTAGTATAGCTACAAATAAAGCATATACTAATTGATAATATATACACTTTTGTCACTCATGACATGTGAACTCAATATCGACGCTGCTTGAGTGCTGTAGAAAACTAGCAATCGTAGTCTTTGTTTTCTAGTGAAGTTTTTCGAAAGACCTGTATACAACAAAGCTTTCAAGGTTCTGCCATGGACGGGATCAGAGCACACTCGATCACTATGGAACAATGCCAAATGAAATCGCCCTAATTCCTGCTGCTAGACATCTGAAGAGTAATGACTCAACTCTACATATGATTCGAATAGCCTTTAGAGTTAGTACTATGGTAAATTTGTTACCAAGTCTGTGCTTGTCGAGAAGATTCCGAGTCCTTTATTGGCTGTGTTCTTCAGCTCTTACTTCCTTCATTAGATGTCAACCTAAGGATGCTACCCTGCACCCAGGCTGTATTATCATCTTGCTATTTTTGTAATATTAGTAGACACATGGCCGCGTCTGGGTTAGAAGAGATTCTACTTATTAGAGGTATCATTCACTCAAACTGTTGACGACCTCAAACCACATAGGACTATGTTATTTGTAAGAGCTTTAGGCCTGCATGCTGCTAGGTCGCCATTTTCCATTTTATACGTAAATGGGCAGTCGGATAGCGAAGTTGGAGTAACCTCTGTCTGCCCAATATCAGAGTTTGCGGCTGTGAGTTATAGATATCTATTGATCACAGCTGTTTTCGATGGCAGGACTTTATTCTCTTACGCCAATCGCAACCACTTCCTATGACACCTTCAGCGTTTCAAATTCATGCGGCTTTCCTCCGAAAGAAGCTGGCTCATCACAATTCATTTCTCATCAGCCTAGACATGTAGGTTGCCTTAGTTTTAGTGTCAGGGGCTCTTTGAGAATTCATGAAGGATCTATGCTTCGCGTGGAGAGAAAAAGCTACCTCCTGATGTCGAGGCGTCATTATGACTAAGAATTAAAACCAGACAAAGGTCTCGTCTTTTTCAAATCGAGGTCATGATTATGATGCTGGTGGCATAGCTACAGCGAGTTAACAGGACGAGGTCACATTCTATGTACTTTCTCAAGCAACTAATGACTAACTGAAGTCGTAATACCAAGAATGGTACAGAACAGGATATTCAGGAAAAGGCTATATAGTATACATAATGAAAGGTAATTCTGACCCGATTTATGTTCTAAAGTCATAATAAGAGTCCTTGTGCCTGTTAAGGAGAAGCGCCAATTCATAGGCTTTCTGGGAAACCGAAGACTTCTTAGCGCCTATTCCCTTTCGCTGTGCCGTATGTCAATGTCACATATAATAGATGCCTGACGGTCGTGCGTCATGAGTACTCCGAGATGAGTCAACTGAGTATCAACATGGTGCAATGAATTCATCCTTTACAGAATGGAAGCTCATCTCCGGGCTACTGCATTCATGTAGAACGGCCACTGCCATACTCTCACGATTTTGAAGTCATGGCACAATGTTATTGAGATATTGCTCCATTTTTCCTTACTTGCCGCGGTGATCTAATGACGACATGTGATACCCTGTGATTTATGGTTGTCTATATGCGCGTTTCGGCATCTCAACGACAATCCCCCGCCAGCACACCAACAATCGGGTAAGTTTCGAGCTTCGCCGACCATCTGTAGTAGTATAGGGTCGATCTTATTTCAGATAGGAATGTTTGTTGTTCTACATAGCACTATGATGACTGCGATGCATACACTATCAAGCCGATCACACATGGTGTCTTTTACACAGATCGTGATTACCTCATAAGCAGGACTAGTAGTTACCGATGCTCGATCCTCGTCGATCAACGCCTTCCATTTTCGTTATAGCTGTGCCTTTCTTCCAACCATTTAGAGAAAAGGAGATTGACAATGATGGACATAAAGTGGCTAGCCACCCCACCCATCCACGTTAGCTCCAGTATCTAAGAAAGGGGAAGGGAGCCTAGATGGCGGCCTTGAAGTAGATCCACCATGTAGGTCGTGCATTTGCCAGGCTATCGCCGAAACCCTCGACCAAGCCCGTTGACAGGCAGGCACGAGAGTAAGGCAAGGCAGCATACGCGAGGGAGGTAGGCGACACGTGGAGTTCTAGGTTGAGACATCTGTCGGCGTGACGATGCTGCAGCGCAGCTACACGGAGTAAAGAAAAAAGAAAGGCCATCGCACCATGTGCGTCGATTATTCATCGCGCTTATTATTCCCATGGCAACCGGGATATAGAGGAGGATTGGCGACGAGGAAAATGCTGGTCGGCCACGCGGTCGTCGTCCATCCAGTATTTCTCGTGGCGCCGAAACTACCGCGAGGGCCTACGGCGCGCAATTCCGTCTTTGATGTTACAGGAAGCAGACAGCTAAAGTGGTTGGCTTGAGGCTGCGCCTCGCCTCTTTTGCCTCCATTCTGCGTAAGGCGGAGAAAGGAGAAGGAGTTAAGAAAAAGAGCATGGGGAAGAGACAACGTACATGAACCAGGGTAGCGTGAGCATGAGAATGAGGAGGAATGCCTCCGAGTAGCACGGAATTGCACCGCCGTGCCTCCATTTCCGTGGCGAGGCTCTCGCTCGCTGGCCGACATACCTAAGTGTAGGACGCGTTTGGTAGAAGGTGGGAGTTAAAAAACGGTGAAGCAGTTCTCTCTGCGCGGGTCCCGATACTACCGAATTACTCATTCGCACAAGGGGGTTCGTAATACTATTTGAGCAGGCTATCCAAGCCATCAGACGGGCATTGGAATCATCCGGTGTAAACTAACCCACAAACACATACACACGCATACACCGGTCTTTGGAAGATTGTACCGCGCACGGAGATGATACCGAAACCGAAAACCCGCGAAACCCTGTATAACGACATATAGGCAAAGAAAGAGAGAGAGGAAAGTCGGGATATGCCATCCTTGAAAATAAGTATGGGGATGATATGAAGGAAAAGTCCCGGGCAGTTCTAAGGTTACTTTGAATCTTGATATCCCGCATTTGTCATTTTCGTGCATTTACATGCAGTGGTATGGGTTTCGCGCATTAGAAAAAGAGGTGTGTGTGAGTGAGTTGAGTGTGCGTGCCAGGGTAAGACAAAAAGCAAAACAGGCCCCGCCGTTGCAGTGATGGACACATCAGTGACCACAACTCCAACCTCTGAGTGGGCGGGCTCTCTCGCACTCGGCGCCCTCCCCTCCTTGCCGGTCCTTGCCGGTAATTAAAAAAAAGGGGATGGCATCTGTAATGTGTCGATCATCGGTCTCCGGACAACGTGGTCTTCTGGGGGACGGTGGGTTAGGACGAACAGAAAAAAGCCCCATGGACCTTCCTTTATCCGGAATCTGGGTAGATGGCTTTACGAGATTCGCTGCGTTGGCGCCCTGTCCCGCCATCGACGGGTTTTCTTGTCATGGTTCGTTTGCCAACGGGGTTCGTTCCAGAATCCGCCTTGCTGATGTGCCTCGCAGCGGAGCCTACAGACATACACGCTATGCTACATTGTCGGCCGAGTCGTCGACTAACTCTTGCAAGCGTCCTTACATTACTGGGCGCTCATGTGATTCTTTGCAGGAATACCTAGACAAATATGGAGATGCATCGCATATATGTAGACATGCGGAGAGGTGAGTGTTTATTTCTGGATACAAACCGAGGAATAGTAATGGACATAATGCATTGCGAAATACATCGATCCAGACCCTCGCAAATGACCCATAGCATTGTCCATTGTCTACGCTAGGATTTGGCATAGAAGCGACAATATTATGGGCAATCATTGAGCAATAATACTGGTAACCAAATGATATGATTTGCTGCCCTGAGCTGATGATTGAGCTTATGGCATAGAAACCCGCGCTTATCCGTGGGTCAGTCAGAGCGGTCAGAGCTGGCTGGTATGATTCATGGCCATAATGGGACGACCGGCAGTTATTGGGTAAAATGTCGCGAAGTCATAGAGATGTTAGCGAGCTAAGAGGGCAGGCGGCAATGAACGTGAGCAGGGAGCCAGGAGTAGCACTGCGTTTACGACACGAAGCAATATTCTCCGAAGCGTGTGTGTAGACTTGAAGCCATTGATGCACACGCCCACTACACTACATCACACTACACCTACTAATCCGTTGAGTGAGGCATCCTTATTTCCTAGAATGGAAAATCACCCGGTCTTCTAGGCTTATCCGCCCTAAGCGTCGTCCGATGAGGCTCAAGGTGGCAAGAGCTTTTCCATGTCGGTTCGGTCGAGGTTCTTTTTTGGGAACCGGTTGAACACTTACAAAGTAGGGCGTGCTTCTGGGCGTGATCGTGAAAGGCAGGGTCTCAGACTTTCCGACCTATCACGGCCCTTGAACGACCAGGCGTGGTTGACTGACATACAGTAGTGCAGGTAGATGGCATCACGGCGCCACGTCTGGAGGTGGCGCTTTTCATTTGGAACTTTGGGACTTTGGAATGTCAATGCGACACACCGTTACGCTTGTACTTACAAGAGCCGCTAATACTTGGGTACTGTTTCTCAATTGTGGCTCGTCTTACCTGGGCAAATTGGACCCCAAACGCCATCCGGGAGATGAAGGGATGAACATTTGTGCATTCGCGTGTAAGCCGTAGGCGAGCCAAGCAATGGGATGCACAAGCTAGGTAAATACAGTATGAGAGAAAGTGTCCTTGGAACAACTTTTGGGCTCAGTTAGCCGTCCACTCCGCCATTTCCGGAAGATGCGGAAAGTACTGAATCATCGATGGCACGACTGAGCTTGATATAGTAAAAGGTGACAGTGTCCAGCGATATACCAGTTGAGTTTTTCCTATACCTATTCAAAGGCCACTCAACATAGAACATGATAATACCACCTACAATGCTGGCTGTTGAGGTAATAACGATGTGGCTTGGCATAGGAATCAAATGGGGATCGGGGATCCTGCATATGCGTGATCTTGGTCTAGATACAAGCGAGCGAGCCTGTCTGCTGTTCTCGTCCAGAATGCGACTAGTGTAGCGTATATGATCGCATGGTGTTTATACCATCTAGTCAGATAGCCAGACTGACATGGTTAGTGCCTACCGAAGAGTTGGCCCATCAATAAATGTACCTAATAGTATGATGGCATACCTACCTACAACGTCGTGTGTCAGTACCGCGTAGGGGCTTCTGGCGGACGCCACGTCGCGGGGAAAATGCTTTGGGCGACTTGAACCAGAAAGGGCAGCAACTAGGACGAGACGGGCATCGTTAAGCGGACAGCGTACCATCAGAAGTGGACTAACGGAGCGGCGCGCCCAAGAGCCCAGAGAGCCGGAACCCTTCTGGGCTGAGATAACCACGGTCCAGGGTGGCCAGCCATCTTTTCCGTCCTTAAGCCCTTGAAGCCAAGCAAAAGCCAAGCAACGCGGAATGGCTGGGAGACTGCGACTCTGTCGAAGCAGCAAAAGCAAGCCCCCATGCTATAATCCTAGTTCCTATGATGCTCTCTCCTCCACACGAGACTTTGACTGTCTTGTAATGGGATCATGATGGAGAGAGATCTAGACTCATACCTGTTCCCGTGGCTCGTCTGGATTGGCATCAGCAGCATTGATTACGGCAGCATGGAGGCGAACCATTGCTTTTCGCATGATGTTCGAATGTTGTCATGACATCGGGTTTCCCCTGAAATCAATTATGGACGAAAATAGCCCATGTCCCATGGGGTTTCTTTGGAGGTTTGCCGGCACCATCCAACTAAGCGTAGATCATGACAGAGAGGCTTCGACGCCACGCCTCAAGAGACCTTTCCTCGTGGCACCCGACCCAGCTCGCTGGGACGATTGTCAGATCCTTGTCGCTATGGGCAGGGTTTTGGTGATGGGCGATGGGTGGCTTGATAAGATACACGACACTACACGACACCGGACATTCAATAGCCTGGCACCGTGGTGTTTTGCGGTAATTTCCACAGGGGTGTTTGGGCAGCATAATAGGTACTGTACCTGGACGGTGCAGCAACGGATCAGACACATGACGGAGAGACAGGGTTTTAATATACCTACCCGGCATATAATACCAGGCACAGGAATAAAGTGCACTACGTAGTACAGTATTTACTATTGTCTATTGTAGGAGCGTAGGCACGGTACTTACTACAGTAGCAACACCACCACCGTAGCAGGTACACTACTAGTTCTAATAGTGGCTGAGTTATATGCGACATCGCAACACGATGTACATAGGGTAAGTATTGCTTGTCACATTCCTATTCTGAGGTACATTAGTGTGCAGAAACGCACTACCTAGACGAGTAAGTTGACAGCATGATGGGAGTTGCGGGAGAGAATAACCGAAAGTTTGATTGGTGCCCAACGGCGCCTCCGCCAGCCTGTTATTCCTAGGATAGTATAGCTATTGTCGCGATGTAACGCGTTTCTGCCGCCGCCGGCTTCTCTCAGTGCCGCCGGCAAACCAAGCTGTCGTTCGACAACTGAACAGCAACGAACCGACACCTTTGTCGTGAGATTTGCCTCCAACTACTGGGGACCGGCAGAGCGCCGGCAAAAATGAGGCAACCAACAACTCAACCCGGGCATCAGGAAGCGAGTCACTAAGAAGACAAGACCTACCGGTAGCGTAGAGAAGGTTGCAGTAGAGACCCAATGTCCTGCTAGCACATTAAAGTAAGAAATGCTATATTTACATTGTGTGCCTACTTGGCATATCGCATGTCTCTAGTGCGTTCGCACAACGCGATGTGAAATTGTAATAGTTCGGGTGTTTCTGCAATTACCGGTTCCTGAGCTCCTCCATCCAGGGGTCCGCATTTGATGCATTTGCGCATAAACCGTTCAGATGACTGGGAGTAGGAACGGGTATTTTCCGAGGCAGCCTGAGTCTGAGAAATGAGATCAACTTTGTATTAGATAAGAATTGGAGTAATACCGGTTGCCCAAAGTAGTAGTCGAGGACCTTTGTGTGTGGCTGCAGTGTAACCAAGACAGGGGGATAGGGGGACAGGGGCAGGGGAGGTTCGGCTAGGGGGTAGGAAGGCCTGTTACTGACTAGATGATTCCAATAAACTACGGCGACGAAGAAACGTCGACATCGGGCTTGCTATAATAAGGAGAATGCGTGAAACTACGGTACGAACTAGACCCGATCATATCAGTAAGGGATGTAGGACCCGAACCCAAGATCTAGATGTTCCTAGATCCTTGTCCTGGTTGCGTCGTATAATACGGTTCGCTGACTTACTTAGTATATGTATTAGCATGAAGTTTCTTGATCTAGCACAGTGATTCCTACATATAGTGCAATAATGAGGACCCGAGAGTGTGGTTTGGGATTCGAACTAGTCGGGGCGTCATCCATACTAGAATTTAGCAAACGTTATCTTGCTCAGGAACTTTGTACTTCGCAATATCCGACTATGAAGCTAAACGGTAACCCTGTACATATGTAGTAGATCCTCACTAACAATCTGTTCGACTAGGTAACGAGTCGTCAATACTGATATGTGAAGCGTCATTTGGTACGGCATTGGAGTATGATTACACTGTCTTGCGTACTTTGCTGATCTTGATAATATGTTGTACAGACCGTACGGAGTAGCGACTATTATCATACTTGTAGCTATTATCTATACTGTAGATAGTCTAGGTATTCGAATATACCTCTTCACACCTTGGGTAGCAGGCCTTGCAACGCTAGACATGTGTTGGGCTAGCTTAGGATCATGGCTTCTTAAGTTCTCGGTCCCGAGACAAGCGTAGATTCCAAGCTAGTGCGGGATGTTCGGTCGGGACATGGAGTAATCTACTAAGGTTTGCTCTCGGATACTAAATCACTTATTATCTAGTGTATGATAGAAAGGAACAACTTCAAAAGGATCTGGACTTATCCATGTGTGCAACTGTATATATGCGCGTGCTCACTTTAAACTTTACTGTAGATACAGACCAAGTGAGTCGATTTCACAACTCGAACCGTATGTCGCACTTGTTTGACGGTTTCCAGTTGTGCGTTGTGCTAGAATCTCTTCTCGTATTATTAAATAGAACCAGCACACATGTCAAATTTCGAGCTTATTAAGAACGTAAGTCGTGAAACAGGTTGCGAGACAGCACTTTGGTTCATTCTGGGTGTCCCATGTCTATACTAGAGGTACCGGTAGTGGGTAGGCGGCCCAAATTCTCGTCACCGCCACCAGCCTATACTTAGCAGCATGCGTGTAAACCATGGTAAGAGTTGCCTGTGCGCAACATCATACGCTACACCGCGCGGCAATGGGTAATCAGTTTTACGACTCATCCATTAAATTAACGAATCCAAGTATCAAGTCCTCACTGGAAGAGTAAGTACATGAAACCCATTGCTTGTTCATGCCCTCTTTGGCGGAGTGGTGATTTGCGACCACACGAAACATTGCAGGGCCGCACATGACCTATGACTTCAGACCTGTCAGGGTCTGGAAGATCTGTCGAACTTCTCTGCATCGTTCCAGATCGCCGTCACATTGTTCATCAGACATGTATTCACCAAGGATCCTGGAATAAATGCGCGTGGTGTGGTAGGTACAGCATTGTGCCCTGAAACCCGAGTCGGCGACCATCGACGACCTTAATCAGCGAATCACCGCTGCGATGTGCCGCACTGTGTTGCTTCCCCAAGCCCAGAATACCACTCGGGTCAACCATTAATTAAGACCCCTTGTTTCTCTGTGCCAAAATTAGCCGGGGGTCGCATCCTGTACGAGGAGTAGTACGAGCAGTACGAGGAAGAGCACGGGAGGGGTGACCTCATTTGTGCCATTGGCCGGAAGGGATGGGTTATTGTTGTCAATTATGTAACCGCACTGAATTACATATCCGATCTGGCTTTTCGACACGCTCGCCTCAGATCTCTACAGCTGTAGATCGCCATGATATATTGGTACATTTGCTATGTAGATCATTGGTATATTCACGCACTTATTGATGTCAAACATATCAGGACATGGACGATCCCATCATGTACACGAGGATGTGAAGACGTTTTCCTGCAAAACATCGGTGGACGGTTTGCACTAAGAGCCGGGAGTGGCGTTGAATATTCTCTCTTGTCTCTGCCCTGGAAAGCTAGGCCATGATTGACCTTGGTTGAGGCTTGTCATTAAGTAGTACAGTACAGGTAAAAACCCTTGTGATAAGTGGTTTTGAACTTTGTTTGTAGTTTTCATAAGTCTGGGACACGCTGCACTAATAGGGATTGCCATGTAGCGTGATGGGTAAGTTGAAGCAATTATTCGAGCGAAAACGTGCAAGATTGCTCCTTCAGCTGGCGTCTTCCTAGAAGACTTAACCAGATTGGGAGGTTTGCCTCTGTTGTTTGGCTAGTGGTTGGCTGGGAGTGAGTATCACGACGTGGCCGGCAGTGATGGGCTACCTGCTAGGGGGTCTTAGAACGGTAAAGCCTGGGGAGATCCAAATCGAGACAAATCTCAGTGGAACAAGAAGGATTCTTGCTCCCCTGCCAGTTCGCCTACTTCCCTGCCGCTGAGTGCGGAATTTATCCGAACATTGTGGTTACAGTATAAATTCTGGGGAATGCTATAATATTGATCAATCGACCATAAGGATAGAAAATTAACCTGCGCATCGAGCATCATCGGTGACTTGCGTTACCTAGTCCCCCCAGTGAAATCCAAATTCGGGCGCCCGGATGCCTACTAAAATCGCAATCTTGTGTACTCTTGTAACCATGGAAAGGATCGTTTATTCTTGACCGACAGAAAGAACCGGTTAGGTTTTGGCGGTGGTCTTGTCCTCTACACTTGGGCATTTTGGGACTAGTTGTCTAGCAATATGGAGATCTTGTTGAAGCCACAAACCGGTACTTGCTCAGAGTCTATCTGCTCTAATTATGTTTTCACTAGTATTAGTACTGTACAAGAATGCCTCGGCTTGGTGTGTTTTTCACATAGTAATCACAAAACTTATGCACAATCTGGGTCGTAGTACTATTGAGAGTGTGCCTCGCCGTGCTCTCGGCCGACAGAAGCGGATATCTCCTCTCCGTTTATGTGGGGACAGTGTAGATTTTGCCAAGTGATTTAGACATTTCTCGTTTAACCTTACCATTTTGGGACGGCTCCTCTCTTCTCATTGGTCTCTCATAGCGAGTTGCTAGTCTGATGGACCGGACCGGAGCCGACCATGGTCTTAATAATGATCAGGCTTAATTACCAAGACTACTCTTTTAGAGGGATGCGTTAACGGGAAGCGCATAGCTATACATATAGAGATTTTGGTATCCCCGGTCGACTCTCCTGGTATGCCGTTGCTTCGATCCACATTAACGCATTAGCTTTACAATACGCAGTACTTGGTAGGCTTGTAATTACCGCTAACTCCTCCTCTAAGTAGAGAGGGCTTTTTGCAACTGCAAGCTGTGAAGACTCTCAGAAGCTTGCCAAGGCGCTCAATACATGTACACTGTGAAAAAGTCACAACTCACCGTTATATTTGCATCAAATTGCCAAGTCTACATCAAGGAACATTGATATGGTCATCGTATAAGTAAACAAGTATTGATATGCATCCGTTGGCAAAGCAAAAGCTGAAGTGAAGTATTCGGGCTCTCGTCTGCACATATCTAACTTTTGAAGTCCGAGATTAAGAAACCCCGCGCTAGCAGACACCATGTACACCACCATCCTGCCGACTAGCACTGTGCATAGTATATCGTCCTTTTTATATGAACGAGGTGGACATATAAGACAAAAATTCCTATCCTTACTCTAATCATAATTTGTCATTATTCTATATACCTACTTTGCTTTTCAGATTGAGAAGCAAGATGCAATGGTTGCATCACAGGAAGAGGAGGGTTTCATTTATAACAAGGCCAACTAAAAAGGTTGCAGTGATACCTGATACGCCAAGAGATCCTTCAGACCTACTAATGCGTACGCTGGGATATCATCGATAATAAGATCACCATATTAAGATCATGGATTGAAGTGAATCTCGCAAAATTATCCCAGTATTGATATTACGGATATGTGCTGCCACTTGATTTTTTTTTATTACTAGCAATTGCTCTACACGTATTATTCTCCGGAGATTATTCTTAGGAGAATATATAGACTAAGTCCATTTCAAAGTCTTCGGCGAGTTTACATGGAACGGGAGCCAAGTTGAAATAACACCTGACATGGTTACTTCACAGAAGATGCAGCACTTACACCTTTCCTTATTTCGGTGGCCGTTGAGAAGGGGAAGATTTCTCAATACACACCGGTCCTCATTTGAGAAAGACGTTCCTGCTTCTTCCTCTTTGAGACATGAATTAGGACTATAAATGTCAATGCAGTAGGTATATTAGAATCCCTCCCTGCAGCGCTACTACTTGAAGCCTGGTGACTATATGTACCAACCAATGATGATCTGGCAGGGGGGCTTTGCCGGAAGAGCATGGCAGACAGGGATATGGGCACCACTCTAGTGCTTATTTTCAGAACCCCTGCGCCGGAGGGATAAACAAGCCGATCGACTGGGACGAATGATGCTCAACCAATGACGCAGTACTTGAGTACCTCCATATACTTAGTTTCCTCTGGTGATGTAGCTCCCCCGGCGCTTATAGCGCTTGTAGCAGTCGCGTACCTTCATCAATAAAGGGGCACGAGAGGAGCATTATGAGGCTCTGCGCTCTTATTTCTTCCGAGTTGAACCCCTTTCTTTCACGGCATTGCAAGGCCAATAGTCGATCGAGTTGCCTCCGAGATCCGATCCAACTGAATGCAAGGTATACAAATTCTTAGATTCAACTCTGATCTCATCCGTTACAAACATAATATAGAAAAGGTAGCACCGAGAATCTAATACTAAAAACTAACACTACACATAAAAAAGGGGCACATTCAACCTCTATTTCAAGATCAATTAGAACTTCATGCTAGCTATTTGCTGCCATTAGGGCTGCGAGATTCTTTACCTTCTTTGAAAGTGGATGTGCACTACATACACTAAACTGGCAACGCGGCAAATGCTATGATGATCATTAGATAGCTGCCTGTGGTGCTCTGCTATTGTTCTGTCCACGTAGGGCTGAGCACTTGATTCTCGGATCCCGGTCAATAACAGGTCTCGTGAGGCACATATAAGGGTTTAAAAAAGCTAGTACAGCCGGTGACAAAGCTGGTGTAGTGTTATCCAATCTGCGACAGTTCAAATAATCTTCGGCGATTGATACGGATCTGGTGAGCAAAATCTCTAGCGCACAAGAAACGGCCCAATGTTCTCGGTTCTGACTCCCACAAGTCCACTGCTTCTAAAAACAGGACAGAAACAATGGGGTGAGACTCTACAGTAAGAAATGCTGCTTCATGGGGGGCTCTGGTAAGCCAGAGTCAACGCATGACTACAGAAGCATCGAAGACACGTGGTTGGCGTCTGTCGGTGCCATAGAATTGCTTCTGTTCCCACCCACACACACCCTCCCCTCATCGTCTTACATGGGTAGGTACTTATTGGGAGCCACCGTGAGGTTCAATTTGGCAGGCAGCCTTGTCCGACCTGAACCATTCATGATGTACCTATATCAGTAATTTAAATACAATCGTATTGCTGCTGTAAGAGCATCGTTTTATACTAGTTATCTACGCAGTATACTAGTAGTCTGTTATGCTTAGGAGCTGGCTATTTGTAGACCAGATGAAAAGCCAACATGCAGAAGATACGTACCTACCCCACACACAGACGCATACACACTAGTGCATATAGAGGATAGATACGCGCTAAGAATATGCAGGGGTTACAATCTACCCTTCTAGTCGTATACCAGCCAATCATATTTGAAACCTCTAGCCTGCCAGAAATCTTCTAATGTAAATTTAGGGTTAGCTAGCGTACTAGTCCAAATCATAACACCACAAACCACTACTGTAGAGTTAAACTCTGCTATGTTGGTGCATCTCACTCGTACCCCATATTACGAGTCAATATCTCGGAGCACGGGAATTTTTAAACCGGCACATTCCAGCGAAATCCTCGTGTCTGTGTCGCTCATGCACACCTCCGATAACAGAAGGCCCTACTGTTGTATACTAATGGCATATTCGGGTGAGACAGGAAACAATTTGGACCAGGCATTATACTTTGTTAGCGCGAATACGGAGATTTCCATACGGGAGGTGAAGGAATTAAGATTATTGGCCAAGTCGAAAGTTTCGACTGGTTGTCGGTTTACTGCAAGTACTACGAGACTGACAACATTGAATACGTTGAATACAGTTACAACGGCAGTGTGTACCTGATTGCTGAGGCCAATAACGCCTCTGATTATCCGCCAGTAGATATCATGATTGGGTGCGAATAGCACAGTGGAGGATACCCGGGCCGTCATTACTTAATTCACTACTGCGCTTTTAGAGTCAAACACCATGCGTGCACACTACACAGCCTACGGATGTGGTGCAAACAAAAGCAGCAGCATTATCTGCATGGTCACTATCGCACAGGACATCCTGCCTACATGTAAACCGTGGGGTGCACATCTGTCCATGTGTGCATCTCGTTTCCACCATCACATGGCTTAGCCTTAGTTAGCTCACGATGGCTTCGATAGCTTCGGCACCGCAACAGTATAAGCCTACGCCTAACGTCCGGCCAACCTTCTTAGCTTGAGAAGAAGGTTCAGTCCTGACGAGGCCGACACCCAACGGTGCTCCTGTACTATGTAAAATCTAGACCCACTAGTAGGCGTTTTCGAGCCCATCTTCGTTTCCCTTTACTAGATTCAGAATCGTGGCTTTACCGTAGGGTATAGCGCGAAAACGGCCAAGCTCCTAACGGATGCTAGTGTAAGTCATGATGTTGACCGAAGGGAGCTTTGGTAAACTAAGATATGTCTGTGAGTAAGGTCGAGGGTCCAGAACGACTACCTACGAGTTGACTCTGCCTCGCGGTTGGCGCCAATAAGCTATCTAATCCATCTAACATGGTCATCCGAAAGTACGTATCCTAGTATAACTCGACGTGGGCCAACCCGACACTATGGTCACTCCTCCCAGCCGGGCACGCCGCACATCGCCTAGAAACGGTTAACACGCCGTCCACGCTTGAAACTACACTACGAGTGAGATCTACCGGTGCTATATGTAGACTACCGTGGTAGTGTAGACGTACATACAGATATGCTGTCTCGTCTCCCATGGAGCTGGCCAGACAAACGCCTCCTTCCGCTGGATGTGTCGGGCATGACCCGATTTAGGAATGACGAGACCGCACATTGATCCTAAACCAGAGAAAGAGGTGTCTTGCCACTCTTAAAGAAGCTTATAGTTGATGTTATTGGCCTCCGGACAACGAGACCAAAAGGTACGGCACCTACTCTTTCGGATATGCTGCTTCGTGTTTGATAAGTGGAAGGGATGGATGTATGTGTGTCAGCGTCTAGCCTTTCCGCTGAACTTTCTTTTCAGCAACAAATACTGACATTGACACGGCAGGCAGTGTGCTCTGGTGTACAGAGCCGTCAGTTAACCCGTCTCCATTATCATAATGATCCATGCTCCCGCTTTGGTGTTACACCGGCTGGAAGGGAAGCAGACTGGTAGGATCAATAATCTCAAGAATTTGGCTTTTGGGCATGGTCGACTAGGATAGGCCTGTCGTTCACCTTTCCTGGAAACTGGGAATGCAGGGGCCAAGTATCGAGAAGTGTGTATTTTAAGTACCATGCAGGACTTTTTGGAAACACATACTCAAATGGGAGTAGTAAATAGTATTCATAGCATGCATTGTGAAGACAGGAAAATTACCGTGCAATGGATTGGGTATCCGTGTAATCTATAAGTGTACGTACACTTTGTATCCCTTCTTATTGAGCAAACAATAACAAATTCATACGTTGCGGAACGGATGGGCTTGTGAGATGAACTTGATATGGCAGATGGGGCAGATGGGACAGGGACAGACAGTAGAAAACATACCACAGGCGGTATTGCTAGGATCTACTGGCCTAGGGTGCTGGAGCAGTGTACCGCAGTGTAATGTAGTGGGGTATACCGAACCTGGGTAGTGTTAGGTACTGTAAGGCATTGGAGAGACACCGCTGTAAGCTATGTAGCTACAGGGGCGAGAGAGTGCGGAATACTGGCGCGTGAGGAAGATTGATCAAGATGGGGTGCCGTGGCCGTGCGTATACTGGTACCTAACAGACGCAAGCCGAGCCCAGGAGAAGCGGCCCACACTGTGTTTACAGTGCAATAGCAGTGCTTGACGCATAACTCGGGAGGTACCCATCATGACGACGTTGCTCTCGCTCGCAAGTCAATAACCGCCAGACACTGGTTATCCAAGACAAATTAAACCCTGCAGAGGACTTTGTTACGTCGAGGGGGGCTCATAACCACACCCATAGTACGGTACCTACATTCTAATACCTTACCTCACCTCCAATATCTAATGCCAACAATAGGTATTTGTCCAACATCCTTTGTTTCTACAGTATCTTTACGGTCCTGTCAGCACATGGTAGTGTAGTCTAGTGTTAGTGTAGTTGTCTCCACGATCATTACCGTCGCCAATTTACCTCGCTTACCACTTCCAAGCCGACTATGTAGATCTCTCCTAAAGGTTTAAACTGTTTTGTCAAAGGTACGTCGTACCTTACCTACCTGGGTACTGGCGTATTGATGTTCTGCCTGGTGTACGCATTTGTTCATCTAGGCTCCATGGAATACACGATCTACCTCCCATCCGCAACAGATGCAAATGAGATCTCTTTGCATCTCAAGGCAGACTCTCCAGTACCATACTTAGTATGATGCTCCTATATGTAGCGTACTGGCTGCCGTACTAAGTACACTACACAGGGCGGTCATGGTGCGCAGTACATGCTTCCACCGTACGACGTGATACGCAGCCATCGATCCGGTGCCTGGTGGAGGAGGACTTCGACAACGTTGACGGGTTTCTGGCACGCTACAATACAGGTCATAAAGCAGCTAAGGCTTACATATATGTACACTACCTACAACTGTACGTAGTACTGTAGTATACTTGGCGTGAGGGATGTCTGCCCCTAAATGCCGTGGGCAGTTCAAGCACACACTCGCCCATTGCTCACTCTGCTGATATCACACCACCAACCTCTCCATGGCGAGGGAATCGTATGCTTGCAAAATCCGTACATACTTATACTCAGTATACATAATAAAGGTAGGCAAGTACTACTGTAGTATACATATAGGCATGGGCATAGGAGAGAGCCCCAGCTCGGCTCACTGGACAAGTGAGTGACCGCCTATTGCTGTCACGTCAGTCACTTATAGACTATTAGTCAGTACCGGTATTATAGTATGGGTGTACAGTAGCTATGACATTGATACAGTATCAGCAGCACTTACACGAACACTACACAGCACCAGCCAGGACGAGGGGACGGGCATCCTTTACCGCCCTCATTGCCCATATCCATTGACACATCCATCTCATTCCTCTCCTGTAACCCGTGAGTGCCTCCACCCCCCTGGCCCGACTCGCTTCGCCGTCTCTTGCTGGGAACCCCCCTGCTGCCCAGAGAGGAAAGAAAAAAAAGAGACAAAAGGGAGAGGGGACAGGGGTGGTACGTACAGTACGTACCTGACAGGGGCCCCTGTCCACGGTGAGTTGGCGTACCTAATGTACTTTGTATCGTCTCGATCGCCTGCCTGCCCTACGACCCACCCGCTGATGGGACTAGATCCCGTCAAGAGACACCCACCACACGTAGCGTGTGTCCTGCGCTGCACGCGGTGTCCTAGCCTGCTCTTGTATAATATGAGTCTGGAGCCCCCAAGCATCATCACCACGAGAGCCTCTCTCTATTCTCAACTCCACCTCAACCCACAGGACAAGTCTTAATCTTGGACACGGCTTCCTGTTGCTACTCGTATATATCCCTTCTCTACACTACTTCGTCGTCTCATATCGGTTATATGAAGAACATCTCCCACACCTGTCTCTTGGGTTCTTGGTCTTTCTTTTCTTAGCTATTCCATCGGCACGACTTACTTCGGAAGAGGTACCAGGGAAAACAAAGCATCACACCAGAGACGGACAGTGAGCCTCGAGGATTCAGAGCAGCCCTCGACAGGAAAAAGTACGCTGGTATTGGATCTATATAAAGTGCCCGGTCCCATCAACAACCGACTTTGCGCCGTCATCTGTGCTCGGCACCTTCAACAACAACTCAACTACACCTCTTCTACCTGGCTCTTTACTACGAGGCGCGAATGTGAGATATACCTCCCTCACTCCCCCTCCTTCTTCTCCATATGTTTGTTGTTACCAATTGTTGCCGCGTTGTGACTCGTGACACTGACTAAAACTGTAACCTGCAGCGCGCTTCAAGCGATTCGAAATCACCTTGCACATATTCGCTATTAACAGCAGACACAATAAGCAGACATGATGACATTAGTACCAAATCAGTCCTATAAAATGTTCCAGCGGCCTAGCCATGAGCAAGACTTCATGCTCTTCCCAGAATCTGCTGCACAAGCCGGCGGCTACACATCCCCGATGGATATGAGCATGAGCCCCAATGGATGGGGTTTTACTCGTAGCCCGCAAATCAACACACACCCGACCTTCGAGCATGGCCCGTCACATCCCGAGGTCAACTTCATGTACCGCGGTAGGACCTCACCAGGCCTATATCCCGACGACGGCGAGCTTCGAATTCCGCCTTCCAACATTTCAACCGCCTCGGCGCCATCGCCATCATCGACGGTGGGATCGCCGAATTCAAACCATGGACAGTCGACCTTCATGCCCGAGTACACGCCGAACGGCATCAACGTCAACCCAAGCATTGTTGGATCGGGCGATTACTTTGGAGGAACCGAGTACTCGGCGTTCACGGGTCCAGGTATGGAAGATTTTACCATGACCTTCGACAGCAAATCCCCATTTGTTGGTGAGTGGGCGCGAATCTCTACTGCAGCCATTGCCTGTTGAATCTGCGTTTCCATCTGCCTCCTCTGCTGCTTTCCCTTCTCCTACTCGTGCTTGTGCTATGTGAAACCCAAAGGTCTATTCCTGGGTGCAGTTGGTTCCGTTTGGTTGGCGTCGGAACGAACCCTCGGCCTGGCGATGCCGGCTGGTTGCTAGTTGCAGGGGGGTGAGAGCACCATGGGCTGCAACGGCTGCGCGCTCGAGGGTGGGGTTCCCAGGTCTCAAGTGAGCTCCAACGGGAGACGCCGGCTGCAGACACCCCACGACCCACGGCTTACAGCTTACAGCTCACAGCGCAGACCAGTCGGTCTGCGCCTCATCGTAGCTGCACAGGCCCCACCTTTTCCTCCTCACAGCCCCTTAGCCCTCGTGAGGTGGCTCGCATGAGGCCTCACCGTCGCTCTTTCTTTTTCTCTCTTATGAACCTCGGGAGACTTGTCACGATGGAGAAGACCGGTTCATGCTAACTGCTCTTTTGTTTAGACCCGTCCTTGATTCACCCGGAGATCCGCGGTTCCATGGCGCCGCCCATGGCAGCGTACGACCACAACGGCTACTCGCCTCAGAACCCGTATCCTCACTCTCCTGCGCTCTCTGGTGCCACCTCGCCGGCCCCTATTCTGCGGGCGGGCTCCCAATCGCCGTATATGCACACGTACCACCAACAGTACAGTCCGTACGCCATCCCTGCCCAGGGACGGCGTCCTAGTATTTCTTACCAGTCGCATGCAAGCTCGCACGAGTTTGCGTACAACAGCGACGAGTCTGAGAAGAAGCAGCGCTGTCCCCACCCAGACTGCGGGAAGACCTTCAAGGACTTGAAGGCGCACATGCTTACCCACCAGACAGAGCGACCCGAGAAGTGCCCCATACTCACCTGTGAGTATCACGTGAAGGGCTTCGCGCGCAAGTATGACAAGAACAGGCATACTCTGACCCACTACAAGGGTACCATGGTGTGCGGCTTCTGCCCAGGCTCCGGTTCAGCGGCTGAGAAGTCGTTCAACCGGGCCGATGTCTTTAAGCGGCACTTGACTGCAGTGCACGGTGTCGAACAGACACCGCCAAACAGCCGAAAGAAGACGTCACCAACCGCCAACAGTGGCAAGAAGCTGACTGGTTACGCTCCCGATGCGACGGGCAAGTGTTCTACTTGCTCGGCCACCTTCTCCAACGCACAGGATTTCTACGAGCATCTGGACGACTGTGTTCTCCGTATCGTCCAACAGGAAGACCCAGCTGAGGCCATCAATGCTCAGCGCCTGGCCGAGGTGGAGGATGACAAAGATGTGCAGCAGACGCTGGAGAAGAACCAATTGCCACTAACCACACAGTCTGCTCCCCACTCCGAGGACGAGGAAGACGATGAAATGGCTGAGGAGGATGAGCTATATGGCGAGACTGGCCAGATCAGGAAGCTAAGCTCACCCGCAAAGAGGAAGGGCAACCCTCCCAATGGTGTCCAGAAGTCGCGGGGCATGACACATTCACGAGGTGGTGTTCCCGTGTCTACGAAGACTAAAGGCCGCAAAAATCGGCAAAATTACCCATCATCGTGGGGGTTTGATAAGGGACAAATGACGATGAAGAAGCGTGTCCTTACTGTCTTCGACGGACAGCGACGCCTGGCCAAGGACGACATGATGCTTTCTACCGAACATGAAGTGCGCGTGAAACTCTCTGACGGTAGATCCTACGTCACAGACCTCGATGTCAACACCATGAGACGTGCTGAGGGCTTTCACAACGCCACGCCACAAGAAAAAGGCGTCTGGATCTCAGATGATCCGACAGAAGAGGATATGGCTCGAATGATTGAGTTGAGCCACCAGTAACCGCGCAGCACATTCTTACATATAGAATCTCGCGTATCTAATCTCCCCTCGCGCATCATATATACCCCATTCCCTTTACAACACGGACACATTGACGACCGACATGATCAATACGGGTATAGAAGTTCCAGCATGGCCGGCATAGGAGCCGGTCTTGGATGTATATTGAACACATTTCTGGATGGAGCATCACGCGGGCGTCAGGTTTACATTGCATTCATGGTTGGGAATGGCATCAGTGAAGGTCTCCCAGAAGGACGGGAGCCGGGGATAATCTTGTTGGGCGTTCACGGGCGCGTGGACCACCTCTTTCATACTATTGTTGTCTATTCAGCTTTTCCCATGAAGGTCATACAAGCCTAGGTCGCTAAACAGTGCACCAGGCCAAGATACCCAGATGTGTAATAATATCATCCATGCTTCATTCATAATGGCTCCATGAAACTAATCTCTCGTCTTACGCTTATACCATGTTTCAACTGCTTCTATGACTTTTTCGATCTATAGAAGTGAGATGCCCTTGTCCAGGTTGCCAATCCTTCGTGCCCAACCTGAAACCCCAAGGGACGTGTGATGCTCGCATACAAATTGGCGTCTTTGATTGGCCAGACAATTACAACAGAAGAATAGCGCAGAAAGTCCTAACTGTCTTAATCAAACAAATAAAAACGACCCGGGACTCTCGCCGGTACGGGTCGATACATGACGTATAGGTCGTGTAGTGTAGTGTAGATCCCCCCCCTGCACACATGGTGTCCCTTCTTACTTTTTTTTATCTCACATGAACAGAAGTTCCATCAGGAACCCTGAGACGGAACCGGAGTTGACGACGGTCTGGGTAGGTTCATATCTACAGTACCTCGCCTAATCGCTGCTGGGTCGTACAGCAGCATGCAGATGTAGTATCCGTATGCAGGCAGAGAACGATGACACCTGAACGCTGAACTTTTTCTGCGGACTCTACATATCTGGCTCTTTTTGGTTCTTTTTCAGCAGATGTGGGAAGCCAATGACGAGCTCGAAGGCTGGGACCCGGGACTTGGGAATGGGGTAGCTAGCTGTAGGCGGGGGACTGTAAGGTATTTCCTTACTTCATTCAGTATCTGGTTAGCTGTGTCGGTAATGACTTAGGAATTAAGGTGGATAGGTTATCTATGTAGTGTATAATCATGGAGGTACTTGGAGTACCTCAACTTGTAGGGGTCTTTAAATCCTGAGTACAGCATAACATACCTACATGTATATACCTTCAATATTTTATTTGTATACTTCGACTACCTACCACTGCAGCCATACAGTACACGACATATAATGTAGCGCCACATACGAAATGAGTGATACTGCATAGAATGTATCCAACAGCGGCGGCGGCAGCACAGCGCATATTAAAAGGGAAATCCTTGCGTGCTCGCTCCGGCGGTGTTCTCTCGGCAGCACCGATACGCTTAGTCGGGACCCCATATTGATTGAAACGTTTATCTAACAGTCGACAACCTCGGCCACAAATGAATGTACAGTACATTCGTTCTCTTACCGCTCCATTACTTACTCAGTACACACTAGACAGATACCACCGAAGGCCAATAACAACAGCCAAACCCACCCTCCCGGGCGACGAAGACACCGAGCAGAGCGCCAATTTTAGCCGGTAAGTAACTCGAGATAGGTAGCATATCCAGGTGGTGTAAAGAATAGCGAACCTTTAATTGGCTTCGTTTCCTTGCTTATGTACTCCATATGGTAATTTGATTTGGCATTATGGGACCGATAATCTTTTTATTTTCTTTTTCTTTATTTTTTCTCTCCCCCCTCTAATCCCTTTTCGTCACGACTCCCACTACCTACCTACTCCTACCCCATGATTTTTCTTTTGCTTTTTCCTATTCTCCTCACTACGTACGGTATGGTATATATCTCAACCAACGCCTTCAACCCACCGTCATCTGGTGTAGGTAACAGTCAATCAATGAATGATATCATGCGATCAACACAGCGCGCATGACGAGGCCTCCGGTCTTGGGTCTCGGCGGATGTGCTTGGCCAGACAGACCGCCATCATTTCTTGTTACTCGGCCTTTTTCTCGTTCCTTACAGGCCAAAATAGAAGCAACATTCCATCGAAAAACCTGTCTCCTCCCCTCCCTTTTCTAACCCCGTGGCTGTGTGGTCTGCGTCTTGTATTTACCATACAGTAGCGCTTCTCTAATACGTTTCAATTGCTCTGACATACATGAATGCGCATATGTGGTACATGACCCTACCAACAACTAGCGCCTATTGCGGATTGTGCTTTGACCGGTCTGCCATTCGGTGATCTCGATACGCGGATACAACCGCTCTCGGCGCCTAGCGCGCGAAAGAGCCTTTGCTCATGTTGGCGAGTGGTTCGGTTTTGCTTGTTTGTTTGGTTTGGTTTGGTTTGGTTCACTAGCACCTTACTTCTCTCAACCTAAACCTGACTAGGTGAGCCGATCGCTTTGCCACGTACCAACTCCACGGAACTTAGTGTAGAGGGTTCAATCGACCTATTCCATAAGCGTAAGCGTTACATCTGCAGTCGCAAGGCGCGGTGATGTATACTACGTATACACTACAGTGAATGAGAATAAAGCGTTGGTAGGTAGATGATGCATGGTCGTGGCGCTGGCAAGTCTGGGGTTCTTACACTAGATACAACACCAACGACATACTGCGTAGGTAGATACATACCGTAATAGATACCAACTTGTATTACCACTCGCATAGCAACAAGTTCTTGATAACACCGTTGGCATTACCTCATCAGTGTCCATCGTCAGGGAGGTAGGGTAAGTGACGGTGTAAATCAACTGCCTGATTGAGGGGATGTACGTCTTCATATAGTAAAGACGGTAATTAAATGCCCGTTGACGTGATTAATTTCGCCCCGTAACAACTGTAGAGCCGCGTGGCCGAAGCAGAGGAACGAGAGATACCACGTAAGCGACCTATGAAATATCTACTTTGATGCTTCCAGTTGATCAAAATATATGAGTAATTCTTCAAATCTACCGGTGGTATTAGAAGAAACAATCTCATACTGTGCTTGAAACCCCATCGGACATCCACAGAAACCGTGAGCAGTGAGCACACTTACTTACATACCAACAACTACCGACTAACATTAATAAACCACATATTACCTACACCCTCGATCTCCACACATGTCGAGAAGCAACCAACACGCCGTGTTCCGCCCCCATGTTGTCTGTCTGTCAGCTCGTGAAATGCAGCAAACACATGTAATTGATCCTAACCTACATCATCCTATTGAGAACTATCAGTCGATTAATTTTCCCTCCTCTCACGCTCGCTTGATATTCGTCGCATCTGGACCCCTTTCCGCTCTCCATCTACATAGTAGGTAACATGAATTGCCTTAGCCAAGAGGCGCTATCTAATCTATTGAAGATATAGGTGGGTGGTGTAGTGCGCTGTGCTGCACACATACCGCGAACGTAAGTAGTATATACTGTTAGATGCTACTCTCTAGTAACTGTCAGTAGGTAGCGAGACGTGCATGTAATCGAAATGGGAGTATTCCTAGATATGGTAGTCAGGCCGTTATTCGTTGGTTGTCGTCCGCAGCGGGTTACGGTCTTACTCAGGAGGTAGGTAAATACCAACAGCAGATTGGGCAGACTGGTTGAGTAGTAGCAGTCAATACCTGATACCAAACTTCAATTTTTATAAAAATAGTTCGGGTTTTTCCGTCCCCTTTTTTCTCTCTATCTACTGGCTCTACTATACGTATCGTTACCTGTAACGCTTGGGGGTGGCTCCTTGCGCCAGCATTTGGCAATATATGCGGTTGATGCAGGTACCATCCACCCTTCTACTTTACTCTCGATATTATTATTTTTTCATTCATGTTACACGTATAGGAGAGATAATAGTCGGACTGTGCATACATGTAGCTCTGAGTACTATCAGTATGATCTAAACATGTAAGCAGATTAGGACCAAACCCATGAGCACTGTATGCTTCTTTGTTTTTTGTCCCTATGACACAATTTCGCAAGACTCGCATTCCCTACTCCGATAGGCGATATCAAATCTCGGCGGCTTCTCAACATCGGTCCTATCTTCGAGCAAGGTAGTCAGTCGACTTATTAAGACTGAATAAGGTGAAGCATACTTTACATGTAACCTCGAATGCTTCATACACCACATGACCATACAGTAAACCATTCATCGGAATCTCGCTCCATACGGCATAATGCAAGTCACTCGACCATTATCAGCCGTATTTTGGAAGGGTGCGATAGATGCCCAAGTGACTGAAACTCCATCGGAGACGATCCTAGGAATGCACACCATTAACACCGGCATTATAGATCTCGCAGCGTTCATCCCAGATTTTCCACAGGACAGGACGAATCGGCTCGTTATCGCCAAGATCTGGCAGAAACTGGAGATCTCCGTTGGGGATACTACCTCCCTCATCCCGCGCGTGGGATACTCGTTGTTCCAAGGTCCCAAATCGCGGGCTATAAGAGAGCTCTTATACCCGTCTTTCGTTCTCGAACGTTGGGGCACGCGAAAGGGAGATTGCTGGCTTTTGGTTCGGGGGTGTGCGGAGGTTACCTGCAGAACATAGGATTGCCTGCCAGGTCAGGGACGCCGGGTAACAAATCCCAGTACCATGGCTCAGCTGTTCCAGCCCTTAGAACCGGGTCACATGTGGATCGTCCCGACAAGCAGTGTATAATTAACTTAGATGAAGGGAAAGAGAGAAGAGTTCTTATATTGAATTGTTACAGCGCCGGTATAATCAGAATATAAGTGTCTGGATAGTAATGATTTTCAGTGACGACTGGTATCGTCTGTGGCCGGTATAGTAACCTCGCTACTGGCCACCCTTCTATAAGAACAGATGACTTCGATATTGTCTTTTGGCGTCTTCTAATCCCAAATTTCTTCCCAATAAATTGCTATTTTAACAACGTAGACTCACTAAGAAAAGAGTATCCTGTGCCATCACCGGTGCATATGCATATGAATCAATGTGACCCTTTACCCTGGGCTAGCAGAGCTGGTTCCCGTATCTTATTATACCAAATATATAAAACCCAGGTATAGATGCGATTGGATCCGAGCCCCTTGTCCTTTCGTCCCGATAGTCGCCATCGGGATGATGTACCCCGGCCTCACATCACCCCTTGTTCTCCGATCGTCAACAGTCCCGGTGTATCATGACCAAAGTAACGTACCTTTACTCTGTGTAGAGTCCTAGGTCGCTTTCATTGCATAGTGTAGGGGTCCTTTCACATGATCCTGACCGGTGAACTAGAACTCTTTCTCGGACCGATGAACAAGAGGCAGGTTTCTACATATCACCGGTCTGGTAAACGTACCTGGAAGTAACTGGCTAACGATATTGTAAAGTACTGCGACCCCTCTCGACGGAATGGGTTGTTGTCACCGATGCCGGGAATTCTTCCACTTGTGAGGTGATTTATTACTTTATCCTTGGGAAGACCCGGTCGCTATGACGGAATCGAGACTTTCCTGGCAGGATGTCCTAGTCTTGATTTGAGTAGCTACCTCCCGGTAGCACAATAGCACTGTGCTTTAATTTGGCTCGGGACTTCGCAGACTGTAGACTTCGAAGATGAGTAAATAGAGCTCTATATACCCCAGGAGCCCACTTGTTGAGTGAACACGGCACTGACCTAGACAGTAGGTAGGTAGGTATACGTCGTGTTATTACTAATCTTCAAATTTATATACCTATTATGTAATGCTAATATTGAGTTTTCCATCACCGTTAACGAGTATATTAATATGGAAACTGTTTTCGGGGTTTTTAGTTCGAGACGCCTAATTCACGATACCTACTTAGTTATCTAAATAGGGCTTTACAGCTCTCGGTTTCTTGTGTCAAAGGCGTACAGAAAACACGCACATATATAAATGGATAACATATAATGATTGGAACCCCCCAAGAGTATTGGTTCGAGCGAGCTGAACCCCTAAATAATGATATTAGATGGAGGTGCTTCGCTAGGCCGTACAAACGTGGCCAAGGATAAGCGGTCGATTGTTGTAATGATTTTACGAATGTTTCACACAAACGCGCTACACGCTTAACACGTTCTAAGACACGCTGGCCGCGAGTATCGATGATATTACAATGTCTCACTGGAGGCTTTTCAGCCCTTCCCGTATTCAAGACATCAACACAGATTTCAGAGGTTAGGAACACCAACGAGTTGTACATATAGGATCTAGGAGGCTTCTAAGTAACTAGAAACTTAGTCGCCCCTGGTAGGTTAAAATATTAAAATCGTAGATCGCCCGATTGAGACAACATGACATCGAATAACCAGAGAGAGTAGGCGTCATTCAGAAATGGGCTGAACCTCGTCCTACAATACTGGAGAGTATGTTCTCTTCCGCTCGCGGGTTTTTTATACTAGTTGTCTGTGTGACCACAAGTAGACTGCTACATTCTCTCAGTTGCTACTTCTATGAACTACATTGAAAAGCTGTGATGCCCTCCAAGTCGCCCGCACATAACTGAAGATTAGCCTGGCTAATTGAATACCGTGGAGGACCCAGTTCCAGTAGCCGCCCCATGCTTGATATCACCACGGTGAACAATAGCGCGACATTGATTCTGGATGACATAGTATTAATGGTGGTGTTCAAGTCTTATCAGACCATGATGAGTTTGTACAAGATGGCCCTCTAAAGAAAATCGTATATGGTGAGTACATGAGAGGATGCCCATATCACCAATTGTGCTATTATTTAAGTCGAGAGGTGTTTCATTAGAGACTGCGGCACGATTCATAAAGGCATCATGTGTTTGGGCATGCTTTTGAGTTGTGATCATTAGCAACGAAGTTAACATCACCCAGAAAACCTACCCTAAACGCAATTCGTAATGTTCTAGCCGTCTGCTTACAGATCTTGATGAGATATACTATTAACCGCTACTTTCATGAGGTCAAACGAAAGCAATAGAGAAGATCATATCAGTTGATACATACACATGCAGGGAGGCGAGTCCTATAACACAATCGAGAATATACCTGGTGAGCTACTGACGCCGAAAATCTCAACGGAGAGAGATTTGATTTATAGATTCTAAGTGTATTATTGTTTAATCATCTACCATCAACATGCATCCAGGCTGTCTGCAAGTATAGCCTGCCCTAATCTAAGATTGATAACCAACATAACAAGATATCGAATCTATGTGAATGTAATTAGGGAGTCTTCTATTCTATAATTTTGTCATACGTGTAAGAATTGCAGCGAGTTTAACTCGGTTAGCAGAATATTAGTTTCATTCCGCCGCGTCTAAGTTCCTCATCCTAACCAGAAGGTTAAATCGTCTATGTCCGCGCTCATATGCAAATCTTTTCATTGCTGTCAGCGAGTACCTTGATTCTAATTAATTAAATATAAGAGCCTTTGAGCCGCGGATTGTACAAAAGGAGTGAATGACTTCCGATAGACACCCATAAGTCAGTATTGTCCCTAGCACACATCAAACAAGTTATATTCATGTCCGCTCTCGTCTGTTATAAGCTTCGTGGCCTCACGATATGTGAGGGACCTGGATCTAGAATGTCAACGTCACGATGTTCGACGGAGACATTTCCAACCTCAGCCTCAGATGTCGACTTGTTTTCGAGGTTGTCGGGATCGATATCGACGTCGAACGGCCGTGGTCTTTCCATGTTGAACAGCTCGACGGGCGGCGCACTCAGCAATCTGTGCTTCTCTTCGTCGTCGATGAGTATGACCATCCACACGCCGACAGCGCCATTGACGCCGAGTAAGGGCGTCGTGTGTATCCAACGGCTCCGTCCATGGGCGAAGTTCGGACTGGTGTTGAGATTCGGACTCCGCCCCGGTGCGATGACCATAGGACGCGCGAACCATCTCACCTTGATCGTGATACAGGCACCATCCTTGAATGCTTGTACGATTGAATCACGTATGCTTTGTGACCCTCCAATCCGCGACATCAAGGGCGACTGGAGAATTCCTGGAACGCGCAGCGAGGGGCTCGTGAATAGTATCCGTAGGCTGGGGAATGGGCGTACGACCAGGAAATGGTCGACAATGCCCCGGGCGCGGGTCGTAAGTGAAGAGGTAGTGAGAGGGGTCAGCGCCGATGACGAGATAGAATTTTCCATGGGGGCTTCCATGGGCATCATTTCTTCTTTGATGACAAAGTGCAACTTGTTGTTGGTGCTTGAGCTAGAACGGCCGGCATTGTTATGTCTGTCGATGTGCGTCTCTCGCATCGCCTCGCTTGATGCCTGGATCTTCTTCAATTCGCTGAAGGTGAACATCTCGGCAAGGTCACCGAGCATGTCTTTACTAGCGGGTGATTTTTCAGTCTCTTTACCCCCTTCACTAGTTGATCCCTCGGATAGAGCTTGTTTCTGCGCTAAGAACTCCCCGAACGATGCGAGTCCGGCGCATTCTTTGAGGAGTCCTGAGACATCCACCTGAGCTCCTAGATGGTAGCGGATATTACCGCGGTTATCATAGAGGGGTGTGATCATGAGAAGATTCATAAAGACGGACCCATCACGTCTATAATTCAGTAGAGATTCGTAGTGTTCTTTGCCAGCAACAAGCATTTCCCTTAGCCTCTGAACACTACGTTGGTTGGTCTTAGGTCCCTGGAGGAAGCGACAGTTGCGTCCCAAAGCAAAGCTTCTCCCGTACTGAGTAGCCTTATGAAACTCTGACAGAATGTTAGCGTTTCTGGTCACATATGACCACTGGTAACAATACCTTCGCTGGCGAATAGAATCGGGTTATCATCCCTGGAAGGATCAGTCAAGCAGAAAACCTCAGCCAACCCCTCGGATAGGTCACGTAACATTGCTGGCAGAGTGTTTTTAATCCGTTGTTTGATCGTTATGTTTACAATTCGTGACCATACATAGGTGATGTAAGCTGGTAGTTCCTCTTGTGCAAGCACCCCTAAAGCCTCATTAGCCCTATTTATCAATAATTTGCTAGTGGTTTCGGTTGGAGGTAGTTCGATAGACGGAAATCCTTTGATATTCGCTGATTCTCCCACCAGAGCATTGGCATAACTGATTGCTCTCAACGCCTTCATCACGTTCAGGTAGTAGTTCAAGAGCGATACGGATTCTGGCTTTTGAGAGGAGTAGAGAAAGTCTGTGAACTTCTGCATGTGTTTCGGGTTATCGAAAATAACTCTTAGATGCTCAACGGACACGAGCAGCTCTGATTTTGCCTCCAGAGAGTATTGGAGCTGGGGCACTTCTGGTGGCGCGACCAGATCAAAGGATGCTGGATCGATCTCTTCTGTAGCAAGCGGTTTAAGTCCGTCGTCCAGGTTCAAATTTTGGAGGGCTGGTAAATGACTACCCAGCGTGGTCGCGATGGAAGCAATTGAATTCGTCGGCGATTGCGTCGATCGAGTCGGGTGGCTTTTAGGTAAGGACACGACTTCATCGTGAGTAGTCACGAAACCCGCCTGGTAAGCCACCCATTGAGCTGCTGCCGATGAAGCGTCCACGCGGTGTCGAGAACGGCTAGGTCTGATATATTAGGATTTATCGTAAGATGACGTATATAACGGCGTTACGTACAGTCTTTGCGCATCTTCATCGACTAAAGACGTCTTTGAAAGACCTCTTGGCGTCCTCAACGCCTCGTCTACACGGTTCAGGCTTGACACTAGAATCTCAGGCCTTCCTATATCACCCTCCTCAGAGACTCTGATAGTAAACTGGCCTGATAAGGTGAGTCGATCTGCCTTGCTTTGAGCATCGGAATGTCGCCTTTGTATTGGCTGTAGCAGCTCTAGTGTCTGTGGCACCTCATCTTCCATCTCGTTCTCGCCAGCCACTATCCCTTGTAAGCAGTGTACCACCATTGCGTTCTTCTCTGGTATGCTTTGTTCACACGACTTACTGGGGCTCAGAGGTGTGCTCTTCTCTTTTCACGTCGATTCCTTCAATGAAAGACCCGGTATAGCGACGAGTAGGCTGCAGCTGCGGTTGGGTTGGCTTTCATTTGATGGTAGCCGAAAAGGTAGAGAAAGGCAGCAAGGAGAACGAAGAATCAATACGAGCCCATGTATCGGAGGAGATATCTACCTATACGTATAACCACACACAGTCCCAGAAAACTTATACACTGGCAGAAAACCTCGGAGTGTCGAGTCTATGTTCAAGACTATGCGTCCAACGAACCATTCCACTAGTCCAAGTAGCTCCTGCATGTGCCGCAGGTGCGCTGCAATGATATACCGCTCATGGCTACTATTTTTGGGAAGGTTTGCTTTAAACATTATGCTTGGATGTTTTGACGGAGACGCCAATCAATGTAAGGACATTGAGATTCTACAGGCTGTATTTGAGAAGGTCTGAGTGCCGGTCTAGACAGAAAAAAAAAGAGGCCTGCAAGTCTGATTCATCTGCCCCAAATGAAGTAGACAAATGCGTTGTGACAAGGTTTTGTGTTTGATAATACGAGGACACTTACGAAAGTACTTTGCGGGGAGTGCCTAGGATGTAGCACCATTGACGTCGTCTGGAAAGTTCATTGCTTTTACAATGCTAGACTCGGACCGAGATTTTAACACATGTGCCAGGCTTGACAGGTCGCTTCTCGTGAGCTGCTAGATATACTTATTAGAGTAGATGACAGCTGCATGCGTCTTCACCGTTCTCAGTTGAAACGCTGTTCGGCATATGCGATGCTTGGAATTGTGATTCTGAACGACTTAAGCTTCGGTCAAGGCTCCATGCCCTGGGAATGGAGACTGGCGAAAGAAAGTAATACCTTTCACCAGAAATATCGAATTTGCGTGACTCGGACTGGCGGGATAGATCTTGTTGTAGGAGACGATTTCACTTTACTCATGCATGAGACCTTTCCGTCAGTCATGAATGGCCCAGATTTTGGAATTGGACCATTCGCGCCCGAACTGGTGGCATGTATATACGATGTGCCGGCATAAAGGGCTAAAACAATATGTAGGGAAAGCTGAAATCGCCTACCTATCCTTGTCAACCTCGTACATGATGCTGGGATAGGTAGAGTTGGTGCTGTGACCTAGAGAGGCACGTAGTGAGGTGGAGTTCGACTCCCACTAGTGCTATATGGTTAAGCTCTTCTGGTAGATGCCTCACATGTACAATGGGCCATGGGATCAGGTATTTACGTGCATGGCTTTCCTAGACTTACAGTAGTCGCCTGTCCAGGCGGAGGTGTGCTAAGACTCCTGCGGGTAATCTGGCATCTCGATCCATCTGGAACATCCGACATGCTCAAAGAGACCCGATGGAGAGGGATGGAGTACTGTATGGTGTAAGTGGGTCGTATACGGTAATTACAAGATCACGACAGGGTGGTGATGATGGCTGTGACCACGTTCACGCCAGGTTGCGCCAAGAGGCGTTTGACGCGCGCCGACGACTCGTGTCCTATCACGTCAAGGCCTGGAGGGTGACCCAAACGCCGACCGCCTTTTAATAGGGATCAGACAGCCAGTCGGAGAATTGCCTGGCGCGTTTCCGTCAAAACGGCCAGGAAAATAAACAAGCCGAGCGCACGCGCAGTTACCCATACCACGCAGGTGGCTCACCGATTGGAGGGCCCTGGTAGGCTGGCGAGGGTAGAACGAAGGCACCCTAAAGACACCACAGTGGGAGCTGACAGGGTTGCGTGGTACCGAGAGACCAGCTAAGACTGTTTCTGGCCGATCCGTTCAATTGTGCCTAACAGTCGGTCGCACAGGGTGTCGCGTTTGGTGTCTTTCCTCTTTTTTCCCCTTCCCAGGACCCTTCCCCTTCGAGCGCCTACAGGCAGTCGAACACACAGCTCCTTGCCCACTTGGTCTGTTTTTGGTCTGTTTTGATCCTGCCTTGCAGAGCTAGGGTGCGCGAATGGGGCCGAACCCACGGCCAGCGGGCCGCGAGGTCCCTTGGACACGCAGACCCCCAGCGCCAATAGGCTGTCAAGCGCCGGTCGGCCAGTGAGTTGTTATTGTTTTGGTGTTGTTATTGTTGTCCAGGTCATGTCAGACAGGTGTACCCACTTGGGCGACTGAGGCCAGCCTTCACAATAACAACAACATGGCATGGGCCACGATCGTGAGTTGAGTCCATTCTTGAGAAAGCATGTTTACACGGTGCCCAGCCACCGGAGAACATGGCCCATGTGGTATACTAGTAGGTATATCATATATACATACTTACTATGTATGTATTGCAGGTAAGCATATGCTGCATTTTTTCAAGACAGAGATAAGACGATGGACAATGGCAGAGCGTGTGGTGATTAAGGGATGTAGACATAGTACGGCTTGATACTGCATCGATTCCATGTTTGTAGAAGCGTGCGTGAATTGAAGATGGTTGAAGGTTGGGCCGTTGTTACTATTTGGGATAAGACGAGGGGGCTAAGATTGCAATATTCCGATCGCAAAGGCGCTATTTTAATTGCATTAGCGAGGGTAGGTACTTAAGTATGTAAACTCTGTACCTAGGTAGGCCGTGAAAGACTGTGGGTGTTTTCCCCCAGCGGGCGGCACGCGTCACAGTGCTCTCTCCCTTGACGGGGTCCCTGACGCATACCCCCCAGCCCACGCTGGTTCCTCCCCCAATCCCCATCTCCCATGTCCAACCGCCATCGCCGCCCTCCCAACTTCATCTAACGTCCGCCGCTACCATCTGCCACTATTACCTCCACCACACTAACCACAACAACAATAACAATAGCAACAACACCAGCGACGACAGCGATAAGTAGATTCCCACCACAACCGTCGCCCAAAGCCATCCTTCACTTCTTGTCTACTGTTTTCCAGGAGCATTGCCGACACCACCGCCGCCGCCGCATCGACTTCGATACTACACGCTGAACACCGCCGCACAAGCTGTCGTCCGCCATTGTTGCTTTCGCCCTCCCATAGCTCCACGGTCACGGATACCTCCATTCTCGCTGCGCAGTATTTGGTCCACTGGCTTCACGGCTGCAGAGTATGCGATAGAGAGACTTCTTAGCTCCCGAGAACCTGCAGGACAAGTAGTTCGGCCGTTTGCGGCGTCGCATAACATCCACCTGCCGCCTCGCACTCTCTGTCCTCCTCTCGGCCTTCATTCCCGTAGCACACACGACACAAGACAGCTACAGTCGCGGCCATGACGTTAGAGCCGCAAAACGCACCCACGCCGGTGCCTCTGCCGTCGAAGCGACCGGCGACCGACATCAACAGCCCCGGCGTGCGCAGTCCCTCGCAGAGAGCTACCCCCCCACCACCCGATCGCCAGCACTTGCAGGCACGTTCACTCCTCCACCCTGCCAGCTCTAAAGGCTCTCGCCGCAGCGGTCGCTTCACTGCGAGAGCAAGCACTGGCGGTGTTGACGCCGAAATTCTTTCCCGGCGCCTATCGCGCGAGCTCTCCGCCGATAGAAGGGATAGCGCCCCGGCGGCCAGCCCCAACCGGAAAAAACGACGCATTGATGCCGACAGGTATGTTTATGTGCATCTACTTGATATTATTTACGTCTCTTACTTTTGTCATTATTCTCTCGCACTGGAGTGATCTCGCTGACGTCCGTAGATTCATACCCTCTCGATCTGGACAAGATCTCCAAGCTAGCTTTTCTCTGCTGCATGAAGAAGGGTCGCCGGCGAGTCCGTCACGAAAGAAACCCACTCCTCATGGTGAGCTTCATTTCCAGAAAAGTAAAGTGGCTCGCTACCCTGCGTCGTGATAACTGCTGACCGTTACTAGCTGAGGAAGCAAATGATCGGTTTTCAAACCTTCTGAGAGCGGAAATGTTTGAAAACACCGTCCCTCAAATTACTCCGCCAACCTTGTCACCGAATGCTAATCTAATGGGGTCCTATAACACCCGTGTTCATGATCCGACAAGATCACATACCCCTCCAAGTAATCCAGCTCCTGCCCGCCCCTCTAGCATGACTCCATCCACACCAAACAAGAACCTCTTCACATATATGTCCCCGCGCCATCATCACGTAGCTGGCCACCCCACACCCTCTAGAACACCGCAAAGTAGGCATGGGCCGAATCTAGATACAAGATCGGAAATCTACAGCTTGTCGCCTGTTCGCTATAACAGCCAACAAATGCTTCTCAGTCCCCGGCGACAACCTCGAGCTGTTAGCAAAGTCCCGTTCAAAGTTCTCGATGCCCCCGAACTAGCAGATGACTTTTACCTCAACTTGGTGGACTGGGGCAGTGCTAACGTCCTCGGTGTCGGCCTTGGTTCAAGCGTTTACATGTGGAATGCTCAATCGAGTCGTGTGAATAAGCTTTGCACGCTCGAAGATGACACAGTCACAAGCGTATCTTGGATACAAAAAGGCACCCATATCGCAATCGGTACCGGGAAAGGGTTGGTACAGATTTGGGACGCCGAGAAGACGAGACGGCTGAGGACAATGACGGGTCACACAGCTCGCGTGGGCTCGTTAGCATGGAACACCCATATTCTTACATCTGGATCACGAGATCGATTAATATATCACCGCGACGTGAGAGCCCCAGACCAGTGGATGCGGAAGTTGGTGGGCCACAAACAGGAGGTCTGCGGTCTGAAGTGGAACAGCGAAGACGGACAACTTGCCAGCGGTGGTAACGACAACAAGTTGATGGTCTGGGACAAGCTACATGAAACACCTCTGTGGAAATTCTCGGATCACACTGCCGCAGTGAAGGCCATCGCCTGGTCACCTCATCAGCGTGGTTTGCTCGCTTCGGGCGGCGGTACAGCTGACCGAAGGATAATATTCCACGATACTGTGAGAGGCTCTGTTATTAATGAAGTCGACACGGGCAGCCAGGTGTGTAACATCTCATGGTCCAAGAACTCCAATGAGATTGTGTCGACCCATGGGTACAGCCAAAATCAGATCGTCGTGTGGAAGTACCCCTCCATGTCCCAAGTTGTCAGCCTCACCGGACACACTTATCGGGTGTTGTACCTGGCGATGAGTCCTGACGGCCGGACGGTTGTGACGGGTGCCGGAGATGAGACGTTAAGATTTTGGACTGTATTTGGCCGCCGTCCCGGGCAACGGGAAGGCAGCGACAGTGGTGGCGGCCGTCTCGCGGACTGGGCTGTCATTCGGTAATCTATGCATCGACCTCGGCGCACTATCTCGACTCAGTCCATGCATGTGCTTATATTGACGATAACTCCTTTCCATCTACAAAACGAATCCATGGCCTTTCATACATACGGGGGCAAAACTTAACGACATCTGAGGACGGAATACCCACACAGTTGGTTTGGTTGGTTGGTTGCATTGAGGCAGCGAGGGGTGGCGGGGCGTTTACTTCCATGGATGACGAGGTCTTAGATATCTCATTCATGACGTGTACAAAAAGGCGTTTGGGCGTTCTCATTACCCGTCTGTCTGCTCTAGATAACAGGCGGGTGGGTCGTTGAATCTGTAGAGCATTGCGTGCTTACCTCATCAAAACCTTTCCTCCTTACGTGGACGTGACTGGGTGCATCCATCGATACCACACAGACTCCATCCCGGCGGAGAACGGACTCCGAATTACAGGAAAGTCGATGATGAGGGATTATCGGGTTGATTCCGATGAGGTTATTATGATATTCGAGCGATGAGCTTCCACCGCCAGCGAACATACATATCTACCTATACATGCATTCGACGGTGACGAGGACAACGACCGGGAGTTTCCGTATTTGGGATTGATAACAGACTTTCCCAACCGAGCGTGCTTAATTAGCTTTTCTGCAGATAAAATCAGAAATGAATGAAAGTAATGATGTAATACATAGGTGCATTCCTTTTCTCCGGCATTTACACGGTTGTGAAATGTCATTATATACGTAGTGGCTACACTTGAAACTTGATATACATTATTCATATTCATAGGGTTCAGGTGTAACCACTTTTACCAAGGATATAGTACGGTACATATTCAATTCTTCTCATGCTGTAACGTGCTATTAGGTATTTTACCAACACTCACGGATTAAAACCTTATTTATTCCTAATAACAATTAAGCAATTCATATGACTTGTACCGTCTTGGAATTTCAACCGTGATTAAGCCAGCTATTAATGCAAAGTCAGGAAACAGACAATCCGTGTCTTACGCTTCCCACGCTCGCATGTCTAAAATACGTGGTGCCCCAATAATAAAGCCCAAAGGCGTGTCCGAGACGCCATGCTGTGTCGTGTCTATGGTCTGGAATAATAATGAGAGGATGAAGGAAAAGGGTATCGAAGAATCTCCAGATTGAAAAAAAAAACATCGCAAAAAACAAAACAAAGCCACTCCTTGCTTCACTTATTCTGAGCATAGAACAGATCCATCATAATCCGTTGAATACCAAGCCAATGCGACGCTTAAGCGACATAAGTTGCAACTACATCCATCCTGTGCTGTAACGATGTGTCGAGAGCTCTGACTTCGGCTTCGGATTGGCTTGCTTAGCAAACGCTGGACAATCGGAATATATGGTTTTTATGTTCTAAGTCGTGGAGTATTTTGACCTCCATCTGCCCCAGTGCTCTTTGCTCGTGATTTCTCATCACTCAACAACGGAATCTGATCCATACTCAGGCGCCTGCCGCTGGCCGGATCCCCGACACGGACAGTTTTGTGGCTATCGGCAGGAATCTGACCACCGACAATTTGTTTCGACTCGTCCTCGAGACCACCTGCCGGCGTCAAGAGCGGAGAGTGGAGCATGAGGTCGGGACTCGACTGCCACTTGGCGACCTCGGCTTTCATGGCCTCGAGCTCTTTCTGGAATCGCTTCCCGAAAACATCGATATAGTAGGTCGAGCCGTTATAAACGCTCCAGGTGAAGACAAACATCAGGAAGCCGGCAGACGCCCATCGGCTGTAGAACCACAACGAGCACGGTAACATGGTGAGCACAGCATATAGGTATTGGATCAGCATGAAAGCCGGTTCTTGAAGCTTATCGGGCAAAGAGAGCACAAATTTCCCGATCCAGACTTTCGAGTAGGAGCGCCGTAGCCAGGTGTAGGAGGTAGGCCTACCGGCCGCAATCTTTTCACGCCGACGGACGGTGATAAAGAAATAGTAACTTAGCTGCCAGACGGCATATGGAATGGTAGACCAGAGGATCATGGAGATGACGTTGCTATAAGCAGTGGGGGAACCTGGCGGCGATGTCTTGACGGTCCAGAGGGCAGGAAAACGTTGGCGTTGCTCTTCAGATGAATATAGATGGACGATGCAGTGAAGTGTCGCACACGGCATGATATGGATAAACAAGGACGTGACCTTGTCGAAGTCATGGAACACGAGCGAGTTACGCCACATGATGATGGCGACAGCATTGTTGCCAAAGGCCAGGCAAAAGGCTGCAATGAACAGGCGCTTGGAGGAAGGGAACAACCAGATACTTGCAAACAGCAAGAAGTTGACAAAGTAACAGAGGTCGGCCAAAAAGTAGTGATAACCGCGGCGATGGTAGGTGTAATAACGGATGGGCATGAAATATAGGAACTGGACCGAGTACCAAATGTGGAACCACTCGGGATATGCGCCGATCAAGTAACCGCTGATGAAGATGTTCATGACGCCGCAGATGAAGGAGATCTTCTCACGCAGAGTGATGACCTTGGTATCGTTCCATCGCCTGCCAAGCTTCTCGACGTTCTGCTTCATTCGCTTCCGATACCTCTCGAGCTGCTCGTCGGCTGAGGGTACCCGTCGTCGCCATTCCTCCACCATGCGCTCCCGAGCTACCTGACCCCTCGTCTTCAGAGCAGCGCGCGACTTTCGCACCTTCTCGGTCTGCGCAGAGATGCCCCTCTGAAGCTTCTCCAGCTGCTGCGGCAAGGCAAAGTTGTCTAGAAGATCGAGGACGGTGAGGCGATCCAGGGGTGGAAAGGAGTCCCAGTCTTCGTGGTACGAGCTGCTGCCGGAGAAGGAATGGGATCGTGATAACGGAGGACTGTGCCTCGACCCATCCGCCAACGTAGGCGTGTCGCTGACGGCATGGTGAAGCGGCGAGGAGGTCGGCGAGTGAATGGTGGTGTCATCTGGAGTAAGAGGCACGTCGTCGTCGGTCTGCGTGCCGTCCGACCGACCGGGGGATAGTATAGCAGGTTGTACGGGAGTAACCATCTCGGCAATGGTGTGTATAGGATAGCGTTGAATGTCGTTCCGGAAAGCTATTCGCCGTAGCGCTTCGGCTGGGCTGTGAATGATTGTGTTCATGTCAGCTACCAGCTCCCAGGACGGCAAGGACGAAACACAGGATGGATTAATAGGTGTAGAGACAGGCAAGCAACTATGTGGCCAGTAGCGAAAACCACCAGCACCGAAAAAGGAGGACGTGTAAGTGTATATATAGGGTACATATGTATGTATATATACCTAGATAGACATATACAAGTATATGTATCTGTACGTATACCTATATATACACCTTGGTGGGAGGGTAATTTGTGTGTACTGTACTCACCCGGTGATTCAGGAGGGACCAAGCGCCTCGTCTATCCGAGGGTCTATCTATCGGGATAGTTTAGACGGTAGTTCGGATGGTGTCAAATGCAGGGCCGGTGATCGGTTGAGGAGGGGGCGGGCGAATATGGACCGGACCAGATAGCAGGCAGCTGCAGTGGAACATGTGACCAACAAACGGGCGCACGGAGGTCGATGGGAAGAGGTGAGAGGTGAGCGAAGGGTATGTGTGACTAGGGAGATGCGCAGACTCGGTCGTCGTCGAGGCGAAAGGGAGGGGATGACGAGATTGCCTAGGTAGGTTGGCTGTGAAGAGGGTGGATAGGATGGCGAGGATGGATACAGATGATGAAGTAGGGTTCTTTTTTGGGGATGTGGCCCTGGAGCCTGTAGGTGACGCTCGGCGAGGGACGTGTGTTGATGGTGAATTGTGGTTGGACGAAAGCAGACTTGAAACTTCTTGAACAAAAAGACAACGTGCTGGAGGGACGTCCTTGGGACTTACCTCATTATTAGGTGGGGAATTGGGGAAACGTGGAGCAGGGAATAGTGAGGGAGAGGAGGGGTGATGTTTTTCATCCCTGTTTAGGTACAGTTAACGTACCTCAGTCTGCTAACACCCGTGGACCTCTTTCATAGTAAGTACCTTAGTCTAACTTCAAAGTGCTCCATGTAGAAGGTGCATTATATCTATCTATCTTAGCAGTAAACTTCACCAATTACAGCGAGATAGATGCTAGCCTGTACTGATTATACTGCAAGCTGTATTCTATTACCCACATGTAGCTGTATGTAGCTGTTATTCTGAGTGCTGCCCTAGCCTAGACACATTGAATCCAAGTACCTAGGTAGGCAGCGGGTTGCCATAGGAAGATACCTAGGTAGATGACTGAACGCCACCATATTGACCACGAGACCAAATGGTGGCTTAGGTATGTAACTAATCTAGAGTAGTTTTGTTGGTGTTTTGTTTATATATGTCTATTCGATTATAGCTAGCGAGGCTAAACTCATATTAAAGACAAAAATATGTATACAAAGATATGAGAAAGTAAGGTACTCTCGTTGGAATGCTTCTGATTTTAAAACTGTTTCATGATTAGTATCATAGAACAGGCATTTCACACATTCTTCAGCCCTTGGTTTAAGAATACATTAAGTAAGTACCTAAGTTTGTCCAGAATTCGGGAACAGCCGCGACAATAACTGCTAAGAATGCCTCTACAGTAAAACAGTAGGTATGACGCCATCTTGGCTTTACACCCTGGCAACCAATCCATGTCCGTTTCTCAACACAAGGTAGGTATTGTATTGAAGCCATGCCTAGTAGTGATTTTCTATTGATATTGCAATAAGAAAAAAGAGAAAGAAAATCGTTTAAAATTCAAAATCTGAATTAAATTAAAACCAATGATAAAAACGACTTTTCTTGCTAACATGTCGTGAAAGTGCAGTAGGTATTCATAGAGAAAAGCGAACTTTACCTGTGCAGACCCGCCGTGCTCATGAAGGAGTACTACGTACTTACCTACCATTGGCAGCTGGCGTAGGCTGTTAACGACTGTATATCGTACCGGTATGGAACTGGAAAGGCTTATCGATATCTCAAGTATCAGCGATATGCCTGTTAATTAGGAGGTGGATAGAGTAGGCACGTACGCGCTTGCACTTACCTTCCCCCCGCGCTTGGGGTCTCAGTCCAGGTACGGTGCGCTAAGACATGTTCGAGGTCCCAAGTCGCGTACCGTATTTTCCATGCCGCGCAGTCGAGCAACCGCATCTCTAACCATATCAGCGCATTCGCATTTGTGCAGCCCACCAGGTATTCTACGTGCACCACATTTCGGCCATTCATGACTCAGCCTTGTCGCGCATCTGTGATGCATGGCCCATGATCACGACATATGCATTCCAACGCCCGCTCTTGAATCAACGGGTCGCTCGCTTGTCGCATTCCAGTTACCGTCCTGTCGCGTCCCCGATCCACGGTCCACGGTCCGCGATCCGCCGCATCACTACTGCCACCAAGAAGAAGCCCTACCTAGTCACCTAGCTCGAGCAACGCCCACGGCAATCCGGCATCATGGGGAAGCTTGTGCGTCTTGAGCTGTTCAGTATGTCTTTGCGCCAGAATAGCAACCCACACACACACCACCCGCCCTCTGTCTGCGCACCGCAGTATTGCGACTGACATGACCTACCAGACTTCAAGTCCTACAAGGGCCACCACACTCTTTTGTTTGGTGACTCGTATTTCACCTCCATCATTGGTCCCAATGGCTCTGGAAAATCCAATTCGTGCGTGTTTGCTCTGGTGCCATTCTTGACCGCGCACTAACCAATCGACTCTCACATCTAGCATGGATGCCATCTCTTTCGTCCTCGGCATCAAATCCTCACATCTGCGATCCGCCCACTTGAAAGATCTCGTCTACCGTGGTCGGGTTTTGAAGACATCCAAGATCAACGATGACGGATCGGCCGTTGATATTGTCGCGAACGGCCAGACGAACGGCCATGTAAATGGAGACGACGATGACAAACCAACTCGCACCGATCCCAAGACTGCTTGGGTCATGGCCGTCTACGAAGATGACGTGGGAGATGAGCACCGATGGAAGCGCGCCATCACAAACCAGGGCTCGAGCGAGTATCGCATTAATGACCGTGTCGTCACCGCTCAGCAGTACAATGAGGCTCTTGAAGCTGAAAATATCTTGATCAAGGCCCGCAACTTCTTGGTCTTCCAGGGCGATGTCGAAGCCATCGCCTCACAGTCACCCCAGGATCTCACTCGCCTGATTGAGCAGATTTCGGGCAGTTTAGAATACAAGGCGGAATACGAGAGGCTGCAGAATGAGGCAGATCAATCCGCCGAAAACTCGGCGTTTCAGCTCCAGAGACGACGTGGTATCAACTCCGAGATCAGACAATACCAAGAGCAAAAAAAGGAAGCGCTCAGTTTCCAGGATAAGACTAACGAGCGAGATGCTGCCATTGTTACCCATGTGCTCTGGAAGCTGTACAACTTTCAACGCGTCATGGACGAATCAAGTGCCAAAATACAAGAGCACCAGGAAAATCTAAAGGAGTTTCGCCGCAACGTCGAGTCGTTTGAAAGGAAGCTTGAGGATGCCCGGAAAGAGCAGGTTGAGGCTGCAAGAGAGGTTCATAAGGTGGAGCGCCAGATCAAGAGACAGGAAAAGGAGTTAGAAGACAAACAAAATAACCTCGTTCCTATCGACGAGAAAGTACAGCAGACTACCAATGAAGCCGAGACTGCTCGCAAGCGAATCGAGTCTATACAGAAGGAACGCGATGAGCAAGCAAAAGTGATTGCTAAGATCGAGAAAGATCTAGTGACAGTCCAAAAGGCTCAGAAGCTTTTCGAAGACCAGTGGAAAGAGACGATGCAGAAGCAAGGAAAAGAACTGAGCGACGCTGATCGGAAAGAATACAACTCTCTCAGGGCACAGGCGATGTCTAAGTCGTCTGAAAACCAAGCCAAGCTGCAGAATCTCAATCGTCAGCTCAAGACGGATGAAGTGACTGTTAACAGTCTTAAGGGCAAGGTCGATGCGTATCAAGCAGCCGCCGAGAAACTCGAGACTGAGCTAGCGACGATCCAGGAGCGGAGAGATGCGACAGAAACCGCAGTCAAAGAGTATTTGGCACAGATGGATGAGAAAAAGAAGGAATTTCATTCGATACAATCGGAGAAGCGGAGGACAGCTCAAAGACGAGATGAACTCCACGAGAAAAGAGTCGCTCTGTTGAAGCAGTTAGAAAACGCAGACGATGGGAGGCGTCGAAGCGACAAAGAGAGGAGGACCAGGGAGATGATTGCTTCGCTTAAGCGCCTGTTCCCCGGTGTGAAGGGCCAAGTCGGCGACCTTTGCAAGCCAAAACAGAAAAAGTTCGACGAAGCTGTTATTACAGCCCTTGGACGAGACTTTGACTCGGTCATTGTTGACAGCGAAAAGACCGGTATCGCTTGCGTAGAGCATCTTAAAGAAAAGAGATTTCCGCCCATGACTTTTATCCCTCTCGACAATATCAAAGTCAATGCCGTGAATACCGCCGTAAAGGGCATCTCGGGCGCGCGGCTAACTATCGACACTATTGATTTTGATCCATCACTCGAGCGCGCTATGTCTTATGCGTGTGGAAGCTCCATCGTATGCGACGACCTAGAGATTGCCAAGTATATTGCCTTCGACCGCCGCATACGCGTCAAGGCCGTAACTTTGGACGGCACGGTCATCCATAAAGCTGGCTTGATGACTGGTGGTCATGGCCCCGATCATAAGGGGGGCAAACGTCGGTTTGACGATACTGATGTCCAAAGCCTAGAGAGAGCGCTGGAGAAAAATCAGCAAGAATTGGATGCACTCCCCCGAAGCGATCGGCGCAACACAGCCGAGGAAACAGTGCGCAACGAACTCGCAGAACTGGAGCAGCGGCTCAACTATTCGAGAAACGAATTAGCACACTTTGAACAGAACTTGTCCAACAAGAAGAAGGAACTTGAACATGTAAAACGCCAATTGAAGGAGTGGCAACCCAAGTTTAACGAAGAGGATGGCAAGCTACAAAAGACTCGCACATCTGTTGAGAAGTTCAAGGCAGCAATTGCCCAGGTTGAGGACAAGGTCTTTTCAGACTTCTGCAAACGACTAGGTTACTCAGACATCCGAGCATACGAGGCTCAACAAGGTAGCTGGGAAGCGGAGGCCGCTGAACAGCGCAATAAGTTCGATATGCAAAAGTCCCGTCTTGAGAGCAACAAGAGCTGGGAAGAATCTAGACACAGCGAGACAGAAGGCAGGCTGCGGCTCCTTGAAGAACGGGTGAAGAGACTCTCTCAAGACATCAAAGCGTATAAGAAAGAAAAAGTGCAGATTGAAGAGGCTATGGGCGGTGACAAAGATAATCTCGCGGCACTTGAGGAGCAACTAGAGGAACTCCAGGAGGGACTCGAAACACAGAATGAGAAGGTCAGCAACGCCAAAGCCGACGTACAAAAGAGAAGTAAGGACATCGAGAGCAGATTGAAGGCGATCAATGGTTTAGAAACGGAACTTCAGAAAAACAGTGCTGGTAAATTTGCTCTATTAAGAAGGTGTCGATTAGAACAAGTCGACATTCCGCTCGCTGCAGGCTCGTTAGATAATCTTCCGAATGAGGACAACCTACTTCATCAGGATCCGGACGCCATGGATGTAGACGAGGGTGACGATGCGGAAATGATGGAGGACGCCCTCAACGACTACGGCATCGAAATCAATTACGATGACCTAGATGAAGACCTAAAAATTGTGAGTTACCACGCGCGAGCCGAGACATTCTTACTATCGGATCTTACTGACACAAACAGCCCGATGCCGAACACATCGAAGATCAACTACACGAAAAGATCTCATCTCTCACAGCGGAACTAGAAAAATTAAATCCAAACATGCGAGCCATGGAGCGTCTGGAAGTAGTCGAAGCCCGCCTCAAGGCAACAGAAAACGACTTCGAGGAATCTAAAGCGCAGTACAAGGCAGCCAAGGAAGCCTTCGACGAGGTCAAGACTAAGCGCTTCGAACTATTCGACAAAGCATTCACGCATATCCGCGAGCAAATCTCCCAGGTGTACAAAGACCTCACCCGGTCAGATCAATACCCGCTCGGCGGGCAAGCCTATCTCGACATCGAGGAGGACACAGACAAGCCCTACTTATCAGGTATAAAGTACCACGCGATGCCGCCCCTGAAGCGCTTCCGCGACATGGAGCACCTCTCTGGCGGCGAGAAGACGATGGCGGCGCTGGCCCTCCTCTTCGCCATCCACAGCTACCAGCCCAGCCCCTTCTTCGTGCTCGACGAGGTCGACGCCGCCCTCGACAACGCCAACGTCGAGAAGATCAAGAATTATATCCGGAACCACGCCGGTCCGGGAATGCAGTTCGTCGTCATCAGTCTCAAGGCCGGTCTGTTCCAGGATAGTGAGAGTCTGGTAGGCGTGTACAGAGATCAGGAGGTGAATAGCTCGAAGACTTTGACTCTAGATGTGAGTTTCCACTCTTTCTCTCTTTCTTTTCCTTTCCTCCTTCCTTTCCTTCCTCTTATAGCAACGTCCCGTATGCCTACTATCTCAAATCAGCGACTGACATGTGAATAGCTGCGAAAATACGTCTAAAGCCACCTATATTCATAATGCGCGGGTATTCAACTTAGGAAGGGCACGATACCACAGCACGAAGTTCAAGAGAGTAGCAAGAGGAGGCGGGGTTGCCATGTATTTTCTACCCAGTAACCTCTTTTCTTACACTACATACTACTATGATACAAACTACGATCAAGTTTTATTTTTCGCCTTCCTTCCTCAATTTCATCCTCTCGAGTAGACAGACAGAGCTTTGTATTTGCGCCGGTTCCTCACCTCTTGGCTTTCGGACGAACAAATAAAACTCGCAGTCACGATGCTTGGAGATTAATACTGATGAATAGTTTTGCTGCTATAAGTAGACTAGTAGGATTAAGGTTCTATATTTGTTTGTTGTAAGATATCATAGAAAACAACCAACCAACCCAGAAAAAACATATACTCATCAAGTTCAACGGGCAGCTCAAATCAACATTTTTTTGCTGTGCCAGATTTTGCCTATACAGATAAATCGCAATACCTAAAGTGAACATTGAAGAGATTTTAGTTTGCGCATCTCCAAATCACTTGCTTGCTCTCCGGCTTGAAAACCAGAATGGCTTCTTTATTCACTATTGAACTCGCGATTGGAATACAGACTCCCCCCCATCCCTTCCCGTCCATCCATCCAATCTGAATTACCTTGAGTTTGATTTCTTTCCCTTTTTTAATCTCTTTGATGCACCCAGTCTATTTTGATTGAAAAGCCGCCGTTCGTTTCCGTGTATGTAATATGCAGGTCTATGGTATCAGGGGTTTTGAAATTAGGATGGAAAAAGAGAAGTTGAAAGGTTCGTTGTGCAAGGTAAAAGGACCACTTAAGGCCCGCCATTACCGCTCAAGATGAAATATTTCTTGGCTTTACCCAAATCCCCAAGTTAGGACACTTTCGTAATGGTAGGATCCGTCTAAGCCGCGGATATATAGCGTCAATCTCATACTCATACTCATACTCATACATCCTCAAAGGCGACGTCCTCCTCGTCGCTATCGGCTTCATCTGCAGGCTCTTCGACCTTAACCTTCTTCGCGGGTCTCTCCTCAGAGGCCGGGGTATCGGCGATGCTAGTCGTGGCGCTGGACACGTGGCGCTTCTCGCCGGTGTTATTATTCACGATGTCTTCGAATTCCTCCTCCTCATCCTGGTCGTCATCCTCTTCGTCAGAATCGTCGGCTTCGGCCTCTTTACGTCGAGCCTCCTCGGCCTGTTGCCGCGCCAGCATCTCGAACAGGTTCTCAACCTCCTCGCTGTGCATTGTGTCGTCGACCTGATCAGTGGGTTTCTTCTCGTCTTCCTCGTCGGCCTTGGTGACGGGGAGCGAATTGGCTCCAACGTATGAGGCGCCGGTGACTGTGCTCTGGAGATGCCACGCTGGCAGTGCATTGGATTGCGCTATCTTCTCCTTGCGTTCCTGCTCGGCCTTCTTCTCGGCCTCGGTGGGGCCTTCGAGCTCGGTGATGTCGACGGCAATGCTCTGAGGACCCGTGTTTGCCATACCCTTGACGGCGGTGGGTTTCGCGATGCTCTCGACGACGATGGATGGAGCGGCCTGGTTAGTTATGTCACGGACTACGGGGCGCGCTACGGCATGGGCCGTCTCAAAGGTGTTCTCGGGGACGACGACGGCGTCGAGCTTGGGCAGCGTGTCGGTGATGAACCGGAGCTGGTTGTTCAGCTTGGTGGACTGCTCATGGCCACCGGCTTCGCGTTCGGGATCGAAGACGAGCACGTCGTCGCAGCGGTGGCAGATGAATCCCCTGATGGGATCGACCTTGTCGAGGACCTCCATCTGGGTCCACTCGGCACGGCATCGGCGACAGAAGTACTCCTTCTTCTCGCTGGCAGGCTTGGCATTACCCTGGACTGCCTTGTCGAGGTGGTAGACGCGCCACTTGATGGCGTCGATGGCCTGGCGGTAGTCGATGTAGTAGTATGTCCGGTTCGTGGGGCGCTGCTGGCCCTCTCGCAGCTCCGGCCGAACATGACTAGAAGACGGCAGGCGGGTTAGCGCTTGGCACTTTGAAGGCATGAGACGAGACGGGACGGCCATACACCTGCAGCAAGCGCTCGTCGCGAAGCTTGGCGCAAATGCGGTGGAGGTCTTTCAGGTTCATGCTCATCAGGTACGACAGGTCGTCGTCGCGGAGGGCCGAGTGGATGACGAGCGCATCGACGATGAGGACGTGGCGCGTGTCGATGTCGGGCGAGTTGAAGAAGGTGCGCGCCACCGAGCGCACGAGTTGCTGGGCCAGATCCATGGCGACTGGCGAGACGACGGGACCGGCGAAAGCTGGGAGGGCGGGTGGATGAGTGCGCACGGGTGGTGGGAGAAGACGTAGATGCAGGCAGGCAGGCAGAGGCGGCAATCGCTCGTCAAATGCGCCCGGGACGTAGCAGCACCGAGTCTGCTACCTATTGAGTACTTGGGCAGGCTGTTCCCATTTGTACAGCGGGTACAGTCAGGATTTGTCGTCGCAGAACCGAAAAGGGTGCGGAGAGAGGAGGAGGAGAAGAAGGAAATAAAGTCCCGTCAGCCAAGGCACAGAGTACAAAGAGGCATCGCTTCAACCTTATTACTAACGCTGATGCAGGGTTGAGAGGAAAAAATCAAAAGGTAACAGAGACCAGGCACAGAGAACGACGGATTGGATTAAAATAGCGATTGTGTAGATGGTAGACAAACAGGGTGTTCTCGGTAAACCAGAAGACCGAGCAGAGAAAGTGAAGAGGTCAGCAAGCGTAGATAGAATCCAAAGTATTCTACAAATGATAAAGACTAGGGAGGTGGTAGCCTCGTCGGCAGAGTGAGGTGACGTTTCTCTTGGTAGCGCAGGCTACGTAATACTAGTATATAATAGGCAGATAGGTGATTTTTAAAGGCACAAGACTAGCCGAATACAGACACAAAGATAGATTGTCCGAGGTAAGTATCTAATAAAGTACCTACCTGTATGTATGTATGTACCTACATGTAGGTATCCAGAGCAGTAATGTAGTAATGCCTGAGGACACATACCTACATGTATTTAAGCCTCTACTAACCTACCTTAGGTAGGTATTCATACAGTAAAGCCTCAATGGCAAACAATGCCTTTAGAAACGATCACTGGCACTTAAGTAAATATACATTATAATATTCTTGAAATATTTTCAGTGATACGCGATTTGTAGAATATGTTGAGGAAAGCAATAAACGAAGAATTGAACTACCTTGTGTAGTTTATGTAGTCTGATATAACCGTTTCTCATGATGACGTATCTACAACTCAGCACTCATAAAGACATGAAGGTGCTGCCTACCACCTGCCCACCATCAACCTGGATACTAAGGTTACTTAAGCACCTACCTACTTTAGGCACTATCTATAGGTAGCCACCGAGCACTCGGCTCATGAGAACATCCAAATTAGAGCAACGCAACGTGAAGATGAATTTTGGTGAAAGCCATTCAAGCGTGCTAGAGGACACCGCAGCCACCACTCATGCGCATGCCTTCGCTTATCGCTCACCGTATAATTACGAAATACAACTTGGTGATGCTGCATAAACCGGGAAACATATCATCGAAAGTTAGGTGGAAGAAGAAGAAAAACTGCATAGCGACGTCGTGGCCCCGGAATAATGGCTACGGGTCTCGACTTCCCCACCATCTTCCTGCTCCCTACTCACTTCGGAGCCGATGAGCTGCCCGAGGTTGAGAGTAAGATCCCGACATTGACGTATGACATCAACGAAGCCAAGGTTGTCCTGGGAAAGGTAGCGAAAAAGCCTCGCGCGATACTGGAACTCAGAACCCGGAAGCTGCTCACCGAGGAGATCAGGTCTGCCTCGTCAGACGACGATGCGCTAGAGGATACCTCGGCCAGTTCACAACGGCCGGCCAAACGCAGGAAGCTCTCGCCCTCAAACCGAGGCGCCCCTGCTTCGGGTGACAGTACTGCGTCGGATACCGACACCGGTGACAGCCCTCGGAGGAAAGTTACCAAGGGCCGCTCAGCCAGTACAGAAAACTCACCGGCAAAGAGAGCTGGCCAGAACGGTAACGAGCCAGCGTGGGGAGACGATGATTCGATAATCCAAGTCGTCCGGCTCGCATGGTTTACTGACAGCCTGACTAAAGGAAAGGTGCTACCCATAGATGAATATGTAGTATATCGGGGCCGAAAGAAAGCGCACGCCAAAAGCCAGCCCGTGCCCAACGCCGAATATATACTGAGACGCGCAAGGGAGGATACCGGCAGCCGGCCACCGTCGCGGGATGGGCTCAAGTATGGCCCTAGCTCACAGCATCCAAGATCAGTACACATGAAGCGTCCACATCTCGTTCAAGAATCAACGTCGGAGCACGAAAGAGCAGCAAGATTCCCACCCGTGCTGGATTACTTGCATACTGAGTATTCCTGCCAGCGCCCTACCCCCTTCAGTAGTCCGAATAGCGAATTCATCGAGCAGCTCAAGAAGGTGAGGACGATCAGGACGCTGGAAGGTGACGAGGTAGGGGTTCGGGCTTACTCCACCAGTATCGCTGCAGTAGGAGCATATCCATATCTGCTCTCTTCTGCATCTGGTAAGATTGCTTCCTACGTCCTTTCGCAAAAATGTAATGCAGGGGCTTAATGTGAATCGCCAGAGATCGCCAGATTACCAGGCTGTGGCCCCAAGATCGTCGAGCTTTACAGACAATGGGAAGAGTACGGGTCTCTAGACGATGTCCAAGCGGCCGCCTTCAACGCAAGGATGAAAGTCCTGCTATTATTCTACGACATATGGGGCGTGGGAGCGAAGACAGCTAACGACTTCTACAACCGCGGCTGGCGGGATTTAGACGACATCGTCGAGTTCGGGTGGGATAGCATCACGCGAGTCCAACAGATCGGTGTCAAATACTACGAAGAAATACAACAGAAGATCCCTCGGGGCGAGGTCGAAGGCATCTCAGGCGTCATACTAGATTACGCCAACAAGATCACAAAGGGGTTTCAGATGGTCATCGTCGGTGGGTATCGGAGGGGGAAGACGGCGAGCGGGGATGTGGACGTTATACTCAGTCACCCCGACATGTCCGCCACCGAGTTCTTCATCAACAAGCTCGTGACGAAGCTCGAGGCGGTCCAGTACGTCACCCACACGCTCACCCTCAGCGATAAGAACAGCGAGCGCGGGCAGGCCCCTGTGGCCTGGAAGGGCGAGGACCGTAGAGCCGGCAGTGGATTCGATACACTGGATAAGGCTCTGGTGGTATGGCAGAACCCGAGCTGGGATAAGGCGAAAGCCTCGAAGAACCCGAACCCTCATCGTAGGGTTGACATCATCAGTAAGTGCGCTCTTCCTTAAGCAATCCTACCAGTGCAACAGCGCTGACGGGGTCCGTCACAGTAAGCCCCTGGAGAACAGCGGGGTGTGCGGTGGTGGGTTGGACAGGCGGCACGACGTTCGAGCGAGACCTCAGACGATACTGTAAGAAACTTAAGCAGCTGAAGTTCGACAGTAGCGGCGTGCGCGAGCGCGGGGATGGCGGCGAATGGGTCGATCTCGAAAGCGATGCTAATGGAAACCCGGCGCCGGATATGCTGACGGCTGAGAAACGGGTTTTTGGGAATCTTGGCTTAACGTGGCGGCCACCGAACGAACGGTGCACTGGTTGAATTTAAATTAATAAGAGCTATACATTATGAACCTGGGGCAAAATGTAGCTTTTTGCCTGTATAAACTGACGACACTTTCAATGAAGTCTTCATGATACATTATCCACACTTAGAAAACGTATTATACGTATATAATGAAGCAGAGGAGTCTTATGAATCTATATTCAACATTACAGTACCCGTGCCCAACGGCCCTGCTCTCTCACGAGCCGAAATGTCGGTTCCTTTTCATGGCATACACTCGATCAACGAAGGGAAAGAAGAGATTAGTTGAATGACACTCGCTCGTAGTGCAATCACGTATTCTCTACCGAACCATATAAGCTGAGTGGCAGTGAGAACCCCCGAACCCGGCTGCAGAACCACGTACTCAACTCCGATTTAGCTGCCAGAAGATGTAGGATAATGTGAAACTGTACAAGAAATTTTCGCCTGTATCGGCTGTGACTGAAGGTTATCATCACGAATTTCATGTAGTCGACGGTGTGATCTCCATCCTATTCCCCAAACATTCCCTGTAGTATCCGTTATTCTAGATATCTTTTTTTTTCATTTCTAACCGATTTATCAATGCTTTCTTTTGCCTAATATACAAGATTGGATTTTAAAGTGCAGCATCAAGGGACTCTCCGTGAAAGTCATTACCTGAAGATGCGAGATCCATACAACCTTTCCCACAATCTCTCCTCTCCGCATTTCAATCCGCTTGGTCATCAAAACCCGAGTTAATCACTCACGAATTCCTCCCTCCATCTCCTAGCATCTCACAAATGCGCATCAACAGTCAACTTAGTCTCCGCAGGAGTCCTCTCCAATATCCAAGCCGCAACATCCTCATAAAACTCCTCCTTACCGGGATCGGCATGCAACTGATGCGCAAAGCCGTCAAAAGCCTTAAACCGCGCACCAGGGATCTTCTCCTTATTCCTCTCAAACCAATCCTTACTCTTCTGGTAACTCGTCGCCTTGTCCTCAGTCCCATGGACCATGAACAGCGACTTCACATTCCGTGACAGCACAAGCTTCCCGCTCGACAAGCCTTCCATGCGATCCAGCATGCCCGCAAGCCCCTCGAGCGTGCCGTGGTCGTGCATGAGGTCGTCCGCGGCGATGCTGGCCTGCACCTCCGGGTCCCGCGTCACGTCCTCTGGTGGGATGGGGCGGTGCATCTGGTAGTGCGGCAGTACGTGCGAGGCTAGCCGGCCGCTGGCTACGAGGAGCCAGGAGGGCTGGAGTTCGGGGGCGAAGCCTACGAAGGGGGACTCGAGGATCCAGCCGCGGATCTGGGGGATTAGGTCCTCGTATGCCGGTGTTGAGGCTAGTGTTAGGACCTGCATTGCGTTAATCATTGTCATTTATGTCATGTAGCGTACGATTAGTAAAAAAAAGTGCGGGAATTCGATGTTTCTTGTACTGAGAAGCGTAGAAGCTTTCAGGGGACAATTCGCGCCGTGTTGAAAAGGGGTATAAAAGACTCTAGCAGACGTACCTGCCCACCTCCCACTGTACAATCGAGGTATTAGCAAGCTTGCCCTTCTTCACTCTTAGTTCGCATTGAGAAAAGGAAATGTCTCAGTACGAAGGCTAGAATGATGAGGATTCTTATCACGACTTACTCGAGTGTCCCAGCACAAAAACAGGGACGTCAGAAGGTAACTGCGAGCGAATGAAAGCAGCCATATCAGCGAGCACGCGCGTCGTAGGCCCGGATCTGCCCCGATCGCTGTTCTTCTTGACGCTCCGACCCCAGCCGCGCTGGTCGATGCCGTAGACGGCTATCCCGCGCTCGGCGAGGTAGGGGAAGAACCCGTAGTACCGGTCTACGTGGTCGCTGAAGCCGTGGAACATTATCATTTTGGCTTTGATGGGGCCATCGGGCTAAACCAATTCGAATATCAGCTAGTAGCCAAATGTCTATGTGTACGAAATGTATACGGAGTAGGTAAAGGTACCAGAATGGTATGCATGAATTCCACGACTTACCAGCCACGTCTTGGTGTGAAGGCTTGTGCCATCGACGCTGAATGTTCCTTCGGTAATCTGAACCATTTTGATTGTTCAGGATAGAAAATAGGTATTGATGTGTATGTATCGCCCCTGAGTGATGTAATGTCCACTGTCCTGGGTGAAGAAGGGTTGCTCTTATATAATTGATAAGCTTATAAGCTTATAACTGAAATGATGTAGAGTTGAAGAGAGAATGGAAGCTGAACTGGTATGGGCCTCAATTATACAATAACAAAGACAATTACAACCCCGAGAACAAGTCGTGCTTAGTCTTTTTTAAACTGATCAATGATTGGGATTTCGATGAGACGAGCGAAATCCGAATACTTCGTATATTCTCGAATAAGAGAAGAGGTTGGATGAGGCTCATATTCACATGCTGACTCCAGGTACCTAGCGCCGACTGGAGCGTGGAGCCGAGAGCTAATTCTAGTAGCAGACTTCCCCATATAGTCTAGACGGCTACTCATGTAGAAATTAGTGGGTTATAATACTGTCGTAATTACATAGTAGTCTGGGGATTGCCTTCTATAATTCTATGTTTGCTTCCTAATTAGGTAATTAGGCTGAGCGTTGTTCTGCTACCAATTCTGTGGCTGAAATCTCACTGCCAATCGTACTGGTCCAACTAACAGAAACGACTTCCTAGGAAGTCGCTCACCAAGACTTGGTCGGGGTATGTACTGTAGTTGTCCTTGGTCATCCGCACGGGTTAGGTTAGTCCGTTTAGGCTACGTGAGTCAGGAGGGTGCGGTCGGCCGGTGTCGGCTCACTACGTTTTTGTTTTTCTATGTTAGTTCCTCCGCCTCAGACACGATTGATTCATTGAAAGGCAGCGGATTCGATTCAATCGCCCATTCACGACAGTCGCACCCGGCCTGGCCCTTCATGGCCACTAGAGTTGGGTATCCCAATGGATAAACTCTCACTTGAACAGCTGAAGGCTATTGATGATCGATTCACGGATGATGTTATAGATACATTCAACTATGAGACAAGCGTTGAATCAAGATCAGTTAAAGGTGGTACTAGTCGAGCAAGTATTCTAGAGCAGATTAAGGTACTTAAGGCTATGGTGAGTTAAGCATTTGATATTTCAGGCCTTAACGATAATATAAAGCAACTGATGAATTGGAAATACTTTGGATGTATTGCACCCAGTGTCACAAACCTTAGTCACGTAGGAGGAGTCGAACATAAGTTGAGTAAGTAAGCAATATGTGCATGCACGTAATATACAAGATGAGATTCATACATAAATCCCTGCTTTCCTTCCTTTCTTTCTTCCTTCTCCACAAATACACCCATCCCCATATAAGAGCTTCAGAGCTCACATGGGATGAAAAATGGACAGATAGGAGCTCGATCCCCAATCCCCAATCCCCAACCCCCTGCTTTCGCGATGTCATCCCCTCATGTCCCTTTCTATGTGTGTGTGGTATCAAGCTTTCCCGTACCTGATTCCTGATTCTATGCCGTTGTTGTTTAAACACCCGAGCCATCCATTCCTTCGGACCGGGGAAAGAGGTGAAACCCTAAAAACGGCCAGGCTAGTCGGTTTCCTTTCATGTCGTGTACAGTAGTAGCGTACATATAAATTATGATAAATTCTTGTATAGAGTAGAGTAGAAAGTTTCGGTTTGTCCCTACCTCCGTGCCTTCTCCTCTTCCTTCCTCACATCCTCCACATCCTCCTCATCAACAACCTCAAACTCTTCCTCGGCACCTTCTTCTGCTTCGGCAGCATTGAAATCATAAGGCCGATGAGACGGCGGTGCAGGAGGATGAGGGTTCTCCCCACCAGTCATCTGCCACTCCATCAACTTGCTGAACGCACTATCTTTATCCGCGCTCAACTGAGTGTAAGACCCAGTCTCAGCGACGGAGCCCTCGCTGTTGAGCACGATGATGATGTCGGACTTCTTGATGGTCGACAGCCGATGCGCGATCGAGATGATGGTCATGTTGCCGCTCATAAGCTGCGCGAGCGCCGCGTTGACGGCCACCTCGGACTCGGCGTCGAGGGCGGACGTGGCCTCGTCGAGGATGAGGATGTCCGGGTTCTTGAGGAGGGCGCGGGCAATGGCGATGCGCTGCTTCTGGCCTCCGGACAACTGCGTGCCCCGGGACCCGACTTCTGTGTCCAGACCCTTTTGCAGCTTGCCGATGAACGTGCAGTTAGCTCTCGAAGCGGCCTGGACGATCTCAGCGCGATCTGCTCGCGGGTTGCTGTATGCGATGTTCTCTGCTATCGTGCCGGAAAACAGGACAGGCTCCTGAGCGACTACGCCGATATGCCGGCGAAGTGACTTTGCGTTCATCGAGGCGATATCCACGCCGTTCACGTTGATCGAGCCGCTGTCGAGGTCGTAGAAGCGAAGCAGAAGCGAGGTCACGGTAGATTTTCCGCCACCTGATGGACCGACAATGCATACGTTACTACCTCCCGGAATCGAGAAGCTCATTTCTTTAAAGATCTGGTTGTCTGGGCGCGTAGGGTAAGCAAAGGAGACATCCTTAAATTCGATGACACCACTGGCCGATTGCACGCGGACGCCGCGTGTCGGAGCAATGGCCGGTTTGCGATCCTCGAGCTCGAACAACCGAGTCGCGGCTCCAACACCTTTCATGAGCTCTGAGAGGAAACTGGTGACCCCTATGACACTCGTTCCGGCATATACAGCGTACATCATGAAAGTCGTTAAATCACCTAACGTTAAGATACCCTCTTTGACCAGAGTGCCACCGTGCCACAACAGACCAATTATGATCATGTTGCCTAGCCACCCATTGAGGGCGAAGAAACGTGCGTCCGTCAAGGCCTGGGTCTTTCCGATGTTGAAGAGCTTTCTGACTTGGATGTTATATCGACCGACCTCTTGGGACTCGCCGGCAAAAGCTTGGACTGTGCGGATGCTTTCTAACCGCTCATTGCCAATCTTGTTCAGCGAACCCAAGGCTTTTTGTGACTGCGTCGCCAATCTCCTGGCTATCCGACTGTATATCACGGTGCCAGCGCCGATAAAAGGGGCAGCAAGGAATATGGTTAATACGAGACTGGGGCTGATCCAGGCCATGGCAATAAAACTTGCCGTACAACTGATCAAGGACCTCAGGCCATCAGACACATTTTGAGTGATACTCTTACCAACGATGGTGGTGTCGGCAATGAAGCGAGAAGTAAGGTCTCCCACCTTGTTGGCATCGAAGAATTCGCCTTCTTGAGCCAGCGTCTTGCGATATAGCAGGGAGCGCAAACGCGAGACAACGCGCTCGCCAATGACTCGGAGGAGTACGATGCGACCGAAGTTGGCAGCTGCGCCGATGGTGAAGACTAGAGCCAGGGCAGGGAAGAACTGATACATCGTGAGACCGAATATCTTGTTTTCTGTCTCGTTACTTGTGGCGAGATCTGGTCATTCGAGTCAGCACACAACTACGAAGCGAAAATGGTGCCTATCTGGCGTCCGGCGGATCCCGTAGACCAACTTACTCATAACCTTTCCGATAGTCAGAGGAACGCTTATCGTAACAGCAGAGGAAACAAGAAGCAGAGCGATAGCACCCATCAGTGGCCATGTCTCACGGCTTGCGATGCGCAGCAACCGCCAGACCTCCTTCAAGGTAGCCCATTTTTTGCCGTCATCCTTTTCTTTGCTGAGGCGCGCCCGGAGGTTCAGGCGCCCCGCCTTGGTACCATGCTCGAGCGAAGAGTTAGACGTGTGCTTCTCGGCAGCGACAAGCTGCTCGTGCGTAGGACTTGCAGTGACCGCACCCCCTGTAGCTGTTTCTACGCCGCCGAGGTTGCCAGCTTTGGATGCCACGAGGGTCGCGCTGTTGGCCGTTTCATCGCCGCTCGACCTGCGCTGGACGTCTTGCCGGCTTGTGAGGGTGGTGGAGAAGTGCCTTGCCACACCACTTCGGATGCGCAGGCTTATGATTGCTGTGCGTGAATTGGTGGTTGGACGAGGCCAGGCGACCAAGGGGTTCTTGGCCAGTAACTGAGAATATGGCCTGGCCGGAGCGGAGAGAGAGAAGAGGGGCGAGGAGAAGGGCGCATGGCATGCGTCGAGGTAAGGGCGTGCGACGAGCTTCGCGATGGCGGCGCCGCGCTGCGGGAGCGGCAGCAGCACATGCCGCACCGGTTGCGACACCATCTTGCAGTTGGTTCACTGCGACCGTGCCGGCGGTGTCGTTCGGGAGGTTGTCGCGGTGCGCTGTGGGCGCAGGGGCATCGTCGCTCGAACGACGCTCTCGGAAGTGTCGCCCTCAAAATGTCGTCGTTGGTTGATTCGTGCTTAGCTCCGAGCTCTCGTGCGAATGCTTGTCTCTGGGAAAGGAATTTATGGGTTAGAAGAGAGAATGGTAGCGAATGCAGAATGCCGTCATCTGTACAGTGTACGGAAAATACCGTCTCTGCCTGGCGGTACAGTTAAGTAGCTAGTACTTTTCGATAGCTCCGTCGAAAGCTCCGACCACACCCGGTGTTCCGTTCACCCTCGCCGAAGTTGGTCCGTATCGCCGCTTTGTGCTCTATCGGATCATTCCGACAATCTAAATACCTACGCTGCTGGTATCGACGGGGTTATATAATGTCCGCTGCTCGTCTCATGTGCTCTCACTAACGAAAACTTATCTTACTGTTGATCAGGATATCTAACTAATATCATAACGGGCAGAAAGAACTAAGCTTCGTAGTGATATGTATTATATACAGATTAGAGACAACTATGAAGCCATTGTCTGCATTATAAAATGTTGAACTAACCAATCAGTTGTTTAATTTGCGCTATAATTTTAGTAAGGCATAGACTTCTATTAAACTTGGGCATTTGCCTGTCTCTCTTTCCATTTTCTCTCTCTTTCTTCTTCGTTTCAGAGTGTGGATTGGGCATCATTGCCGTGTCTGCTCGTCTACTAACAATGCAATGGGACTGCCATCATTGTCTGACTGTGGCAGTGATTTTAGGTATATTTACATCCATGCCCAAACAGTTTGTTTTGAACCGGTAAATAGAAAAATGATAGATAATGCTGAGTTCTTTCAATGGAGAGAGTATCACTGACCTGAGGTCATAACAAAAAAACCTCTTACACGTAGTTCTAAGACATTCAGCAGGGAATGGATCAATCCTATCATACATTACATCATTCCTTAGCACAAAGAAACTACCACTGTAGATCTGACCATATCTACCTCCAACCACTTTACTGTAGAGCGCATCAGATCTGCTGGCTTGAAACAAGGTACAAAACAGCTTCAAAATTTCGTGGTCAAATTGTGCAGTGAAAGCTACGTAACCGGCAAGCGAAACCCTAGCCAGCCACTATGGCGGCATATAATGATAAGTCAAGAAAAGGGGGTAAACCAATAAAAAATAATTCTTGACATCCCCAGTGTCACCGGGAGAGGTCAAAAACTAACACCAGTTCCAAGATTGCCCAATATGAAATGGATATGTACGACATCAAACAAGCATACAGCATGCATATTGATGGAGCAAATGACATACGCCAGCATAGAGTTCCTGATCATACTGTAGAGAAGTCAAATGGACCAATGGCAAAATAAATCCTCAATTACCACAACCCCCTTTTGAAAGGAGATACGAACAGGTTAGAGATAAGGTCCCAATTGGGAGACTAAACTCAAATGTCGTTCACAACTAGATAGATACTCCCGGGAAGGAACATTGCAACAGCGGCAGTCATTAAACCCCCAAGCCAACACATATCAACTCCGGCTCCAGCCTTCCAGTTGAAGGGAAATGAAACAGACCATAAAAAGCGTGTCATGAGATGTATTTGGGTATGTATCGGCTACGTAAATGCTTGCGCTGCAGGACCGAACGAAGTTTACTTTTGCATCATCAGCTGTACAAATTCGTTGTCTGCGGGTTGTCGTAGTTAGCATAAGACAAATCAAATATCAAGTTTGCTCCGAGGTATCACATACAATCGATACGGCCATCGCCATCCTGGTCGGCCTCGCGGATCATCTCGTCAACCTCCTCGTCGGTGAGCTTCTCTCCGATAGATGTCATGACGTGACGGAGTTCAGCAGCCGAGATGAATCCGTTGTTGTCGCGGTCGAAAACCTAACGAGAATATCAGCTGCTTGCGGCCAGTCCCGTAAATATAGGAGCTACGGACCTTGAATGCCTCTCGGATTTCCTCCTCTGAATCGGTGTCCTTCATCTTGCGGGCCATCATGGTCAGGAACTCTGTGCGACGAAGCTGTCAGCCTGTTGTTCAGTATTGGGTGGTGACATGAACGTCTTACCAGGGAAGTCAATGGTTCCATTGTTGTCAGCATCAACCTCGTTGATCATGTCCTGGAGCTCAGACTCGGAGGGGTTCTGGCCGAGCGATCGCATGACGGTGCCCAGTTCCTTTGTTGTGATTTGTCCTATGACGCAGATTTCAGTCAGCGCCAACTGCGCCCACAGAAAGCAAGCGAGACTCGTAGAGAGCGAAGAGAGCATAGCTAAAGCTAGTAGTGGAGGGTCGTCCGGGGAAAGATATTGATATGAGACTAGAGAAATCGCGTGTCGCGCGAGGCTGCACTCACCATCGCCATCTTTGTCCTACACGGCAAGGCATGGTTAGCGCGGGGTCACTCAACGTCGAGCTCCAGGAGGGCGACGACATGGCGCGTAGGGTTAGTTGGCAAAAGGTCGTAGTTGGTGTTTACTTACAAAGAGGGAGAAAGCCTCCTTGAACTCGGAGACCTGCTCTTCGGTAAGGGAGTCGGCCTGAAGCAGGAAGAAGGGGTCAGCATGTCGAAGCTCATGAAGCGCGGGGCTTTGGAAGTGGTGGTGTAAGGCGGGGAACGCTGGTAGCTCTTCTGCGAGACACTGACCATGATGAATTCTAAGGAAGTCGATGTCGTTGGAGCGAGTGCCGAAGAGTGCTGGACCTCAGCAACGAAAAACACGTCGTAGCGAAGGGGGATATCTAACGGGTGGGGAAGAGAAGTGTAGTCTAGACAGGAGGAGGTATGCTCGTCCGATTTCACGAGTCGGTATCGAAATAATAAATACTATAGGTACATGTAGGACGGACAGGGCTGACGACGCTATTTTAGAGGGCTCCGGGGGGCTTGAAAGGGCAGCAGCGGTGGAGGAGGAGCCCACTAACCACTAACCCAGGTACTGCCCACAGTGATGGGGGTGATGGGGTGGGAGGCCTTCTAGGAGGCTAAAAGTCCTAGCCGCCATTCTATCTACCTGCCTTGGCACGAACTACTTACCTACCTACCTACCATATATTCCCCATGTAATAGGTACAGCAGGTAAAGGACTTTATGCTGTAGTATCCTGCGTTTCATTGTAAATGATAGCAGCCATACGAAACGCTGCATCTGTGTAGTACCATTGAGTTTTAGGTATCTATGCCTGGGCAGATACCTGGTTTGCCTGTGCGCCTTGCGTGCTTACCTTACATACATACAGTACAACAAACACACAAACAGCCTGGTAATATAGAGTGAGAGACGGGCATGAAAGGAGGCCTCTTTGTCTAGGCTTACTTGTATGCCTGCATCAATACACATGGCAAAGCATACGTAGTAGAAATCCGTCTTTGACAGGCGTTTACAACAGTACACGTATATGCTTACATCGTCAAGGCACTCTGCTTACATTAATCGAGGGAGATGATACCCTGCTGGCACCGGCTCTTCTAGACTGCCCAAGACCTCCAGCTGCAACACACCTACTTCCCCTAAACATCAGTCCAAGCTAAGCTGTTTTCAGCAAAATCAATGCGCCAACCTCAAGCTACGTCAGCTAGCAATCCGATACAATCTACACATGTACCTTGCCTACCTGGGTAATTCTACTTACATACTGGCAGGTATCATATCATCCATGCCGTCGTCGTCGTCGCTTTGTACAATAATTCTGTATAACGAAAACTAGGCTTACCTACGTACACTCTGCCTTGCACATGTAATCACAGTATCACGAACGCCGCCTCGAAGCTTGGCCGTCTGTCTCTTTGTCCGTGGTCTTTTCTCGGGGCTGGCTGCGTGCGTTTTGCATCGTTGGTTGCTCGTCGCGCTGGTTGGCCGCAGAGCAAAGGACACTACACACGTTTGACGACGGCATTGGCCCTCTTCGGCGTCCGCCATGTGGCGAGATCGCACCAACCTGTAAGTACGATACCGAGATGGACCCAGAATGCAAATCAGATCAAAGACAACCCTTTCCCTCCCGCTACCGGCTTCCTTGCTGACCACGGCATTACCAGTTACATATCATATCGCCAGTCCTACGCCCACCACCCGGCCAAGAAGACACGATACGGCCCCGGACCCAGCGGCGGCAATGGCTTCTCAGACTTCGGTAGCGGCGCGGCAGGGGGCGGCGGTGCCGAGGACACGCAGGGCCTGCTCTCAGGGGGCGACTACCACGACGATGGGGACGCCGTAATCGAGATGGACCTGCTGCCTCCCCGGTGGGCCGACATCAGCGACGAGGTGACGGACCTGCTGTCCGACATAGCCCGCAAGTCGCAGACCCTCGAGCGCCTGCACCAGAAGCACGTGCTTCCCGGCTTCAACGACGAGGAGGCCAAGCGCGCCGAGGAGGGCGAGATCGAGCGTCTGACCCAGGGCATCACCAAGGGCTTCCACGACTGCCACCGCTGCATCCAGCGCATCGAGCAGATGCTCCGCGAGGGGCAGCAGGCCGGGACCATGACGAGGGCCGAGGAGGTCATGGCGAAGAATATCCAGATCAGCCTGGCCAGCCGTGTGCAGGAGGCTAGTGCTGGCTTCCGGAAGAAGCAGAGCGCTTATTTGAAGAGTGCGTAGTCTGCTCTTTTTCTGTTGAATGATCGAATATAACCTGGCCATACCAGCCCAGTCAGTCACGCTATGCAAAGACTATAATACTGACCGTGTATATAACAGAACTCCGCGGGATGTCGGGTCTAGGAGCCGTATCCCCCAGCGGCGACCGCGCAGCAACACCCCTCGGCACAACCAGCTACGCATCGGACCCCTCCCTCCTCGAATCAGACGCCGACCGCTCATACTCGCAATCAGCCCTACAGCAGACGACAGCGCAAAGGCTCCTCCACAGCAACGACGCCGTGATCCTGCAGCGCGAGCGCGAGATCGAGGACATCGCGCAAGGGATCATCGAGCTGTCGGACTTGTTCCGGGACCTGCAGACCATGGTCATCGACCAAGGGACGATGCTCGACCGCATCGACTACAACGTCGAGCGCATGGCGACGGACGTGAAAGCCGCCGAGAAAGAACTCGTCGTCGCCTCGGGGTACCAGAAGAAGTCCACCAAGCGCAAGATCATGCTTTTGCTTATATTACTCATTGCTGGTGCTATAATATTACTCGTTCTCAAGCCTAGATCTTCTGGTGGTGGGAGTGGAGGAGGTCAGACGACGACTGGCGGTAGTGACCAAGATAATGATGGGGCGGCGATAGGGGATGCGCAAACTGGCACGAATGGAGGTGAGGGTTAGGATCCTGTGGGCATTGCATCCAACAGCAGATGAACTCACGATGAGCGGCCTGCGACAGACAGTGTGCTGCTCAAACATATCGGATAAGTGGGCATCTATCTGCGAGTTACTAGAGCTGTAGCCTTGTAACAAGATAATCTAATGAGAGCGAAGGAAGCCATATCACCCCCATGGCGGCTCACAATCGAATCACGTTTTTCTTTTTTTCTTTTTTCTAGTTGGGGCCTTGATTACTCCTGTATATTTGCAGAGCTCTACATTTTTGTACATATAAGTCTATAAGATCTGGGTATCTTTTGCCTATACTATACAAGATTATACACACATTTTTATGAAAAAATACATTACACATGTACAGGAAGAAGGTATATTACCCTCTCTAAGCGTTATTGCCGAACTTAATCGCTCGACCCGTCCTCATCCTCTGTCGGCCTCGGTGGTCTGCGACGGTCAAGATTCATACCAGGAGAGCGCTTCTGAACTATCTTCATCACATCCTCGAATGACGGCAGCAGTCCATGGCCGCCCCACGCCTTGTCTATCAACACCTTCATGCTATACAGAGGCAGGCTATTGCCAGCCCTCATCAACCGCTGCCGGGTATCCGCCGGGGGGTCCGGACCGTAGATGTTCACGACGCAGTTGGTCACTATGAACCGGAGTTTTCTGTAGCGGATCCACATGCCTCGGTCGTGCAAGATGCGTAGAAGTCTGAGCATCCTCGTGATCTGGGAGGGCGGTGACAGGCGTCGATGTGGTTGAGCGCCGGCTCTGGGCTGGAATCCTTGTCCCGGATGGGCGATGAAGGCATTTTCGATCATCTCAGTCAAAAGCTTAGTGTTGAAGAGTTCACGCAAAGGGTGAGAGCCGTGTTTTGTGGGGATATCTTGAGGAACATATACCCCTAGGAGATTTTCGACTCCCGCGAGTGGACTTCTCATGGCCTTTGGAAGATCCCAGATGTGAACCGGGACGAATCCCGGCCGCGAAGACGGCGAACTGAGGTATATATCTACAACCTCGACAGAAACTCTTGCTAGATCCTCTAGTTGCCCTCGCCGGGCCATGCTGAGCATAATCAGCCTCCAGTGACTCAGAGGTACCGGCACATCCATGGATTTCAGCTGGCGGAAGATGGAAAGATAGAACATGGTAGGTGATGAGGCCATACTCCTTTGGGTGTGATTGTAGTCTTCAATCAAGCTCTCGTAAATGTGGCTCGCTTCTTCAAAGTTGAGCGGAATGTTCCTCGCCTTCATGTGCTCTAGAATTTGCAGAACGCCGTCCACACTTTTCCTCTCAAAGCCAAGCCGCAAAACATTATTGGCCACTTCCCGAGCCGAATGCTCGAAAACCACAAGTCTGGAGACTAGCAGGACCCTGAGAGTTCGCCAGTCCGTTATTTCAGCTGCCGAATCGATGAGTCGTGTTTGGAGGTTGAGATCATCAAAGACATCTGGGTGAAGATCGCTCTGCAATAGATCGTAAAGAAGCTCGTTGTCGTTCTGCTTCGCCAGATAGAGAATAATACGGAAGTAGTTTGATTCTACCACGGAAATTCCATATTCTTGAAGCTGAGAGATGCGGTTTAACAATGCTTCCGAATTTCTGGCTCTGAGAGCAATGGACTGGAGAGACAATGGCCCTATCTTTTCGACTCCGAGTGTTGATATTGTCGACATTGCAACATCTAGGCTCACCCAAGAGCTTGCAAACCACTTAGCCCCGAGTCGGTCATTATAATTCTTCACAGTGATGCCGAACGTTTGTCCCTGAACGCGGTTCATAAATTCTCGAGAAAAATCAGGTCGGCCATCCTGGTCCCGTTCAGGCGTGAACTTTAAAGCAGCCCGTTCTTCACGTGTAAGTTCATCATTAGGGTAATATCCTTTCATGAACCGAAGAAATGGTCTGACTGGTGCCGGTGCCAGTGGTACGTCACCTTGTGCAAAAAAGATCAGTCGCCATTTCCTGGCTAACGTCGACTCTCCGAGATTGAACAGATAGGGCAGTAACGTAGTATAGAGGCTCTTGTCTGGGCTGGTCTTGTACAGTGATGGGAGCGTATCTAGGCGGTAGAGTTCTTTATCGAGAGCGAACTCTTTGATAATTTCGGCAAACTCATCTATGCCGGGGTAGAAGTTGGGTATTAATCGAAGCTGCCATCGGACAACTTGTTGATGCTGATGAGTGCGAAGCATATGTCTAATGACAGTAGTATATAGCTGTGGCCACTTGGCTCGATGCAAATCGTACATCCATTCGCTATAAACCCAGATGCCGTCCAGCATATATGAATCATTGGACATGAGAGCACCGTCTAACAGGACGCGCCAGAACATCAGGGCCAACGGGCCGTCGACAACATGCAATGTCTTGCGGCCCCAGAGAGCCTTCCAGACATTGGTAACGCCGGCGGGCCCATTGATGCGCATCTGATAGTCCAAGAGGCAAGTCCATAAAGCTAGATCACCGTAGTTCTCGAAATTGTCCACCAGTAATCGGCGGCGCCAATGCTTCCCAGGTCCCTGCCGGAAGAAGTCGGATTCGACGGCGAGGCGACTGGGGTCCTCGAGCAGGAAGCTCCATTTACGAAAACCCTTCGTCTCCTGAACCAGAGAGCTGCTGGCCGGGTATGGCGGGGCGGCACTGGTCTCGGGTGACGCTTGAAAAGGATGCGATAGCTCTGAATGGATCAGATCGTAGTCCGCTACAGAGCTGCGCGATGCAGATACCGAGAGGAATCTTGCGCCATGGTTGGCGCTGTCGTTCGCATGGCCTTGCGAGCAGAGGAGCGAGAGAGAGACCCGTGGGTGATGGACCGGCCGCTTTAGCTGTACATCTCGCAACACTCGGGTCACCAATCGCATTACTGCGATGTGGTCACATGCCAGGAGGCTTGTTCGAACAGGCACAGAATCACTAGCCTAATTCAAAGCACTCGTCGTGGCGACGTTGTCGAGATTCTCGTCTGTACAAAAAATATATATAAAATCTCGAAAACGACGATAAGAGTCTGGTAGCTGGAGGTAAGGCAAGTATTTAGTGGGTACAGCAAGGGTATGCTGGTCAAACTGACTGCCCAGGTGGCTGATTAAGTGCATCATACAGTATCTGTACCGTTAAGATACTAGTGGGGTCATCCAGTATGAGCTTCCGTTGAAGGCTGGAACTGAAAGGCAACCTTACAGGCATTTAGCCGAGGAATACACGCTTGCTTAGTCAGTCCGTCTCTCCGTCCAATCGAACCATGTCCAGCGCCTGATTCATCAGATTCAAGCTCAAACAATCCATAGCTCGCGACTTATCCGACCCTCACAGCATCCCTTCCCGCAGAACCAACAATATCCTCCCGACCAAACTTCACAATGGCGTACGTACGACCCGATCCGAAGAGATAGAGTGCATTCACCCGACCAATGGCCGGCCAATGGCCTATGCCCGGTCCTCTATCGCAACCTCCGCATACCCGAGTATGCTAATGAACTACGCAGTCTCGTCAACGCCAAGAACAAGGTGCCCGAGCACCAGCGCTTCTACCAACAATCCTACAAGCAGCACAACCGAATCTGGCAGATCGTACGTCCTCCGACCGTCGACCGGTGACATATCCATACCCGTGCCGAGAGCCTCGTTGGTTGACTGAATATGACGCAGAACCCCCGAAGCTCTAAGCTGCTGCTCCCCTACCAAGTCCTCCTCTGGGGCACCCTTGGAGGTACGTGCCGAACCGCCACCATCTCCATCACGACGCTGTTTCTAACTGTTCCTTTTAGCCTCCCTGTACATGGCCGGCCGCAAGGTGGCGGGCTACAACACCTGGTTTGGCAAGGCATAAAGGGCGAACACACATGTATAGGAGATGAAAGGTCGTATGATGCAACTCGGCACGCATGCCCGCGAAATGTTTTATTAGGTTGATCAATAGAGAAAAGCCGTTCACGCAACGTGTTTATATTAACACCAGAAACCTTCTATCTGTTTTTGTTTCCCTTCTGAAGCCCCCCAGTCAACCCCTAAATAGATTACGCCGCCAGACTCGTAAGTAAGATAGGCCCTATGATAAGGCCGATCTGAAAGCTGCTATTGTCTAGAATACAAGCTGAGGCCTTCAGCATTTAACCTTGGTGGTTTATGATTTGATGATGGGCTGACCCAACTCCACCATCCGTCTCCGGATCAAGTAGTTTGTATGTGCAGTATGATGGGGAGATATGCTTAGTATCCCTCGGCGCCAGGTGCCTTTTCATCCTTTCGTAGGCTGACCAGCAACTCGCGGAAGCGCTCCTTGCCCGAACCACTGGCGCCACCCTTCGGTCCCTTGCCGCTCACATCCGCCAACTTGGCGATGCGCTCCCAGCTCGTGCCACCAGACGTTGTGTCGTCGCGGCTCGCCAGGAATTGTTCTTCGTCCTTGCGGGTCTGGGCAATGGTCTTGTCCTTCTTGTTGTTGTAGTTCTCGTAGAACTCGTCGATATTCTCCTGAGCTTCCTTGATCGTCTGGGCTTTTTGTTCGGCAAACTCCTCGGCTCGCTTCACGTTGGCCGCGTCCCGCTTCTCGCGCCATTGCTTGATCACTTCGGGCTCCTGTTCCTCCTCTGCGTAGGCGCCATAGCCCGAGTTGTAGCTCACAGAGGGCCCGGTGATGCTGCCCCCGGGACCAACTTGCTGTATAGTGCATCAGACATAATTCCATGCGCAGTGTGGTGTGAGTTCGTTACATACCTCATTGGAGGCGAGATCGGGGAACTGGCTTTCGAACTGCGCATCACCGGCAACGACGACGACGTTGTCATCACCACCGAGAAGATCATCTAACGGGTCGGCTAAGGCGGCGTTTTCGTTACCGGTAGCAAACTGGGTTGCATCGTCGCCGAGGAGAGCTCGTTCGCGAGCCAGGAAGTCGTCGGCAGATGGCGAACCGACGTCTTTAATCTCGGTTTGGGCTGCGCATCAGACATGTAAGTATAAATTACCCAACTGAGCTGTGAAGTCGTCTCCAACCTACCACCTGAGTCGAAGTCGTCCAATGACGGGAATCTATCCGCCATGTCGAGATCGGTAGCTCGCGGCTGTGATGTGACAGAGGAAGGAAGGGGCGTAGGTGATGATTAGAGGTAGCGCTAGAGTGGTGTTCGTGTTGTTGCAAAGACCCTCGTGGGCGGGTACAAGGCGAACAGGAAGGAAACCTGGAACTCTTCGCAGTTAAATGTGATGGCCGTTTGATGGTTGGCTGGTTGCTATCCTTAATGTTGCATTTGGCAAGTACCTAGTCAATATGGCGTACAGTGTCTTCAATTCAGGCACAGCCCAGTCTTCACGAGGGAAGCCTGCAAGTGCACTGTGTACTCCCTTTCCAGCAGTTTATGTACCTAGACTATTTAGTACAGGTACGTCAGCAGCAGCCTTGCCAGTGCCTAGGTAGGCTGCATTCCCGCAGATGTACTTAATACTGATGCATGCAAAATGCCAAGCTAAGCCTATCCAGGCAGCTATGGGGTCATGTTATCTGGCCTATCGAACTCCGGCTATCATCACGTGCACCCATTACCTCTAACATCATTGACAGCTTGAATCCATCCAAGAGCTTACCTACCTAGCTACCTATTTATTTAGAGTTCCTCAGCAACCATCTGCCATTCCCAGTAGACCAGGTATTTATGCAACGTCAAGGGCAGTTGTACTTCCGGCATCTTATAGATACAACAAAGGCTCAAGAGCTGCTTGAATTGTTGATGATTACATTGCGGTGGTCATCACATACTAGCTAGCTCTGACTTCATCTGTTGGGTGCCTGTGCGTCGACACTTGGAAGGACGGACGCCTTAGTTCGGGGGCGCATTTCGCAGTAGCTAGAGTCAGCCATCAGTCACTTCGCACGAGCTTGTTTTTTTTCATGAATAGGCGTCTGCGATTTCACCCGTAGATTGTTGTTGTTGACTGTTGTTGACCTGACAAAATAAACCCTCCAATCCTGCACTAGACGCCCAACATCATTCGTCCCACACCAGCGCCGTTGAGAATTGGGGTGCTCGGCGGCAGATATAGCACGTCTTGTATCTCGCATTCGACAGTCCTTGCTTCGATCTAGGAGGGCCCTTCGCCATGGCGTACAACGATGATGCTGTTCTGGCTAAGCTGTCGTCTCTGTCGGAGACGCAAGACAGCATCGTTAGCGTAGCTCAATGGATTATGTTCTACCGGTAAGGTGATTCCCCTGATACCTGATACCTGGACAGTAATCCCAACTTGCTCGAGTCTGCTCTTCTGGTCTTCTGGTCTTCATTGTTTGGCCATTCCGATGTGCTGACTTCTTTGTTGTCAGGCGTCATGCAGATCGCACTGCCCAGCTCTGGCTACAAAAGCTCAAGGACTCGTCCAGTCACAAGCGTTTGAGTCTCATCTACCTCGCAAATGGTAAGTCTTGTCCCTTCAGCTCCGTATGCGAGTTACCGTCCGTGAACTCACAAGTCTTGACAGAGGTTGCGCAACAGTCCAAGGCCCGCCGCAAGGAAGAATTCCTCGTCTCATTCTCTCCCGCCATCGCCGAGGCTGTCGCTGTCGCCTACAAGGGGGCACCACATGATGTCCAACAGCGCATCCGTAGAGTGGTCGATGTCTGGAGAGAACGTGCTGTCTTCGAGGTGCCCATCCAACAAGCAGTCGAAGGACGAATTCAAGGTCAGTCACTCCATTCACTTCCTTACTCAACGTCGTTGGTTGTATTCACACTGGTACAGATCTCGACAAGGCTCGTGGTAGCACCAAGCCCGGACTTGGCGCTGGCGGTTCCATCTTCGGCTCAACATCCTCGTTTCCAGCCGAACTAACACCACTGGTCGCTCCTCAGCAGAATGTGTCAAAGGTAGCCCTGAGCACCAAGCCTGCGATCAAGTCAGCAAACGAGGATTACCATGGTCTCATGGCCCCGGGTAGTACCGTCCCCTCGGCTCCCGTCTACGCTGCCCGGCTGAGCGGTCTACTAAAGACATTGGCTCAAGCAGAGGGTGCGGTAGAGCAATCGGTCAAGGCACGAAGAGAACTGGTGAATCAGCTCCAGAATCTCCTAGACACGAACAGAAACGCCCTCATAGAAGACGAGAACGAGCTCGAAAACGTCACGCAGAAGAAGCTCAAGGTTGAAGATGAGAAGGAGAAGGTGGAGAGAGCCATCATGGCCGGACTCCCAAATGACGAACCTTATCCGACCGGGAGTACCCTGGAAGACCAGCCAGGTGAAGAGCCGGACAGACCTGAAGTCGAGGCCTTGACACCGCTATCAAACGAGGGAGAAGAGGAAGAGGAGGAATTTGAGCCCGAACCTAACGCGGCACCTGAGTGGTCCCCTGAATTCCCTCCCGAAGACCCTATTCCCACCCATACTGTGCCCACCACGCAGGTTTCTGACTCCATAGGATCACCCACCAGGTCTGTTGCGACCTCAGCCAACGGCGCCAAGAAGAGACGGCTGGATGACTCGAGTGACTTCCCGGATCTAGGGGGCGACGGCATCGATGCTGATGTGGCCGAGATTCTGCGGCAGGATAGTACCAGCAGCTGAGAGAACAGAGGGAAAAAGGGAGAGTGGTGTTGCCACCAGATATCCACATTCGATTTCGTCAATTTTTTAATAGATAAGCCAGTTCGCTCCTGACGGCTGGAATGGAGAGAACTCTTTTTGCTATTTCATGTATTCCTACCACATTAGGACCTAGGTAGTTAGCCGAGTATCGGATCACGGGAACGAGTTACTCGATTCAAGATAATGTTACATGGCGTATATGCGCCTGCCACCAGCTAAGTTTCTGAAGATGGTGAATTGCATTCCTATATGTAAATGTCATAGGTGCTCGCAACAATATGTAAATGATCGCAGTGATATTCAAACTCCCTTTATTGCCCGGCCTGATATGGATATGCAAAAGCCATTCTACCTATGAGACGAAAACAAATAACAAGAAAACGCCGATTCTAATCTGGGGGCATCATTCGCTATAATGCTCTCGCACAGAAAAACAAAAACACAAAGGGGAAAGATAAATCTTCGAGGAGCGTATCGCAGGTTTGGGTATCTCGTACCCCCTCCAAATCCCTTCCAGTCTCCCCCAATATACCAATCATATTCAAGCTAGCTCCTGGCGCTCTTATGTATGTATGTACCGCCAAGATCACAAAATCATTCCCTTTCCTCAAGCCGACTCGGCCTGTGCTAACAGCCGTGCCCTCCAGCCGTTGCAAACCTCCTCGAATCCACCGACGACGTCCCGGCAGACGCCAGCACATTCGCGGTTCTGTAGCCTTTCCCCCCAGTTGCCTCTAGTCAGCCACCTCTCGCCTTCTTCTTTGAGCTCCTCCTCACGTCTCATCTCCGAGACCATCTCTTTTGCTGTCCTGAGCCTCCTTGTGGCGGTTGTGGTCGTCTGCCGTGACATGTGTAGAGTGTCGGATAGGTAGTTTAGTGTTTGTACTAGATCTGATGTGACGGAGTGCAGTGCAGCCAGCGAGTCGAAGGCTGAGGTGGCGGGCCGCGGCATGTCGTTGGACACGCCTGCAAGAATTGGTAGCAAGGCGTCAATAGTTTCCGGATCCGGAGGAGCCACTAGGGGAGAGAGGAGAGGGAAGGTGAGATTGTGGAGTTGCCTGGTTTGATGTGTTAAATGCGTTGCCAGAGCGGAATGTGCAGTTATCAGCCTGTGGTGAAATAAGTCAGCATCATAGGTCTGGCCCAGCAGATATAATCAAAGAAACGTTAAACCGACCTCGTCGTGCTACCCTCGACCCCAGATTGAGAGCCAAGGTCCCTCAAGCCATCCGTGACCCGCTTGAACACACCATCGACCGGACTTCCTGTACTCTCGGTTCCCCTCCGGGCAAGCGACTCCACGGCGTCCATCTTAGCGACCAGACTCGGCGGCATTCCAGGTGAGTCGAGATCGGATTCCGAACCATATTCGCTACCGTCATAAGCGCTCTCTGTCCGCCGATGACCACGAGCGTTCGGTGAAGGCACGCTCAAGCTAGAGCTCTTCGTCCTGCTGGGTAAGTCGACCTGGCTAGCCACATCGACTCCACTGTCTCTCACGCCCTCGACGGGCTCTTTTGAATCTTCTCCCTGCGGCTCATAGTCGTCCCCGTAGTACTCGTCCTCGTCACCAGATCCGGATAAAGCATCCGCCAGCTCGTCGGCCAGGTTTCCCAGGCCATTATCTTGGCCACCGCCGCCGAGGTTGTGGAACTCGGCTTCGTTCATGCTCTGGCGGAGAGGTGTCAGGGGTTCCCCGTGAAAGGAGGACTTGGACTGGCGTCGGGCGGTGGGCGAGATGTTGGGGCTGGAGTATGTGGCATCGATGGCGGCCGAGGAGTGCCGCGAATGGCGCGGCGTGTGTGGTGATCGGGACATGGCTGCCTCTTAGACTAGGGGTCGGCGAACGAACGAACGAACGGACGGACGGACGGTCCCAGATGCGCCGGTTGCCGTGTTGCCGCAAAGAGCGAAACCGGATCGTTTTGGAATGTCTTTAGTTGGCGCAAACGTCTAGATGGGTTTTACGCGTTGGGCTGGAAGGCTGGAACTGTGTCGCGGAATGGGCGTGCTACCGGTAGATTAAGTAGCTGGTCGAAGAATGTGGAGAGGAGCTGCTATCATATAAGACAATGCTGCAGCTATATTGGAGTAGCTCAGTAGGGCGACTGGTGAGTTGGCAAGCGTATGGCCGGAATTTGTTGGCCGCAAATCGTTGAGGGAATACCGTGCAGTATCCAGATGCTTTTTTCTACGAGAATGGAGCGAGGTTGTTGTTCAGGCAATATCAGTATCCAGGTCAACGCAGTTTTGTCCTTTGAATCTGACGATCCCGCATTGAATGTAATATTGTATGATTGTGATAGTTGCCTATCTGGAATCAGCAACAAGGATGGTATCGCGGTGGCTGATACGACTTGGTGTAATGAGAGGTAGGTACAGGCGCTGTACAGGCTACTTGAAGTGCTGCGCTATTGCTGCTGTAGATGCAGGTACAGTACCCACGTAAAATGCTGGGTAGTACATACAACTGTACCCCCCGCGATGAAAGTATACCACACCGGAAAACGGCTGATAGGTACTTATCCACAACAGCTTGTACTAAGAACTTTAGTGCCTCGACACGTTGGCAATGCATCCATGTGAGGGGCACTTGAAGGGAAAGACCAAGAAGGAAAAAAAAAAAAAAGAGGGAAACGACAAGAAAGCGTAGGTGCCTTCGGTACCTAAGCCAGACCGTCCCCCCGCCTACATCAAAGCCGACTTACAGTACATCCTTAAGAAGGATCTCTCAGAGAGACTCGAGTAGGATCCTACCATCCAGACAATCTGCTGCACCGTCTGCCGTCATGACTTCGTTCCGCGCCTTTACGCCAGCGGACCTAAACCGCTTCGCGAAATGCAATCTTGATCCCTTGACGGAAACCTACGATATTGGCTTTTACTTGCAATACTACGCCAAATGGCCCTCACTATTCCAAGTCGCCGTCGACGTCGATGGGAATATCCTGGGTTACAGTAGGTCTTCTTCATACGCACGCACGCAAGCCCGAGATGACCGCTTCTAAATCTCCTCTTTCAGTCATGGGCAAGACGGAGAGTTCGCCTAATTACTTCAAACACTCCCAACACTACCTTCCGTGGCATGCCCACATCACGGCCCTCACGGTAGCGCCCGAAGCTCGCCGCATGGGCATTGGCCGGATCCTTTCCGAGAAACTGGAGGCCGGTGCCGAGGCCGCCGATGCCTGGTTTGTTGATTTATTTGTCCGCAAGAGCAACGAGAAGGCCATCCGATTCTACGAGGGCATGGGGTACAGCGTGTACCGCGTCGTCAAGGATTACTACGGCGACAACGTCAACGACCCCACCGCCCACGGCGAAGACGCCTACGACATGCGAAAGCCTACGAAGCGAGACAAGTCCCTCAAGCACATTCGAGACAATGGGAGAAATCATGTAGTTCAGCCCGAGGATGTATTCTGAGCCGTCCCGATCTTCCCGCCTCGCACGTGCTCCCTCTAGCTAGTTACATGCCTCCATCAACAGAATGGACCGTCCCGGTCACATACTTGCTATCTGGTCCCAATAGATACGCGATTGCGAGCCCAACCTCCTCAGATGTCCCTTGGCGCTCAAAGACAGCTTCCGGCTCGGGCGGCGTTCCTCGAATGAGAGTCGCCGGTGTATAATTGTGGAGCTTCCATCCCTTCTCCATGAGCGGTGTGAAGATAGCTCCAGGCGCTACAGCGTTGACGCGGACCTCTCGGTGGCCGTTCTCTTTGGCGGCAGTCCTGGTCAAACCAATAATTCCGTGCTTGCTAGCACTGCAGAAGTCACGAGTAAGTCATGGTATTTCATACGAGGACTTAGAGATTTCTAAGACCAAGCAGTCATCATTACGAGTAAAAATTCTCAAGCAGGAAATGTTGCTACCCTTGACGACTAGTGTGATCACCAAAGAAGGAAGGGCATGGGATATTACATACTCGTATGCACCGTATTTTGGGAAACCTAAGCCGATTGTCAGCATCGTCTCGAATGACGTGATATTCGATGGGTTCAGTACCTTTGAATCCATGGATTGACGAAACGTTCACAATAGAACCTCCGTCGACGATTTTCTGAAGCTCGGCTCTCAGACAGTACCTACCAATGGTTACCCTGTTTGCACATTATGCAAGAATTAGTAACATGACTAACATTGTTCCCGTCAAATTGACAGCAATGATCTTGTTCCATTCGTCATCGTCCAAATCTTTGATTTCCCTGATGCCGTGGTGTTTCCCGATAATCCCGGCAACATTGGCTGCCCCGTCGAGCTTTCCAAACTTCTCTACAATGCCGTTGATCCATGACTCGACCTCGTCTCTCTTTGATATGTCTACCTTGGTAACGGTGAAAGGGACGTTGAGGGGCTCGAAATAGCTCTCTGCTCGTTTCAACGCATCGGGGTCAATATCGGCAATAGCGACAGTGGCACCTCGTTTGGATAGGATTTGAGCGGTAGCGAATCCAATCCCACTGGCGCCGCCAGTGATGGCGAAGACCAGTCCCGCGAGAGCCATCTTGAATGGATATGTAGATATGGTGGCACGGGGCCTCTTGGTCTATGAACTTGTTGATTCGAAGCGTCTTGGCCGAGTATCGTTCTATCGCCAGCAAGTAGACTCGACACAATAAATTGTAAATGAAAAGCAAAGGTGTAGTAAGTAAGTCTGAGTTTAAGATTCAAGATTCAAGATATGGTTTCCCGTCTCAACGACTCCCATCCCGTCTTCACCCCACGAACCAGTCAAACCCCTCTCGCTCAGATAGCCTAGTCCAGCGTGTAGGAGTACGGCCCGGCTGTGGAGATGAGTTCCCTAAACGAGCAGAGGGTGTGAAATGATTGGCGCGGAATAATCGACGCTTTAGTCCAAGAGCACGACCATACAAGGTTCGGTGTTCCTCGCCGAGACAAAACGGGAAAGTTGCTGCTCGTTGCATACATAACTATCTGCCCGTGATCTACCTGTGACTAGGTAGGGAAAGGCAGGCTTTATGGTTGATGCTGTATAAATGAAATGTGTTTTAACATGATTAGTACTTGCGGTATTCCGTACACTGCTTCCCTTACACCTACTTACTATGTACTTCCGGCCCTGAGTTGGGTGATTCAAAATCCAGCATTCTAGCTGGTTGGCTCTGGGTTTGTAATTATCTGTAGTTTTTATGAAATGACACCTTAGGTACAGGAGATAACTCTCGAAGTCTAGAGCACATTCAGATGTCTGTCTGCCTCATACCGGTAGTGCATTTGAGGGGCCGGATTTGAAGGATTACCAGCCCCGCCTCCGCCTTACACAGTGGGCTATTCAGCCCCTAACCCCGCTCAGTGCCCGCTGAAACATCTCCCTAGTATGGGGGTTTATGCTTCTAGTAGTAGCGGGCTGCGCACTATGTGAGACTAATACCTACAGGGGGTAGATGCCTGTGGGAAGGTGTGATGTCACTTCCAGCCCGCTGCTCTCGATGCTGGTATGCAATGTAAGTATGTATGTCCAGTTCTGTCCAGTGTTTACAGTAAGTGATTGGCTGCTTTCCGATCTGTCTCAGGTAGGTACCTACTGTTCGCTCCTCTCTCTCCACCAACTTAAGCTTCACTTCAGCTCATGATCCGACCTCACATTCTTTATTTTGACACTTCCGCTGGTCTGAAGCTTGCCCAGTTCTTGCTGCTCTATAGTATACGATACAGCCTAGATTCATTACTACAATTACAATTCAATTTACCTTTTCCGCCCGAGCTCCACGCCAGCCGCCTTCATCTCGAAGTCCTTGTTGGTAGATGAGGAGCTCCTTGGTAACATCGCATTGCCGGCCATGAAGCTGTGTCTTTGGCCTGCCATCGCGGCTTTGGCCGCTATCTTTACCGATGCCTCGACTCTAACCCCCCCTGTGCTGCCACTGATTGTGCGTAATCCCTATCTGAGTATCTGGCTGCCACATGCCCGAGATGCGCCGTGGAATAATTGGCCCATGTTTTGGAGAGGTGAAACGGTTGGCTTTGCCGTCATGGCGTCGGTCCCGCAATCTCGGACCGTCTATCCTTTGCTGGGCCGCCCACAAGACTTTCTCAGCCAGCACAGCTCAAGGTATGTGCGGCTAACTCACTCTACTCACTCTACTCACTCTACTGAGGACCACCGCACACACAATGCATAACACATAATACACTTGAAACTAAACCGTTGTTCATCACAGCTACAACATCTCGCTTCCCCAATATGACGGCGCAACTTTCGATGCCTCCACTACTAATCTCACCTACACTTTACAAGACTCTAATACAAAAATCATCTTGTCGTTCCTATCACCTATCACGCCCACATCAACTTTACGGCAGGCTTTACCCGCCAGCTACCTCACTTGCTTCGTCGAAGGTTCCACCGATGTGAGCCTCTACCTTGATGTAAACGGAGAGTGGGTGAGTGGCGACAGGGGGAGCGAGATTCAATGGGAGCTTGAAGAGCCCCGAGCAAGACGGTCGAAATCAAATTTAAAGACCTGGCGCGTCGTGCGAGCTGAGGAGCAACTCTTCACTGAAGTCATAGACCGCGCCGAATGGGGTACGCTCCATGTCTCAGCACCCGCCGACGTTGGACATCAGGCCGGAGAGTCCCGGCATATACGTAGAACGTTTGCCGAGACGAGCTCGCTGACAAACGAAATCGATGAATCGTACCGGGGCATCTTTGAGGATGAGCCTATTTTCGCTTTCTCAAAGACATTCAAGTTGAGCGAGAACTCGACTCGCTCTGCGGCTCCTCGTCATGGCAGTGTCGTGTTTACTTTCGCCTTCACACAGGACCCGGTTGTTCAGTTTGCCTCCGCCCGAGGGCTAACTTTGATGCGACCCCTGTGGGCCTCTCATTTTTTTACCGCCAAAGAGATGATACAATATCACTATGATGACTATGAGACTGCTGTCTATCTGGCACACAATTACTCTAGCCAGCTGGCGAAGGATGCATACGCTTCCGGTTCAAAGGACTATCAGGATATTGCCGCCTTGTCTGCCCGTCAAGTGCTAGGAGCCACACAGTTCTCCGGGACTCCGGGCTCCCCTATTATATTCCTCAAGGAGATTTCATCAAATGGCAACTTTCAAACTGTTGATGTCATCTTTCCGGCTTTCCCCTTCTTCTTGTACACGAATCCACAATGGCTTGCTTACCTCCTCGAACCCCTTCTTGAACATCAGCTAAGCGGACAATATCCTAATGACTATAGCATGCATGATCTTGGGGCGCATTTCCCCAATGCCACTGGGCACAGCGATGGTAGGGACGAGTATATGCCTGTCGAAGAGTGCGGTGACATGTTGATTATGGGTCTTGCTTTAGCAAATGCTTTGAGAGACGACCCCCGGCCTGCCTTTACCCCAGACGCCCTTCCAGGGACAAGGCGTCTCGGGCCAGGACCTGAGGAAAGTCCACTTCACACTGATGCGTACGGCATGGATAGCACACACACAGATATGGAGGCCATGGGCGAGAAAGCTGCAGCGAAATGGCTCCGCCACTCTTATAAGTTGTGGAAGAAGTGGACAGGTTACCTTGTCAGGGAATCCCTGATTCCAGCCAACCAGCTCTGCACTGACGACTTCGCTGGCTGGCTAGCCAATAACACTAATCTAGCCTTGAGAGGAATCATCGGTATCAAAGCGATGAGTGGTATCGCAGAAATAGTGGGTGAGGAGTCTGATGCCAAATATTATAGCAGCGTGGCCGAGGAATACATCGAGAAATGGCAAGGATTCGGCCTCTCCAGGGACAAAACGCATGCTAAATTAGCATACACTTGGTTTGGAAGCTGGACTACGCTGTATAGCCTTTATGCCGACGCGCTCTTATGCTTCCACTTGCCAGACGAGAATGCGACGACAAAGGGACAGAAGACACTCTCGGAGTCGCACCAGATGCCAATGGGTGATATAAAGGCGGGCAAAGCCAAGTCGGGAAAGTTGATTCCTGATAAGATTTACCAGATTCAGAGCGATTGGTACCATAACGTGCTGCAGCGGTACGGGTTGCCTCTCGACAGCCGCCATCTGTACACCAAGAGCGACTGGGAGTTCTTTGCGGCGGCGGTGGCTAGCAAGCAAACACGGACGGAGATCCTGCAGCATGTAGCAGCCTGGGTCAACGAAACTGTTACAGGTAAGCCTATTCTTTGGCGGAGAACGGTCAGCAGACCAAGCCCGAGCCTCTTACTAATGATTGAGCAACTACAGACCGACCGTTCACGGATCTCTACGACACAGAAGGGGAAGGAGGATTCCCGGGCATCTATTTCAAGGCCCGACCTGTGGTGGGTGGTCATTTTGCGTTCTTGGCGTTGGAGAGAGCATGCCAGGGCAAAGCGGCCGATGGTCTCCGATTTCTCGATTCTGGGACCCCAGTAGAGATCGATGTGATGCAGGTGTTGGCAGATGAGATGGCTGAAAATGAGCCAGAGATGGGCGAGCTATAACAATATGCATCCATCCAAGAATCCTTACTTCTTGTTGCTTGGACTTCCTCCTATCCAGATACGAGCGTAGAAAAAGCTTAGGGTATAACAACGAAGTTCTATAGTATAGAAGTTGTAAGACCTAGGTACTCATTATAGATATCTCAGTGCCTGCCCAATTGCTATATGTTTCTATCCAGCTTTTTATCCTATACCTTTACCTTTACCACTATATACTGATTCCCTACTATCTACCTAGGTATCTAGATCTCGAGGTAACGGTGGCACGTACAGTGTTGTATCAAACTCCACACTGTACCCGCAAAGGTACATCTAGGCAATTCACTACATGTAAGCTACCGGTGCCTGGTTCGCCTGCTGTAGGTACCTGCCCAGTAGTACCCGCCGCTACCGATCGCCACTCTCCACAATATTATCGATTATCGCTCCTGGTACCCATTCATTCCATGTACCAGTGTGACAGCTAGTAAGGTCACTGCTCGTCCGCCACGCTGGTATTTCCGCCGCCACTTGCCGGCCAGGGTACCTCGAGTGGCAGGGCAGGATACCTCTTGCTGGTAGGCTTAGCAGCATGAAATCTGCGGTCCCCCAGTTTTCTTCCCTTCCTTTTTTCCCTTTGCCGGTGCATCGTCTCCATTCCACCCGTTTCCCATCCTTTTTTCCTGCTGCGCGTGTGCATGAACAGCGGCTCGCATCACGCACCTAGCCAATCCACCATCAACACACTTCACTTTCCTCCTTATTAATACCTTCCTACTATCTATCCTGCCAGTTGCTGTTGAGAATCACAACCAGAACCACTACTAACCACAGGCAGGTAAGTTCCAACTCGGACCGTTCTCACCCGCATTTTTGTTTTGTGTCGCGTTCGCTTTGATATCGCAACAAAACAGCACGTCGCACATCGTATCTCACATATATCTACTCCTATCTGCCTACCTGCCTATCTACTCTCTGTCTTCCGGCTAGTAATTCACCTATAAACCTTCCTCAGCACACTGTGGTCCCGGAGCGTCTTCCTTCCTTCCTTTGTGTCTTGTACAACCACCCCAACAAAAACAAGGAAAAAGCACCCATTCCGCCAGAGCCTTGCCTACCACACCACACACCTCACCTCACCTTCTGCCCGCAGCTGAACTCAATTCCCTCGCCCTCCCTCCCTTGTTTCTCATTCCATCCCTTTGTCATCTGGCTTCTCTGTATCCCACCGCTGGTCAGCCAATCAGTCCTCTAATCACTCAGACCTGTACTTCAAAACCCTCAACTTCGCCAACCAGCTCCCGCAATCCTGATCAGTCTCGTCTCCTTCCTCACAGCCCACAACATCAGCAAGCACATCACGTATACAAGCCCACACGTCCGACCCCGCAACGCTACACTGCACATGGGCTTCCTCTTCTCGATTTGAACCTTGCGTGCGCCCTGTTTTCTCTGCTACCGAACACGTTGACTTACCAATATTGCCACGCCCAACAGAGCACGTCTGTCACCTCGCCCAACCATGGCAACTACTGCAATGGACTACGAAACCGCCAACGGCGACCGTTACGATGGTGAGCTTCACTCTTCACTTCCAGTTTCTGAACCTGCGGGCTTTCCGCCGACCAGAGCGCCCTACTGACTGCCTGTTTTTCACGTCGGACAGATGACGGTCCTCGCTACGAGCGTGACCAACGCAGCGCCTCTCCTCGAGCGTCTCGCGATGACGGCATCGACAGCACTCGCCGCCGATCCGCTTCCCCTGGCAATGCCCAGGCCAGCCGGTAAGCAATTCTCGCCGCCGTGCCCGACGGCCACCCCATCACCAAGTCCAAGGCATCACCTAACAGCATCCTTCACCAATAGAGCTCCCAAAGACGACAACGGCAAGGATGAGGATGGTTCTATCAACCCTGGGTCTAACCTCTTCGTTACTGGAATCCATCCACGTCTAACCGAGGCCGAGGTCACCCGTCTCTTCGAGAAATATGGCGAAGTAGAGAAGTGTCAGATTATGAAGGATCCTCACACCAAAGAATCCCGAGGCTTTGGTTTCGTCAAGATGGTCACTTCCGAACAAGCCGATGCTGCCAAGGAAGGTCTCCAAGATGAGGAGATAGAGGGGCGATCTCTCAGCATTGAGAAGGCTCGCCGTGCCCGACCTCGAACTCCTACTCCCGGAAAATACTTTGGCCCGCCTAAAAGAGGTTAGTATCCTATCATTCTCTCTACAAGCACTGAATTAACTTTGACGATAGAGCATGGAGGACGTCCCCGCTATGACGACCGTCGTCGTGGTGGAGGTTATGGTGGAGGCTATGGTGGTGGCGGTCATTACGGCGGCGGCTACGGTGGTCGTGATGATCCTTATCGCTATCGTGGAGGTGGAGGCCACGATCGCTCCCGTTACGAGGACCGTGGTGGTGACCGTGGTTACCGTGAGGACCGAGGATATGACCGTAGCTATCGTGAAGACCGAGGCGGTTACAGCGGTGGTGCCGGCAGAGAGGATCGCCATGACCGTGGATACGAGCGCCGTGAACGTGGTGGTGACGACAGCTACGGTCGTGTTGACCGTTACGGAGGAGCACCCCGTGAGGATCGTGAACGATACCCCGCTCGCGGTGGTGAAGAGAGACGCGGCCCTGGTTATGAGAGAGAACGTTACGACCGCCCTGATCGTGACGGTCAACGAGCTCGTGACCCATTGGCTTCTGGCTATGGTGAAGCTGCTCCTCGAAGCGATGCCCGTGAACCTTATGCCAGTGCCCCCTAATCTGTCAGCGATCAAGAGCTCCAAGAGTTGATAACTGCTTTTTCTGCCGTCATTTGGAGAGCTTTCGTCGTCCTTCAATGAATGTCAGGCTTCTTCTGGCGATACGTCTTGGGTCTCATATCGTGTTTCTCTCGGCAATACAAGTTCGGCGGATACCATTTAAAACTACAAACTCTGAAGTTTGTTTCGGCAGGTATACATGGATGGAAAAGGCTTCGAGTAGCTCGCGCTGTGCTTTGTTTTGTTTTGTTTTGTTTTGTTTTGTTTCTTTTTTCGTTTTTCACTTGCTTCTCATTTGTCATCCTTTTGACTTCGGACATGTTGTTTCTACAAAAGTGAGAGAGAGTTTAGGATGCTGCAAAGGTTGCATGGGGTTTCTTGTGCTATTCGCACATTTGCTGTCTATTACAGGAATCCGCCAGGGATAATTTATGGAGGAAGTGTTTAGGTCAACTTTCACACCCACGCACACACCCAACACCTCCACCAACCCCCTGGGTCCGCCTTCGCCATACCCCTTTGCCCGGTGGGATCGGAAACGGCCTTTCAGCCTATCACGTGTATCATTATTTCTTCCGGGGTTACTTTTTTCGAGCATGACGACTGAGCCAGCCTTCAGCAACATTTTGCCAGAGCAGATATTCGAGACAGCTCTGCAATGGTGGTCCAGCAGAATTCAACACGTAAATGATGATTCCCAAAAGGTGCAACATTGAATCGACTCGACTCTAATACCGTAATCTCCCAATTGATATACGCCATGAAAATCGCTACACTCAGCACAGACCAAAATGTCCGTCACTCAACAGATAGCTGAATTGTGTAACGAAAAGTCTGTCCACTGTAACACCTTGGCCCTCTAGTGGTACTGCAACTCTCGGATTATATCAGTCCGCGCTTCATATCCTGGCTTCTGCTTGACTCCCAGCATGTCTTGCGCGTCTGATCTTGGCCGAGCCATCAGACTTGACTATAGGTAAAGTATTCCCCCTCCCATACAGTCCGCTAATAGATCTCTCTTTTGCATCCCCCAGAGATCAACTTTTAGGGAAGACATGGGCCGGAACTGGCATGTGTTATGTTGTGTCAGGCCGTGATTGCCCGTGTATGGGTGAGGGCGGAGCTTTCTTTGGAGTGGCCAAACGCCCGCTTACCAACTTCTCGGGTTTGCGCCTCTTCTAAATGGGCCCCAGTAGAGGAATCATATACATAAGAAACTCTTATCAAGGTTTGTGAGAACTAGGCGAGACAAGTAAGATGAAATACTATGAACTTGACATCGATGTTGTATTTTACAGTTCCTTCTCGAGCACGTTTTGTTGAAACCATTATTATTGATCGAAGGCGCTTGCTCTCGGTATTGTGCCGGGAAGCCAGTATTCTTGGTAGCCTAAGTATATCCGATATGGCATGAACTAGCAACTTTCACTTTAGCCATCTCTTTCCGGTTTCATCTATTCTAGAGCATGTCTTTGCCGAGACGCTCTCATCTTAAGCTGTCTTTGTATAAGAAAAGTGGGACGATCGATTCCGAAAACGTCCAGCAGAGGAATAATAACGATTACCCCAAAGAGGAAACAAAAGAACAAAGACTCGAACGGCCGAGAGCTTTAACATAGACATGCCTCTTGAAAGTTCATGGGAAATAGTGCGTCTTCTCTGCCCGTCTCCCGTCTCCTCCCTTGTTCAATCGCCCACCTCTGCAGTACAGGTAGCTCATGGGCAGCTGGCATAAGGCCTCATCGTCTGGGCTACGGGAGTATTAATTATATGATACGGCTACTTGGCAAGTAGCGAGTGCTTTTTCTTTTCTTAGCACATCGTCGACACGAACGAGCGGTCGAGATGGCTGTTCATTCAACGTCTGACGACGGTGAAGTGGAGCGGCTGAGGGAAGAGTTGAGCCGACTACAGGCGTATAAGGCGTTGGCGGAACAGAATCTCCTGGAACTGGGCTTGAATTTACATGGTACGTGAGGATTCGCATTGCATGTGTTGGAGCTATTCTGGTTATCGATGAATGATCCATCTGTCTTTCTATTTACTGTTACATCTACTTTGTTGCTGTTTCTCAGCGCAATCCTTCCATTGTCGGCCTGCTTGCTTTGGGCTGTCTTGAATACTGTTATTTTACCTCTCACCCCAATGTATAGCTGTTATAGAGTAGAGGCTAATATTATCTGCAGCGGCACGGAAACAAGGCTGGGTAAGCAAGCGCGCAGAGCTACGCCGGAAGCGAGCAGAAAAGAAGAAGTTAGCCAACGATGAAAAATGGGCCAGCCTCGCTCGGAACCGCGAGTGGATCCGCGGCCAACGCAAGGAGGTGGGGCTGCCTGTCGCCGACCCGACGCCGTCGCCGTCCGAGGCCGCTTACAGGGCCCGGGTCAGCGAGGCCAAGGCCCAGGCGACAGCCGAGACGCTGCGCAACCGCGTGCGCCGTGCCTCGCACCAGCTACTCATCGCTGCCGCCATCGGCAAGCAGTACCGCGAGGTCACTGCCGCTGATCAATCCAGCCACTACGCCCCCGGCGCCGCCGACGACGACGGTGTTCCGCTGGAGCACAGGGCATTCGACGCACGCAGCGAGGCGGGCATGAGCGCCACCGAGGCCATGGCGCGTTCGTTCCGCAACTGGGTGAACCGCGAGAAGCAGAACCGGTCCCGTGGCCGCTCGCGCAGTCCCTCCACCGTTGTCGTGAGCAGTCGGACCACGGGGCCCGAGGACACGCCCAGCGGCAGTGGCAGTGAAAGCCCTCTCACAGAAGACACCGGGGGAGTTGCTGCGGCCATGGCCCTCATCTATGATCCTGATGGCTGGAACGAAGACGACGACGACGACGATTCGGACAATGAGTCCACCGGGCTCGCTAGCCTTGATTTCAACGACGTCTCGGACGACATCAAGTTTACCGCTTTCGGTATGCTGGCCGCAGCCGAGAACGGTAAAGGTGGCGACAGGGCATGGGCGGAGGCACTCGCTCGCGACGTTCTAAAGTACATCTATCCAGCACAAGCCCATAAGGATATGCCGATTGGACTGGACGAAAGAGGCAGACGCAACTGGGGTCTAGAAGATCTGAAATATAGTCCAGATCTTGTCGAGGCTGCCAGGAACTTCAGAAGCAAGGAATACAACAAAAAGCGACGCGGTAAAACTGAAATCGCTATAATTGATAGCGAGGACTCAGCGGACGAGCCTAACAACAAAGACCCTGCAAAGGAACTCGCCGATGATGTTCTGAAGTACGCTTATCCAGCACAACGTGTCAAGGACATGCCGATCGGATTGGATGAAGGAGGTAGACGCAACTGGGGTCTAGAGGATTTGAAATATAGTCCGGATGAAGTCAAGGCCGCCAAGAACTTCAGCAGCAAGCAATACAACAAGAAGCGGAAGCGAGTTTTCGAGCGCGATACCCCAGAAGATCCGCTCCCAGAAAAGAAGAAGAGCCGGAAGGAGGAAACCCCTAAAACCAAGCCCCGGAATGTTGATTCCGAGGGCTGGTCAGGCCGAAGACCTAACAAGCCAGCGGCGCCGGAACAGAGCGTATGGGACCCGAAATTGTGGGCGCTCAACAACACGGACTTCGACGATGGCTCCTGGGTCCGCAAGGTGGGCGCGGAGTTCAAGCAGCCGGAAGAGAAGATCGAGACGGGATTCATTACCTGGGAGGAGCAGGAGAGACGCTTCCCGCGGCTCGACAAGGTGATGGAGCTGCAGGACGTCAGCGGGCCTCGTCCGTTGATCTTCAACCCTGACACAACCGATAGAGAAGTTTGGGAGACCCTGAATCGGGTTGTCGTGGAGCCTAAGATGCCCGGGGGCCGCAAGCCGCTGCTTCTGGGCCCCGTCACGACGATGTCGCTGTCCCGCTGGACTACGGACGGCTTTGGGTATCGGGTTTCGCTGCACCCTGTCAAGCAGCCCCCTGCCCCGCCTGCGCATCTGAAGAGGCAGAGCATGCCGTCTGTGGCCCCACCGCCGCCACTAAAGAAAGAGGAGAAGAAGAAGAAGCCCGCTGCCGGTCAGGGTAGTAGTCTAGGTTTGTTCGGCGACAAGGTGAAAGCTGACGAAAAGAACAAGAAGACGGCCGAACAAGCCCTCGCGTCATCGCTATCTCTCCTCCCACGAAAGAATGAGAAGAAGAAAGAGCAGAAAACCCCCAGCTTCGTGCCACCGAGGTCGATCGCTGTGCCGCCCGAGCCACTGCCACCTAGGAGTGCGAAGAAAGAGGAGAAGAAACAACCCAGCAAGACCGGTGGTCCGAGTCCGGGTCTGGGTCTGGATATATTCAGCGGCGCAGCAAAACCCGACGATGCGAACAAGACAGAGGCCGAAAAAGCCGTTGCGTCATCGCTATCTCTATTGGCATCCGTGCACTACCCCCTGAAATCCCCCGCGGCACAATCCATCTCGAAACCAACCCCCGGAGCGGAGACGTCGGTGTTTTCTGATCCTGCATTGGTCAATTATGGGTTGTTCGGGCGGAATCCCACCATCTCGAACCCCGCCGAACCGAAGACGCCGCCGATGTTTGATTCCGGGTTCGATCAGTATCTCATCAACAAACAACTAGAACGACAGGGGCAGAACGATAACGGCAAGAAGACCTCGGGACTCGGTTCGTCTAGCACCAGCAACAATGTCAAGACAGACGACCATAAGACGTGGGTGCGACAACCGCGCGCCTTCGCCGCGGCTGCCATCGCAGGTCTCAAGGATCCGGATGTGCAGACCCCGACTAGGCCCGCGTTCCCGCGGACGCCGACTGTTATTCCCCCCACACCTACCGTAGCACTATACGAGGACAGTGAGGATAGCCACGACAGTCAAGACGAGGCGGATCTAGGTCCATATTTCCGCAGTTTCGGCCTCGGCGGGAAGCGAGGTTTGGCGGAGGCGGACGAGGAAGACGACCGTCCTAACAAGAAGAGAAAGACGGAGGTCATTGACTTAATCTCCTCTTCCTCCTCCTCCTCCTCCCCCGATGATGACGATGATGATGATGGGGACGAAAATGGAAATGGATCAGGTTTGGGACTGGGACTAGACGCCCAAGAAGAAGAGCTCCAGACCGCACACCCCTCTCTGGTCCGCGACTACCACGCCGCCCGCGCCGCAGCATCCCGCAACGAACCCGGCGTCCACGGAGCCCTCGCCGCCGCACAGCTAGAGAACGCGCAGAGCAGACTCAAGGCCGCTTTGCTCGACGAGTCGGCGCGGAAGAGGAGACAGACTAGGAGTGGTGGCAGCGAGAGGAAATCCGTGCGCTTTGATGTGCAGAGTGGTGGTGGGCCTAGCGGGGGGATGCGCGATGGGGCAAGACGGGCTCTTGGACGGTATGGGCGGACTTCTTCGAGGCGGGGTTTGTGGAATTCGTTCCGGTAGGGGAGGCAAGAATGAAAGAAAGACGGAGGGAGGGAGGAGAGGGGGAGGGAAGAGATATTTCTTGGGTTAGGAGAGAGCTTGGATGATAGGAATAGGTCGTTTAGATGATGTACTTCTTTCCCTCGTTGGATGCTAGTGATTTAAGACGAGTATGAATATGCTGTTTATTTTATATAAATGTGTATCCCGTTCTCGTAGCGATTCTGGCATCATGGCTGTGGGCGTGATGACATTCACGTCTAAGACTTGGGGTCGAGTAGGTGATTGGTAATTGGGAAATATAACATTTCATTATGTCAATCCTATGTCATTGGTATGTCTAAGGCAATAAGTCCGAGTGCTTTCCTCACATTTCAACGTACTTTCGTGGCGTTCCTCATGCGAACATAGGATCATTGCACTTCGTTTTCATCCCTCATTCCCTCTCCTGACCCCTATCAACCGGCTGGGCTCCAATCAGCCAACCGACGCCCGACGCCAATGTACCAACAGCCGCCTCTCGTAATTGATCCCTCTTTCGGACCCGCGGCTGGCCGGATGTTTCATCCAAGCCTCCCTCCGCATCAGCTGCTCTCGATTGTCCACTACGTTGCAAGCTCGTCAGGGCTGAAAGATTGTGCTGTGCTCGAGCCATGCTAGCTCTCGATAGGTCGAATAGAGACATGGGCGCGTCTTCAACATGCCTTGAGGATTTCGTAGCGTACTTAGTTACACCTGCAGGTACAGTACTGCTGAACGCGCCAGGCATCGCTTGTAGATCGCCCCGATCATCCCATGCCGATTCCTGTGCTTCTTCGGCGCTGATAGCAGCGTTGAGCTCTTCCTCGCATTTTCTGAAGACATTTAAGATCTCTTGTAAGGTGGCAGGCGGAGCAATACGCACTGCTGCCGAAAGACACTCAATCCGTTGTTCCAAGTGTCTTATGTCCAGGTTCCCACTAGCCGTTCCGATATGTGTAGGCTTCACCGTCCTGCTCGTGCGACGGTACTTACCAGCTTGCAACGCAGCTTTCCAGGAATACTCATCAGTTGCCTGAGGATCCGCATCCGAGGCGACCCGATTCACAACATAGGAATAAGCCGTTTCGAAGTCGTCCTCTGTTAATGCAGCATCCACACACATTGCCGTTATTCGTCTTCGGGTAGCGGGGTGTTGGTCAAGGGAAGGGTTCGAGCCAGCCTTTGATTTTTCGCCGGCCAAAAGGCCGGCATCGACCATATTCGATCCAATATCAAGCAAATCCTGAATATTGGTATAACTCTTGGGGTTTTGTTCTAAAACTTTTTCGATGATTGAGACGGGGTCGGCATGAACCCTTAATACTACAGGAGTAAACGGCTCTCCCTTTTTCAACACAAGACGATACTCAGACAGAGCATGAGTGGCTCTTAGTAGCGCTTCGATTCGTCTGGAGGCAGAATGTGTTTCCGCCAAAGTCTTGGGGAAAGAATGGATGCTAGCCAAGGTATTAATGTAAAATTCCCATTCAACAAGACAGTAAGGACTCACATATCATCACACTTCAAAAGCCCACCACGCCCGCGATGCGGGTTAGTAGCGTTATCGTATGCCTCCATTGCGGCGGCTACAACAGTAGCTTGTAATTGATCCTGGCTAAGGGGCTTCTCAGGAGAGTCTTCGTAGATTGACCTCGCAAGAGAGTAGCCTAATTGATTGTAAGCTGTGCAACTTAGACACAGACGTTTCTACAACTTACGTGTATTTGCTAGGAAGGCCTTGAGACACTCAACCTCAAGGAAGTCCTTCTTTAGCCGACCAAAAATGCCATGAATCTGTATATCGGCAGAATCATATGCTTCTTCAGCGCCCCAGTCACGGAGCCAGAGAAGCTCATTTCGAGCGCGAACCCAGTATTTGTCGTCGTTCTTGGGTCCATTCGCACTCAACGAGCGAATGAACCTGACTGCCTCAGCTTTCTGCTCCCGTTCGTCCTGTAAGAAAGCTAACTCTCCGGCTCGTCGCACGCTGCAAGGCACCCCGGCTTTTGTTAGTATGAAGGCACTCAACGTGAGAACGTGGAGGAGCTGCGTAGATGTTTGATTGGGTGTGGTGAGGTAGTTAGACTCCTCGAGCAGACTATTTCGCATCAATGAGGCACTTTTGGCAAATATTATTTCTTCGTTTTCTAGTTGTGTGAATGGTGAGAGCAGAGATGAGGCTACTTGTAGAGTTGGGCAGGGGTCTTGGTCCAGGAGCGACATTATTTTAGTGATGATACTGTTCACTCCGGCAAGGGCGTCCACGGAGGCCTCTGGTATCAAATAAGCCGAAGCTAAGGCTGCACGAGCAAACCTTTGTTCGAGGTGCCCCTGCGCTTCGTCGTCTAGCCACTCGGAACCGTAGCCTCCCAGATCGACGTCGCTCGGCCCATCCCACTGGTCAAAGGCTTTCACGGCTACTTTCCATGACACAGACGACTGTGTGAGGAGCCACTCGAGGACATGTTCCCATGCCGGACAAGATCTAACTTCAGAAACAGAAGTCTCCCATCTCGCATCGTTGTAGATCCATGGTCCTATTAATCCGCGAAAGTCTCTCCCAACATGCGGCAAGTCCTGTTCGCGAGCACCGGTTTGCGATAGCAATGACGCTACAGCAGCTCTACTATCTAAGCGCTCAAAGGACTCGAGAGTGTGAGGGATGGGATCGTGTGGATAATATTCGTAGTTGCGACGCAGCAAGGGCAGCAGGGCCGAAATGGTCCAGGTACGAATACTTGGCGCATGCTGAAGAAAGGGCAGGATCAGGTCGGGAAGCTGGGTTAGAAGCCCTGCTTCTTGGTCGACGCGATAGGCACGGTGGATCAGAAATAGCGACACAGGGTCCTGGAGTGCGCTTGTGGGAGCATGGTCCCATGCCAGAGGGAGGAGGTGCAAGCGCCGGGTCTTCTTGGCGGCTTCGGCATCGGTGATGTCGTCGACAGAGGACGAGTCGAACTGGATGGACAGATCGGGTTCTTGGTACAGGTCGCCCGACTCGATGCGCTCGATCAGGCCGACATACTCGCTCGACGGAAGGGTCTCGGGGAGACAGGTGAGAAGCACTCTCAGTATCAGCTCCGGCCGCAGGACATGGGGATGGTGTGCGACCAGCGCTGTCAGGCTCTCGATGTCGGATTTAGTAGTAAAGTGGACAGCAAGCAGGAGGACTCTCGCCGGAGACAGAGAAGCTGTCATTTTCATGCAGGTAAAAGCATCCTGGCTTGTGATGTAATCTGTGTAGGTACACTGTATGGCGAGGCGAGGCGAGGACCGAGGCCGGGCAAAACTGAGTTTTGTTGTATTGGAGAGTACTGATAAAGAATTGTTGCGTTGGTAGTAAGTGCCCTTGTTCATCCAGATTTAGATAAGTACCTATTTTGAGTATGTTAACTGTAATCTAGGCAAGTACTCCGTACAACTCCATGCCACCACACATGCACCACCTTCTTTTGTCCAGATTGCGGCAGGTGGGCAGCTTCAATGCGTGGTGTGGAATAGGGAGGATGTAGGGGTGTTTGTAGTGCCCAATGATACTCCATCGCCCACTGAACCAATCAGAAGCACGGTCTCTGCCTCACATCGGTGGTGCATGTAGCAACCTCGAACTCGCTGGTCCTAGAGGTACCCACTTTGCTTCGGCAGCCAACTACATTCATTCAATTCCAAACCTCGCATCACCGTCCATATCAACGACACCGGCCCGTACAGCTCCAATTGAGCTCCCATCGACCCTTGAGCCCACAGTACTCGGCATCCCGTCGCGTGCCTCCTCTCCCGCATTGCCCGCCATGGCCTCTGGATACGGTTTGCACGGAGGTCTGTCTGCAACAACCCCCGACCGAGCATCATCGACCGCTAACCCGTGTCTTCGAGACGCATAGGCCCCGGCCGATGCTTTCCCTTCTGGCAGGAGGTCCTCGCATGCTACGTCGTCAACACGTCCGCCGAGGACGACTCGGGAAAGAAGAAGTGTGCTCCCATACTAGAGGACTATTACGAATGTCTGCACCACAAGAAGGAGGTTAGTCCTCCCCCCCAGCCGTCCCCCGTCTGCCGAAGGACACGACTGTTAACTAGCCGTCAACCCTCTTCATAGGCCGCAAGAGTCAGGCAGCTGCAAGCTGCGTACCGAAAAGCCGAGGCCTCAACAGCGCGAGATAATGCCCCTAGTGCCGGTCAGATAAGGAATCTGGGCCTGCTCGACAAAGAGGACGACACGAAAAAGGTGCTGGGTGGTTGATGGGTGTTGCGTCAATCCGTGTATACCACATTTCCCTCGGTCGATACGTGTACATAGTACGTGGACTACGAATAGAATCGATGGCCATTCAATCCACTAGAAATAAAGCGGTGCATCGGCATGGCACCATTGAGTTACCTCTCTCGAAGGCGTCTTCCGGCGATGACCTCTGTTGTGTTCCCACGTGTGAGAAGCTGGACGGCTGCAGGCTGAGTATTCGACAAATGACCCTAGGTTGCATTATCCTTCACATAGCTTCACTCAAGCCTCCAGCAATGCCCTAACCAGGTATGGGGTATTAATTATTACGAAGTCAATGCACCTGTTTATGCCACAGCACGACCAACTTAATTCACATCAAGTAGATTGATAGGTATAGGCCAGTCCCAACCTTATCGTTTATAAAGATACTTTGTTTCTAGACATTGAATCTCCTCTCATGAAACACCTATTATATGAAAAGAGGTAAACCTTGGACCAATGAGTAATTCATGTATAACATTGTGCTAAGAGTTCAGCAGGATATTTGCTTGATATTGTATAACCATAGCATACAACTTACTTACTATTTCTGTACAAACAAATACACATCCTGTGCTTAAGTAACAGAAGGGAGTGAGAGTGAAAAAGCATGAGACCGCAATACTTGCTGAAACTGCACCTACACCTACACCTACACCTTTATGCGCTCTTGGGAGAAAAGAAGCGAAGAGACGAGCCGAACCACGGAGAGACATTTTACCTGAGTACAAAATTGACTAGAGGTCAAATAGAGGTATTCATACCTACATTGACATGGAAGCTTCAAGATACATTCGACGTGGCGTCTACCTATTGTGTAGGTACAGGTGTGTTTGTTTACACTTGCCTGTTTATACAATTGGGCAGTTACATCATACTGCCATTCCTACCTCGCCCACCTCTGTTGACAATACTTGACATAACACTTGAAAGTAGCACTCACGTCACCGATTGTTTAGCAGAAGGCACCGCCTGCCGCCTCGCTCTCTTTCTCTGTCCTCAGTCCTCAGTTCTCAGTTCTCGGCATCTTCACTGGCAAGCAGTTTTGATTGTATACCTTCTGTCTTCCCTTCCCCTTCCTTCTTTTATTCCTCTTGTTTCCCTCTCGCCCCCTTTTACGTCTACGCTACACGGATTCTCCCAACAATCTCGTCACTCTGAAACTTATTTCTCTCCAATCTTCCCCGTCTTTTATACGTGTGCACTCTGCCTGGCACGTCTGTACAGCACCTCTTGAGCGAGGGCTTCTAAATCTACACAGGGCGCCGGCTTGGAGGATTTGTATTCTGCATTACGCTATTGCGTCCGACAACTTCGGCCCCCGTGAGATTACCCCTCTCGCTTTGGAATTCTTCTGTATCAAAGCCGATATGCCGTATTTTAGAGGAATCGAAATCTCGATCCATGCGAGCCTCGAGGCAAGACAAGTCACCGAATACCCACACCCGGATGGCTCTTCTGTCCGCCTGCTGAGAGCAACTACACTCCCCGTCGTCAGTGACGGCCATGCGGGAAAGGGCCGAGCATCACGGCCTGATGTCCCATCCACGCCGGAGGAACTCGACCCAACCCGGCTGAAGAAGGTGAACCCGCGCACCTCTGTCTACATCCCGTCCTTGCCCGGTACGTTATTCAAGCCACACATCAGTCGCCCTTGGAGCTGCGCTGATAGATCCTCAATTCAGGCGAGCAGTTCTGGCTGCGCTATCTTATCACCCAATCTCCACCGCCCTCGCGGTGCATCTTCTTCAAGATGACTATGAATGGGCGTCACATCTCATCGTGGGGTATCAACACTAACACCCGTTCAGCTGGAATTGTTGTCAGGGCCCTATACCAGCCAGAAAAGAAATGGGGAGAAGCCTGTCACCAGAGTGGAGCAGGATATCCTGGGATTGAAACCCGCTATTTCCATTTTATGCCTGGCCTGGATAAGAAATCCGTTGCCGAAGATGGTGGTATCATTGAGGTGCAGGTTTTTCGATGCAAAGGACGCAAGCGTATTGCACTTGAACTCGATGCCTATCGCAATCAAGAGCGCTATGGAATCACGTAAGCATACCTTGTCCTCACCGTTTATATATATCAGTATACCTACAGTCCATTATTTCCTACTTTGACGTCGATACATTCATTCGCTGACATAGTAAACCGCCTTTTCACTAGATCTCCTAGCGGCGGTCTAGTCAACAATCCCGAGGACGCCACCTACTACAACTACTATCTAATTGATGCAAAAGATGCTCCTTATGCTACATTTTGTTTTCACTATCGATCCATGAAGTATCTCAAGCAACTCAATCTTGTCCCACAGCTAGGGCTCGATACGTCACCAGCCTCCAAGAGCTCCTTCGACCTACAACGAGAACGGTCTTCGGAGTTCGACTCTCCGCCTCCTCGACGGTTTACTCTTGATTCCGCGACACTGGAATCTCAAGACTATTGTGGTGACGTTAGCACTTCGGATAAGGGCGAGGTGGACCACACGCAATCCAGGTCTCGAGAAGAATACTTTCTCAAAAGCCCCCCTGAACTTTCTCCATCTTCATCAAGAGGTGCTGCTTCTGGAGTGTGCATTAGTGCTGTTCAGAAGGAGCTCTCGGGCGAGATGCAACAACGCCCGCTACCTGACATTCCTGCTTCTCATCCAAGGCCTGCGTCTGCATCGTCTCTCTGTCCATCATTGACACCCTCCTTGAAACAATACGTCGAGAGTGAAGATTTTGAGAATGAAGAAATTAGGTTGAGTACAGCACAGCCCATGCTCATCACTTCGGAGTCAATGCAGGCTCTAGAACTTGTCGACGCTGGAGCTGACGAAGGTGTATCTTTCTCGGACTACGCAAGTTCGCCGACTTCCACTGAGACCTCTCACTCCCCCTCGCTGCCTTCCCCGACAGACTACATCCCCACCACCGGCAGTGTGTTGGAAAGACATCTTATTCAGTATGACTCCATCGCTATGAAGTCGTCTCCATCTAAGACTCAAGAGGTTCCATCTCCTGGAATAGATAGCACTTTTGATAGCAATCGAAGTGAGCCCCGAGCTCGTGTTCTTAGCTTGACCGAGGCGGAATGGCTCCGACATACTCCATCGCCCTTGCCGCGAAAGGATAAACGGGCGGAAATAGTCTGGAGCCCATGCCCTGACTCATACCTTGGAGAAGCTGCGAGCAGCTCGGGTGGCGGTGATGCCCAGAATGTGGGAATCGATGATCGCAGCGTGGCAGATCACGCAAAAGCAGTCGACCAGGCTCCCGAAGGGAACTGGATTTGACTCAAGCACAAGGACTAACTTGGTGGGTATAATTTGGTGGGACTCTATCGTAGACGGTTCATGTCAATACATGTATCATATAGTGTAATACCAGGTTTTGAAGGGTTTTGAAGAAACTCAATCGCGTTCGGTTTGAAGGCTAGATTGCTTACGGTCAGCCGCTATCTGTCGTGGCAAAAGCAAAGTAGCAAATAAGTTTGGTTTCATTGTATAAAGTCGCCGATAAGAAAGCAACTCATACCCAACATAAGAGGCCGAGGTTTCAAACAGGATGAATGGATTTCGTCATTCATTCCATTTGTAGCTTCAAAAGGCATGATGTGAGAGAGAAGGGGTCAATTACCATACCTGGTCGTAACACAAACAAGTCGAAATAAACACCGTTATCTTATTGCCTCTCAGATTTTATCTTAGATATAAGTTATTTCTGGATATACCTCCACTGTCTAAACTTTGGTGGTGAAAGGAGAGGAAGCGCAAAGGCGGAGGTCAGGTTTAAGAGAACGGATAAGATGAAAAACCACAACCCCACCACAGTTGAGCTTCCGTGAAACTTAACCACCTACAATAACGAACATGCGACACAGAATTCACACCATCTGGCCACAAACCGGGTTTCCACACGCTGTAATACAAATACGGCCGCTGTAAACTTCACGTGTACTTCGGCGTACTTGGGAATTTCTGCGACCGGGTGCTTGCCTGTGTTATCCGCAACTAAGCAGATATGGCGGCCAAGCCGGACCACCTCGAGAGGACGGCCGCTGAGCCGCGAGATAAGGTTAGTGATGCATCGTTGATAGGGATTCGAAAATGGGAACGAAAAAAGGGGGGGTTTCAAAAGAAAGAAAGGAAGAAAAAGAATAGAATGTTTTTGAATGGCGATGAACCATGACGATGAGAGTGCAATCGCTGACATAGATGCTTTCCCCCAGTCCCTCCACACTATCATCCTCGAGCACATCGACGAGGTCAACGACACTACGCGCGTCTTCCGCCTGGGGATCCCGCGCGGTTCTCCTCCTATTCGTGTATGTTCACCATCTACATATTTAATCTTATCTAGCATAGTTTCATTTCCACCTCTTTTCATTTGGGCATGCTGAGTCTCTCTCATGATGTTCATTTGTTATGTCTTCATGTCTTCATTCATGTGAACAGAACCACAGCCACCCTCTCTCTCTCTCTCTCACGCCAAGCAAAAACAATGTTATAAATCTCGCATTTTATCTATGAATTGACGAATGTACGGAAATATTGATACATCGACTATCTACAGTTTCTCCCGGGCCAATGGCTCGACGTATACCTCCCAGGGATAGAGAAAGCCGGCGGCTTCACAATCACCTCGACGCCGCGGGATGCGCGCCTCGCACACCCATCACCACCAGAACCCAAAGATGATGGTCGAGAAGCAGAAGATGGGGAATCACAGGATTCAAATAAGAATAAGAATATGAAGAGGGAGGGTCCCTACCTTGAACTAGCCGTCCAGAAATCCCCTGATAACCCGCCTGCGGCTTGGCTTTGGCAAAATGCTGTCAACGAGTCTGGGTCCGAGTCTGGAGGTATAATTGGCAAAGACATCCGCGTCCGCGTCGGAGGCACCTTCGTCTGGCCGCCCCCAGGCATCAACGTGCGCACCCTACGCCGCGTCGTATTCGTCGCTGGTGGCGTGGGGGTTAACCCTCTCGTTTCCATGCTTTGTTCGCTCGCTTCTGCCTCTTCTGCGCCCAAAACATCGACGACAGGCGCAGGGGATCTGGAAGTGCGGTTTATATACTCTGCGAAGGATCCAGGGGTGGATTCATCCAGTAAGGGGAAGAGAGGTGCCGGAAATGTTAGGAATGCCAGGAATGTGCTGTTTCTTGAAAGAATCGCGCGCGTGTTTCGGCGGGGGCTGGTTAAAGGGCGATTGGAGCTTTTCCTGACAGGTGGTGCTGATGCCGGCACTACCGACACTACCAAGGACACTACAGAGGCCGGAACAGAAGAGGGGGAGGGACAGAATGCGGAAACCGGGCTCAAAAGTCATGAAGATGGAGACGCAGACGAAGTCGAAGACGGCGAAATCATAGTCGGCGCGGGGAACACTGGAAATGGAGATGGGGATGGAGACGTGAAAGATGACAATAAAAATGAAAAAGATGAGGCTAAGGAGAACGATGAAGAATTCACCATCCCCTTCCACCCCCGCAGATGTACCGTCGAAGACGACGTCGCCACCGCCATCGGCAATCCCAGGTTCACCGTGGTATACGTCTGCGGTGTGCCGGATATGACAGATGAGTTCGTCGCGAAGCTCACGGGGCCCCAGAGCGAGGGCGGGCTCGGCATGGAGCCTCATCGTGTATTGTGCGAGAAGTGGTGGTAGGCAGTAAGTAGTGGCGGTGGTTTTCTCATGGCACGGTTTTGAAACCCGTGGAGTGTATAGATAGGATCTGAACCAGCCGTGTCATATGGGAGCGCGTATTCAAGACGAATCAATATACTAAGGTTCTACTCATTCTTTCATCGTCATATTAATCCAAGTCAACCGCAGACTGGTCACATTCACATTCACATTCACATCCTATCATGAGAGCTAGATGCCGTAGCCGGGAATTCATGGAACGTCATTCCAGTTTCTATTCGATATCTTTTAATCACCAAACCACACATCTCCTGTCTTTTTTCTGGCCAGATGAAGATGAAAGAATAAAGCCATCGTAGAGTAGCTTGTATTACCTAAGCCTGTTCCACAGTATCTACAAATACTACTGCTATGTCCTCTCCAAGTCACGCAACTCGGCCCTTCGGTGCTTGTAATGGAAAGCTGTCTGCCATAGAGCCTGATGAGATGGGCATTCCGAATTTCAAAAATATACCACCCATTGCTTATCTGCTTGTCCAAAGACTAAGAAGGCTCCGTCCATTTCACTTGATCCATCACTTGACCAGCCGATGGATGTTTGTACCCAACTCGTAGCATGAGTCGTAATGGCTGTAATTCGCATACCGTGGTCAGCATGTACATATAAGTAAGAAGAAGTAGACAGGTGGTTGAATTGGGAAGACTTTTGTAAACTTACTCCTTTGCTTCCAATGATCCTCATCAACTGGGTCGCTTCACTCCCAGGGGTAATATTTGGGTTGGATATACTCATGAGCTGTAGCTTCTGTGTCTTGGGTACAGCGGCCTGCAGGCCAACATCTGATAATGGGGAGTCGGACTGGTTCGAGAACCGCGCTGTCACTTGCACCGCCCCTTCAGCATTACGTTGCAATTGGAGGACTACCTTTAGGCCATTCGTATCGTAACATGGCAACCCTGCCGGTGGGGCAGCGGCGGCTTGTTGCTGGGGTGGAGGTGATCCAAACACATCTAAGCCGGAACTGGGTGGGGCCGGGCTGGGCGTTGAAGGCACCGCACCTTGGGAGAAAAGATCCATGATTGATGCGTTAGTTGCGGATGGCGGAGGTGGAGAAGTTGTTGGTGATGTACTTCCACCGAGTATGTCGGCGAGAAGATCGGTATTGCTCGGTGCCCCGTTTGTGGGCGAGGCGATAGGTGCTGAAGTGCTATCGCCCATAAGATCAAGCAGGTCCTGATCCGTTGTGGGTTTGGCAACGAGCTTGGATTTGCGATTGGCACCTTTCTTAGCCTTCTTAGTGGCCTCGCCGAGAACTCGAGATTCTTCTTTGATCTGAGGCGGCGGCATCTTCTCGAAAACACCACGACGAATTTCATCATACGCGAAGAGGTTTCCGTACTCAACAGCTCTTTGCTGAACTTCGACATCCAGGGTAGTCTGATATTGTTGCAGCAAGTTCTCGACCCGCTTGACTTGAGATCCATCGGATAGTCGAGTGCTGAGCTTGATGAGCGCGGTCACGATATACTGAGTTGTGATTTGGTTCGCATAACTGCTGTTGAGTATAGTTGTGAACAAGTCGACAATTTCATGTTCTTTGACTTCTTGTACCAGCTCTTCTTCCTCATACTGACCTCCTCTCAGAAGAGAGTCTCCGTACTCTCCAATACACCAGGCGGCGGCCTGCGTCAAACTCTCCTGGGTGATATCTTTCTTCAAACTGATATACAACTTCTGTACAGCGTAAGTTTGCAGCTCTTGTGTAGTTGCCACGAGCCGGACGAACGAGGCGAGGATGGGCTCTTTGACGTAATTTCCGGCGAGAGTGAGTACCCGCAGCATTGTATCTACGTGCCACCGTTTGTTTGGAGAGTACCGATCCGCCGCTATACCAATCTGGCTTGTCATGCTAGGTTTGAATTCGTTGTCCGCCACTTCTAAAAAGGCCAGCAATTCACGAATGAGCACACGAACATTGCTCTCGTTAATGAGTGTGAAACTGAGATCAAGAGCTCGTCGCCTTATACTGATATCCGGATCCCTCAAGCACTCGAGAATGGTGTTACGATGTCTCTGAACGGCGTTGGGCTCGATAGCGACGACCTTGATTAACGTATTGAGAGCCACGTATCTGATATTATTGTCCCTATTTGCAAGGAACTTGCCAAGGATGTTGACGCCAAGCACTCTTAGGCCGGAGTCGGCCTCGATATCGAGAATAGTACGTACGGCCTCGTAGAGAATCGAATTCCCTACGTTCTTGGACGAGTCGGTATTGGTGGCTACTTGTGCTAGAATGTCATTGATTTGCTCGGTGCCTTCAGCATCTCCACGGACGAGCACACGAAGGAGACGAAGAATCTTGACCTGCAAGAAAGGATCGGTGATACCCATGACGTCGTGTTCCGGGGCGTAGCCGGACGTAGCAAGTCCCTTGAGTGTCCTTACCAGTAGGGGCACGAACTGTTTGAATTTCTCGATGAAGCCTTCGTCGGTACCTTCCTCCTCCTCGGCTTCACACATGCTCGTGATGAGCGTCAGGCCACAGAGAAGGACACCATGGTTCCGGTCGGACAGCAGCTGAGCGGATTTCTCGACGAAGTGCTCCTGGAGCTCGGGCACCTTTCTGCCTATTCGCATAGCACAGAGCGCGGCTTTTCTTCGAATGTACGGGTTGGCGGTGGATATCAGGTTCTCGATCTCGGGGAACAAATCCCGGGACATGTCGATAGAGGCAATGTTGCCCAGGGTGCAGAGAGCGAGACCAACGACATACTGATTCGAATGGCCCAGGTCGCTAAAGGGTGAAGGGACAAGTGTCAGTCGTCGGGTTCATCAGAGCGGGCTGGCAGTGCGGGTAGTACCTTTTGAGGGAGTTGGTGACTAGTGTGAGGACACTCTGCTTCTCGTCCAGCAGCAGACTGGTTGCCAGATGGCCCAGGCGCTTATCGGCGAATCGAGGTGAGGCGAGTAACGTTATGCATTCTATCTGGCCGAAATGGGTCTTCTCGCCGAGGGTGAAGAGATACAGTAGTTTGGCGACATTGTTTCGCCTGTCGACATCGGTTAGATCGTAGACTGGTGCCAGAAATCAGGGTAGGATGGGCGAGGCTAAGGGCAAGAGCAAGAGCAAGGGACATCAGAGTGATAGATCAGGTCAAGTCCGCACCTCACGTTGTGATCGTGGCTCTCTTCGCGAAAGCTGGCTCGTATGGCAGCGCTCTCCTTTTGGATGACGGCGCGCTCGTCGGCAATCGTCTTGGTGGCGCGCACATTACGGATGAACTGTTTTACTAGAGCAAGCCACTGTCAGTCGCCGGCAAGGTCGAGGCGGAAAGGCGAGATGCGAGCAAAAGGGGGCACGAGGCGACAAGGCGGTCGAGCTCTGTCCGTCTCTTAGGCAGCTGAGCAGGTGGCTTACAAGAACTCATGGTGATGACAGAGTACGGGCCCCCCAGGCGGGCCGTCTACGGGTGAATAGCCAGAGCCAGGGTAGCTTGTCCAGAAGGTAGTCGACAGATTGTTGACGTGATGATGCTGGGGACCTAGATGCTGTCGTTTCGCTTCCGGTAGGTCTGATCGTGGGGCATGCTTGATTGATGGGATTGATGTCAAAGGTCGGTGTTGGCTAGTTGCATCTCGCACGTCAGCCGCAGCAGGGCGGCACAGAGCGTTGAATGATATATGCATATTGCTCTGTATCATTATCTGATCTATTGCACTAATAAGTATACCACTGTATACGGGTTAAACTGCCAAATGAACGGGGTCCAATTTCATTCCAAAAACAGGCTGGTAAAAAGATGATACCTAATCGCCATTGGTAAAAAAGCAGTGTTTTATCTCCACTAATTGCTTTCTTAGAGTGAGATATTCGGGTCCAGACTACGAGACTTGGATAGTACATAAAGGTAGGTATTCATATTGCCTTAGGAACGTATATTTACTTACATTCCAGGTCGATAACTGACTTGGTCCCATTCAACCTGCCAGCCCCTTATCCAACAAGTAGTTACCATGTTAGGCACTAGGTTAGGCAATTGAGCTCCATACATTAGCCCGCCTGGCTAGGGGCTAAGACACATGTTCATGTGCTGAAAGGAGCCTGCATATGTACATGAAGCATCGGGGCAATCATGACGCCGTGCCTTGCGTGCTTACCCATCCTAAGTTACTCTTAGGGAGACTAATATAGTATAATCATGGTTATAAGGTGGCTGTAAAAAAAAACAGGCCACGGTATCTCGAATGAGGATTAATATTTCTCCCTCATACATTAGCATGTATGGTTGGTTGTCTTGCAAAGAAAGGAGGAATAAATGACTCGACAAATACCTTGGAGTGAGTATTACAAGGAAGAAGAGACTAGATCGGTATATGACAGAAGTAATGAAATGTTGCAATTCCTCGCTTAGACTCAGTTTAACCAAGATATCAATGATAAATAGGTATCTAGGTAGGTAATTAACCTAGGTTACTTTGCTAATAGTCTAAGCTAATAATTAAACTAGTCAACCTAGCCTGTGCCAGCGCGGAGGAATTGATGCAGACCGTCTCGGATACTTTTCCCCAATCTGTTGCCCACCCTCTTATCACACTCGGGTCGGTATTGGGCCGTCGTTGGTCCTGTACGGGCGGAATTCCGGGCAAGCTGGGGTTTAGTTTGGTGGAGTTTGTCTGACAATTTTTCATCCGGGTTTCTGAATTTTGCCGCGTCTGGAGGGCTTGATTGATGTAAGGGGAAACTAGATTACTAAGTAGTGTAATGAGTTGCGTCGCATGAAAGTCTAACAACCCCTGGTTCGTATACGACACATGTAATTCGTAGTCGGGTCTGCCTAGGACAGATTAGATACCGGTGGTTGGGAGTTAATTTCACGATCAAATTTCTAAAACGCGGACGAGACGTTTCTGATGCGTATAAATACAGGTGGGCAGGTTGAAGCAATGAAAGTTTTCTCTGACACTTGGTTCTTTTATCTGCAGCATTCGTTTCAACTTTGAGCGAACAACTTCGACACCACTATTCAAGACAACAACTTTCACATACAACTATTCCCTAGTCAGGTTTATACATAATACTTCACCTTGAACACCTAATCCACAATGTCTTACGTTTTTGAAGTCCCCAAGGAGTACGGGTAAGTGAAACAACCACAACAATAGGCCTGTCTGCCAACCCATCATGACATAAGCTAACCGGAATCCCTTTGTCCGGCGTAACAGCTACGTACTAGCCGTCGCCGCCTCCAGCGTCTTCATCAACACAACCCACAAGATCCTCACCACACTGGCGCGCAAGGCTAGCGGGATACCCTATCCCCAATCCTACGCGACCAAGGAGGAGGTGGAGAAGAACCCGGCGGCGCTGAAGTTCAACCTCGCGCAGCGCGCCCACGCCAACTTCACCGAGAACTACGGCCCCTTCATCGCGGCCCTCCTCATCGCCGGCCTGCGCTACCCCAACGAGGCCACCTGGGCCGGCACCGCGTGGGTTGTCGGCCGCTTCGCCTATGCCTTCGGGTATATCAACCTCGGTCCTCCCGGCCGCTTGTACGGGTACACCATCTCCCAGATTGGCAAGGCCGCTCTCAACGTCATGGCTGTTTTGGCAGCTTATCATCTTTTGTAGGCGGCTGCTTGAAATAAAAAGCGGTCGGCTCTGGTCTTTTGTATTATAGATGGTTAAAAAAAAAAAGGGAATACTGAAATCATTCGTACAACAGCACCTAGTGCTTTGATTTGCATGCTAGGGTGATAGACTGGTACTTATTTTTATTGTTTAAGTGTCCACATGTCGTAATTGTATATAACTTTTCAGGGTTTCGGTGCGCCACACAACTGCGCCAAGGCCTGTCGTAGTATTTACCATTTCAGTTTATAGTGTATAAACTTTACATATGAGACTCATGTTCATAGCAGTATACATTTATCACGCATTCATCGTAACCTCAGTTATTGCGCATTAGGATTGAGTAATTTTCATATGTAGCGCTCTGCTGTTTCGATCATGCATTCATCACGACAGCTACTCTGCTATGTACAGATCCCTACCACCGAACGCCGTAGTATGCTTCCATTAAAAGATTTTATTATTATCATACACCACATCACACATTACGGAAATGCTGCGATACCTCATATGTTTTCATCGGCATGTATGTTTCTTCGGCGGTGTTTTCGGAGTTCCGTAATCACCTCTTCGTCCTTTTCACCGGTCGGTTCCCGCGCCATTTGGTCATCTTCGAAACTGTCAAGCGTCCATTCGTGGCCATTGTTCCCAAGCACTTAACATACCAAGTTAGCCGTTTGGTCATTATAGTATGCCTTGTTTTCCATGTAGGAGATGAGTCCGAGCATAGACGGTGTAGACGGTACGGTAGAAGACTGTAGACATCACTTACAGAAGTCACCCAGAAATTTCATGGCTTGAAACACCTCCTCGCCGGCGGGGACAATGTTATCGCTCGGAAGGAGAAAGCCGTAACTCCCAGTATCTCTCAACTTAATTTGGTAACTATAATGTGCTTTGAGTTCATGATAGAAATAGTCAATCGCAGAACCTCCTCTCGCCTCAACCAGCGGCCCAACCGAGTCTGGGTCGGCACTTCCACATGCCGAGGCCACTGTATAGTATTCTCCATTTGACAGCCTCAAATGTTTAGCCAGATTCATAGCAACCTCCTCCAGATTTTCAATGTTGGGCGGCTGGACCCCGCAGGAGAAGGAGTATGGAACGAGAACCTGCTGAGAATAGGAGTGTAGATCGAGGTATCCTGCGAATTTGAAGCCGTTTTCCGTCTGGTTATTGGCCCATTCTGCTAATTGAGCAGCTTCGACGGCTTGTAACGGCTCATCACCGCCGTAGCTTCCAGAACAAGGTTCACTCTGGCGATCTGCCGAGTTCCACTGATAAGAGAAGGAATGGTCAAGATCAAGTCCCGGGCAATACGACATTTTAGTATTTTGGCGGGATTTCCGCCAGAGTCGGTCAACCTCCCACGTATAGTCATACCCATCAGGGTTGAGGACCGGAATGAAGACCAAGTCAAACCGCTCGAGGATATTTTTGACTATGGGGTCCTCGTCCATGGATTGGATAAAGGACCAGGCGACGTAGTTAACCGAGCTGGTGGAAATCCACTCTCTGGCATGGAAGCCGCCAGTGACGAGGATGATCTCACGGCGATGGCCGGATGTGTCCCTGTCGGGCCGGATTCCAACCCGCAAAGCTGGGATATCACGACCCTCGTAAGATTTCCCAATACTGATCATCTCGACAAGACCGCGGCCTCGGAACATGGAGTCAACCAGGCGCATCCAGGCCACCATGACAGAGTAGGGTTGGTAATCTTGAAAATAGACATCGACGACGTCATACCGCTTGGGTGGAAGTTTGGGTGGGAAATGGGACGCAGCTGTGGTGCCGCGATCGTAGAGCTGAAGGGCATGGCCGGGACTCGGACTGGAGGGGTAGGTAGCAGCAGCAGCGCGTGCAAGGTCGGGGATGAGGATGGAGTGACTGTCCAGCAGAGACGAGGGCAGAGCGCGGGTCAAGAAGCGGACGCGGCGACTGGGAATTCGGATATCTACATGATTGTCGGTGAAGTCCCAGACGTCCAGCAGCATGCGATCGACGACGGTGCGCAGGGCGGTTTCATGTTGGGTGCTGGAGATGTTGAAGCGAATAACGACCTGGTCCTCGTAGTCCTTCAAGCCCTCAATCAGCCTCGGGCGATCATCCACCCATCGACTCAGGCTGCCGCTTGGTGAGACGTGTGAGGACGAGGTCGAGGGGAGACGGTCGAAGAGGCGCCGCAGAAATGAGGGCCGAGTCGTCGACGACGTGGCCGCGGATGCGAGCGATGGATGATTCAGAGATGCTGGCGTTCGAGCCGGGCGGTCACCTCGAATGGGTGGAAGACCCGGGATCCGCCAGGCGCTGGTAGAGGAGCCGGTGTAGTCGAGACATAGCAGGAGGAGGGCGAGGAGCAAGAAGGGACCTGGATGGTGGATGGGGCGCATATTGGCTGTGACGGTGTGAGGCACCTCAAGGCGGTTGCATGGCACCCGCTTTATGTATGAGCAAACACCACTCTCCAAAGCGTTGGGGATGACACGGTAATGGCGGTAAAAGCGAAGTTGAATTTGAAGCTTCAGCTTATATTATGGATAACGGCTGCCTGTTAGGCACTCAATTCTCTACCGGGCCTCTCTATGTACGAGGCATAGGTAAGTAAATATGCCTAACTGACAGCCGGTGGTAGGTGGCGTACAGTGCTTTGGCGGGGTTGAAGGCGATTACCGGTACAGCGTCTACACTAATGTACGAACAAAGCGGATCCCCTCTGCCTCTAAAGGTAGCTGGTCCATATATAAACCTGTATGTAAGTCGGTACCTGTTTGTTTATACTTGATGTTTCAAGCTTGTAACAAATAGAGAAGAGGGAAGAGAAGAAGAAAAAGAAAAAGAAAAGAGATATGGGTAGATATGAATGTCTTCTTAACCCGGATTGGACGAGCTTGAGAACTAAACTGGAATCTCTTACGCATACATCTTCATAGCTTTTCTCTATTTGGTTTTGCATTTGCATTTGTATTTGCATTTACGAGTTACACGTATTCTTCTTTTCCTTGCCCGAAAAGAAGGCAGAAACATACGCGGCAGCAATGAATTGAGATGAACAATGATACTATAATGACGCAACAAGCTCAAATTGGTTGGCTCTTGCAGTTTCCGCCCTGCTGTATATATGTATGGACATACTATCAAGCTGCAAGTTGCTTCCATTCTAGTATGTTTAGCCGTATGCCGATTTAGGACTGTATGGTGTTACGGATTGCTCGTACGTGCTCGGATTGGCTTTCAATGTGTTCATGTAACTACCTAGTAGAATTGAGACTCTGAGGTTACATGTACAGTAAAGTGGCTAATCTAACTCCCAAGACACATTAAATACGCTTATACATGTGCCTACCTTACTGAGGTACTTTTAAGCTTACTTAGTACATGTGCATGCAGACTATACACATGTTCACGTCCTTCTCAGGGAATTGATGTCTTCTGGGCCTGACACACACGTGTGCCCCTGGTATAGCGTAGGGCATGCCGGCGGTACAAAGTCCATCGAGACCTATCAGCGACCAGATCACTTCCAGGAGCTTAGGTACATATAGAGACCCAAGCCCCCGAAACCCCCTAGCAGCACCAGTCCCCATAATTCCCTGGGCAAGTACCTGGGTACTGGCTTCCAACTCCCGTATGTGGCAGGGCAGCGCTGTACAAGTCCTACCGCAGGCAGGTAGCGTGCGTGTACCTTGGAGACGCTACCTAAAAATGTAGACTAGGTACACCAGCCCACTCCCTGCCCCGTCTAGTGTGTCTGTCTGTCCCTACCTGCCTGTCAGTTCCCTCGTTCATTACTCTAAATTTTGAGTTCATCTCTCGTAATCATACATTGGGCAACAGTCATTGAATTGCCGTGTGTTGACAGTTCAGGTTGTCCCGGATCTTATTCTCGTTGTCTGGGCACATCGTCGCCGTCATCCTATCGTTCCGCCCGACCCGCCCCCTTTCGACCCGCCTGCAATTTGCCTGGCCTGGCCGTGCCTCGCTGTGCCGTGCAGCTCGTGCCGTGCAGCGACTCGACGCGGGACAATGGGTCGGCGCCACTGCCACGCCTGACGACGTCGTGCTGCCTCGAGCATCGCCCGTGTGTCGTCGCTGCTACACTGACCTCACTCGGCCGCCGCACCCCTCCCCCCCCGCTCCTCCTGCTGCCGCTGCCGCTGCCGCTGCCGCTGCCAACCCTCTGGCGATGCCTTTCCTACGCCGTCGCGGCGTCATGGCGAGCGAGTCGGACATGCGCCGTCATACTACTCTGTTCGACCCCAAGGTGCAAGCCGACGATGACTTCCTCACTCCCCTGCCCGTGAGCCAACGCCCCGAGAACGGCGGTGCTTCTCGAGACCCCGAACGAGCTGCTAAATTCTCCGCCCCGAACCTTGATCTGGACCCGATCCAGGATGCTGCCAGGGTGAGCCAGGACTCTTATGACCGCCCGGAATCTCCTCCGATTCAGGAAGAGACCCCGAGACATCGCCGCTTTAGCATGCTTAGGTTCCGTAACGCCTCCGACTCCCAGTTGTCCACTAGAATGAAGCAGCAGCAGCAAGCTGAGAGACCGCCTCCCATGCCCACGCGTACGGTATTCCCCCTTCCTTGCGCACGACGACTTCGCTTGCTAACACCTGCGGTTGGTTTCAGCTCCTGCTATCATCACAACTGCTCCCACCTTGAAGTCTTGGGACAGTGCTGCGTCTACCAAGAAGTCGAGCGTCCGTATTCCCTTGCGAATGCGCCGTTCGACTGATGTGCCGAGAGGTCAACAGGACCAGCCCGCCCCCCGGCCCAAAATCTTATCGAGTGTAAAGAAGGAGAAGAAGCCGGTAGCGAACCAACGCACTGACTCAACAGTGAGTAAACATACCGTCACGTTCGAAGAGCCGTCCAAATCCGCGCCCATGTCTGCCGCTCCAGCCGCGTCTGAGGATCAAGTCTCTGCGTTAGTCGCGCCGGCCCACCGCCTGTCAGAGTCGTCACGGTCCGAGAGTAGTTCAACCGACCACACCAGCCAATTCACACACCACAATGGGCCTTCCGGGCTGTTCCGCTTCGGTCGCCGGAAGCAAAAGCAACTGGAGCCGCTCTTCCCCCTCGGGCATCTTCCTCAGAGATCGAAGACACCCACGCTGTCGGTGACAAGCTCAAATACACCATCCCTTCCGCGTGACTCGACCTCGACCTCGACCACAAATACCGTGGACGCACCTCGTCCGTCGACTGGCCATGATAGGTCGACAGCTCCGGGCTCCCCAGGTCATAGTCTTGTGACCAATAAGCTACCGGGGTCTCCTGCAACTGCCCTCTTTCGACCCGGCTCTCGAAATTCCGGCCGATCGTCACCAACCCGAGCAAATCTAGCAAATAGGGGCCGTTCCTCGACCATGAGCTCTCTCGGTGAGGGTTTTGCTGAGCCCCAGTATCCAGGGACCTCTCGTACTTCATCGTCTACGGGCCGCAAGAGTTTCGGCGATCTGCTGGGCCTTGGCCGCGCGCGGCAAAATACAGACTTATCCAGACATGGGACCCTGACTCCTGCCACACCGGGGTCGGTTACCTCCAAGAATAATTCGTTGCAATTGACGAGGGAAGTAGTGGCGCTACCTGGGCGACGAGAGGATGATACGCCTACCAAATACCTGGCACGGGTTGAAGAGGTAATCGCTCGTGGCGCCATTGCAAGTGCACTTTGCAAAGAAGTCGATCCCTTCCATGCCGCTGTCCTGCGCAGTTACATGCGATCCTTTAGCTTCTTTGAAGAGCCTATGGACATGGCCATTCGAAAGCTCCTCATGGAGGCTGAGCTTCCTAGGGAGACCCAGCAAATTGACAGATTCTTGGAGGCATTTGCAAACCGGTATCATGAATGCAATCCAGGGATTTATGCGACGCCAGATCAAGCATATTTCATTGCCTTCTCTCTGCTCATATTACACACCGATGTGTTCAACAAGAATAACAAGTATAAGATGCAGAAGGCAGATTATCTGAAGAACACTCGTGGTGAAGGTATATTTGATGATGTACTCGAGTGTTTTTATGACAATATCAATTACACTCCCTTTATCCACTTAGAAGACGATGCTCACACCAACGGCGACCGCGCGGGGAGCCTGAGGTTGAAGAAAAAGTCTGTGTTTCCCACGGCCATCGCAGAGCCAACCAGAAGATCAAAAGATCTACTGGATCCCTATACGCTGATATTGGATGGCAAACTCGACATACTGCGACCACCACTCAAGGATCAGATATCCGTGGAGGAGCATTATAGTTATCTAGGTACTGCAAATAGTCTCGATCTGAAAGAACTCCAGAAAACTTTCTTCAGGACCGGCATACTTCAGATCATATCTGCTCGATCACGTCCGGATGCGTTCATGACAGAAAAGACGCAAAATAATCCCGACGCAGCACATCCAGGAATCGTTGATATCAAGGTCACTAAAGTTGGACTGCTCTGGCGAAAAGAGGTTAACAAACGGAGAACAAGATCACCATGGCAAGAGTGGGGTGCCATCTTGACTGGGGCACAATTGTACTTCTTCCGGAATGCGAGCTGGGTCAAGAACCTGGTCCATCAGCATGAAGCTCACGTAAAGTCGGGTCATGATGGCGTCCCCCTTATATTTAAACCACCGTTGGAGCATTTCAAGCCAGACGCGCTGATGTCGACGGAGGGAGCAGTTGCTCTCTGGGATAGCAACTATAAAAGACATAAGAATGCGTTTATTTACGTCAGGCACGGGGGCCTCGAAGAGGTGCTGTTAGCACAGAACGAAGAGGATCGAAATGATTGGCTCGCCAAGCTCAACTACGCGGCTGCATTCAAGACCTCTGGTGTTCGAATGCGTGGTGTAGTTGGCGGTAATTATGAAGGACAAAGTCGCCGAGCGATTCGCAGGTTGGATAGTACAGGAGCAACACAACTCATACAGACCCCGACTGGAGAAGTGGCTGTCAATCGGAGTAAGATAGATCATCAGATGGCTCGCGATATTTTCCTTGCTCGGCGAACAATGATGCGTCAGAAGATTGAAGAAGCTGAAGAGAAGCTCGTGATTGCGCAGAAACATCTCGAGACACAGCTCAGAAATGCACGGCATCTCCTGGTTCTGGCTCCCATCCAAGAGAGAACTCGGGAACAAGTCTGTAATGGTGCGGCCAAGATAATAGCCCAACTAAGATGGTCACGCATCGACTTTTGGAGGTTGAAGTGTCACCGCGATATACTGGCGAGGGATTTAGCCGAGGAAAAAGACATGAATGGAGACATAGGGGAATCGTCCCCCGAGCCTCCTCTTGCGCCCCTAGAGACCAAGGGAAGCAACAGCGCCGCAGCACATGAGACCAAGTTATCTCCGATCTCGGTGTCGCCGCCCCAATCCTCCGACTGTAAATCGCAGCCAGATGCCGAGTCATCGAGCCTCGAGGTCTTCCACACACCCCCCTCCAGCGCCCCAGTACCGGCTTCTGACGACAGGCCGCATTCGCGTTATGGTAATTCCAGCACTAGAAAGGCATCTCTGTCCAGTGTGGCTTCGTCGCGACCCACAGCCGCATCGCCCCTTCAGGTGGCCACCACCTCTCCGCGTCGTCCTGGGTCTAGCCCCCTAGACGAGGATTCGGCGGAAGACAAACATGAAAGGCGTATGCTAGAGCAAGCTGGATTGCTTGAACTAGAATCTTCACGTATTTTTGATCGCCGTCCTAGCTCAGCCTACACAACTGATGATACACCCGACCGGGGAAAGCGAGGTAGTGTCAGTGGAACTGAGAAGGAGCAGCCTGACAGGAGTAAGACACGGCGTAGTCTCCAGCGCACTCTGCGAGAGGGTGCCGGTCATATATCGCACCACAGAAGTAAGAAGGGCAAGGACTCTATATCCATCGGAGGAGTCTCCGATGACAGCACGCGGGATGAAGTTCTCTCCCGGGGCACCGGTAGTTTTACAGTTCATGGGAAAAAGGCATCTGTCATCAACTTTGGCCACGAATTGCAAGGTATCGCAACGGATGAACACATGAAACACCGGAAACAGTCACAGCAAAGCGACGAACCAGAGTCCAAGTCTCTTGGTCCTGCCGATGGTGATGATTTTCATTCCCTCCTAAGTCGTCTGCCTGAGCATTCGGGTCGACGCGGGTCGGCCACAAGCGCCAGCACGGCGACGGCTCGATCTTTTCGAGACCTCCATCGCAAATACTCGTCGCGGGCTACTAAGGGTGCTGCTGGCGGGAATCTTGTCGTGCCGTCCGACGAAGACAGCGATGCGGCCCTAAGTTTCTCGGAGGGCCGTCGATCTCCGCTGCCGCCACTTGATGATGATGAAGACGAATCTCACGCGTTAGAAACGCCGTTACAACAAGCTCGATTCTATACACCGGAGCCTCCCAGCTCCCCAGTACAACAAGACCATACATCGGATGATGAGGAAGAAAGGGAAGAGACCAACAACCGTCTCCAGTCCTCAGCTGTTCAAGAAGTACACGCCTAACTAATAATTGTCACTTTTTCCATTGCACAAGAAGAATGTAATTAGCGAACTGGGTGGGAGCATTCATCTTTCGTTCCGGAGCACCGCCAAACAAAAAATGTTCTCATAGCAAAGCAGGCCGTGGCGTTTTTGAAGATATATAAGGGAAACATGAATGGAAAATAGAAGAGGTTGGTTTTTTTTCCGCTGCGAGGCCTGGAGTCACTTTTTCTTCTTCTTTTCCTTCGTATTCCGGCCTATTTATTTATTCGTCATGTAACGATAGACACGGGAGACGTACGCACAGAAGCAGAAGCAGAGGAGAGCAGAGGAGAGCAGGTAATTTCAGTCAGTCTGGCCAGCCGTGCTTCGCCTCTGAACTATATAGATAGCTAGTCACCTAGCCAAGCCACCTACCTTGACCACCACATACACCCCTTTTTGTTTTGTTTTTTTCATGGGTGATGAGTAATGGTGTCTGTCTACTTTGCCATAAAAGCCTACATTATTTTATATTCTATTTTATTACGTACGTCTGATTGATACTGGCTGAGCCTAGACGCATACCTACCCGGACACGTACGGACGGGTATACAGGTATACACCCAGGAAGGGGGGATAAGGAGGGTATGAAAGGGCAGAGCCGTACGTATAGTATAGAACCGCATCTTGATTGCTTTGGCGACAATCGGACTGACATTATATATGTGTAATATCTATTAGTATTTGATTGATTTGATTCGATTTGAGTTGAGTTGACTATGCTTTTGTTCCTGTTTATATGTATTCGTAAGTTAAGAAAGAAATTACTCCTGCCTTGTTAATTATGGCTATAGTCGAGACGAATATTGTCCTGCTTATTATTACTTGTTGAAGTGTTCTGACTGACTGTTTATCTATCTGTATTTGATGAGAAAGCTCCCGGCTCAAATATGCAAGTACCACTACATACGGCAAGTAATCACGATCATGGAGATCTATTATCATCATGTGATGACGGCTTGTACGTTGTGACAGGGCATTTCAGGTATACATATCATGACACGCAGAACCGAATTTTTCTTCTTCCATTTCTGCCTCAAGTGTTAGAATATTTATTTCTTCCCTTTCTTCTTCTTCTTGCCACCGCCACCGGTAGCCTTCTCAACCTTAACAGCGCCCGCACCACCGACAAGCTCAAGCGTCTCCTCCTCCTTGACGACACCGCCCTGCGTGGCCTCCTGTGCGCGCTTCTTACCCTTCTTGCCCTTGGGCCGGTACGTGCTGCGGTCGCGCAGCGGGAGCCACCGCTCGGGATCCGGCTGCTTGTTCTCGTCGTAGTCCTTCGGCAGCCTGATCTTCCGCCGGCGCTTTGTAGCCTTCTCCTTCTCTGGCTCGTCTGCTGTCCCTCTCTTCTTACTGCTTGTTGGAGCGGGCGGCGCGACTGTGCATACGCCTGCTTGTAGTAGGGCTTGCACGTCCGTGGATGCGGTCAGTCGTTCCACGGGGGCTAGGTTCGCAAGATACGGCTCCACCTTGGCGTAATCTGTCGTTGCGAAGGAGGCTACGAGCCCGGCTGCTGCCGTCGCGTCCTGCCCACCGGGCTGCGCCACGAGCTTCTCGAACGTAGCGCCTGCTGCTGCCACGTCCTCGGGATTGGAGGAGCGGAGGAGCTCCACGCCGGCCTCGCGCAGGAGAGAGGCGGATGAAGAGTCTGATTTCAACCGCCAGTGCGCCGAGGCTCGGGCTAGTTCGGCGCGGATCGAGTTCTGCCTGCCTTGGAGCCGGTACAGGGCCACGGTAGCAGCCACGAGCCCCGGAGAAAACCGCACATCGGCGTAATCGGCGGTGGTCTCGAGGCGTTTCAGGAATGTCTCCAGTACAGCCAGGGCCGGACCGGGGTTCCGCGTCTGGACGTAGAGTTGGATGAGTGTCAACAGAAGCCCGACGTCATGTGGGCGCTTGTCCAATACGGGTAGAAGTTTCCGGATAGCGGCTTTGCCCTGGCCCATCTCGGTGCGGGCAGCAGCGCCTATGACACCGAGAGGAGCAGCGTCGAGCAGCGCTGAGGCCGTTGACGCGGAGAGAATCTGCTGGTTAGTCGATAGTTCAGCTCCGTGGAACTTTTGCATCTGTAGGTCCAGAGCATATTTGTTCCGTTTCAGGACAGACTGTTGGTATTCGAACAGCTTGTCGTTGCCGGAAAGGTTGCCTGCGAGCTCGGATACCCGCTGTGTCAGATAGGGGTTGCCTTGGGCACCAGCCAAGGCGATTTCGTTATTCTGAGCAACCGCTCTAGTGGGTGCTTCGGGGATGCTACGGAAAGTGTCAGTCAGATGTCAACGGCATGAAGGGGACCGAAGTCGGTACATACTCGGATTGTACTACCAGCTTCTGCAGGGCGGCGGCTTCTGAGTCCTTGCCCAACTGGGAGAGGACATAGATATGCTGTACAAGGAGAGGGAGCAGCTCGGCCTTCTTCTCATCGGGCGAAAGGTCCTCGCTCGCCTCGCAGAGATCGCGGGCGCGTTTCAGCAGGACCGAGGCCTTGGCAAGCTCGGCCCGCGCAATGTAGGCGCAGGCGACATTGTAGGCGGTCTCAAAGGACTCCAGATCGGCACGCGAAGGCTGCCTCTCGGCGGGGTCTATGCGGTGGCCGAGTCCGGTCCACTCCAGCTGGGCATTGGTGGCCAGCAGGTTGATCTTGATGTCGTTCTCGTCGCCCAAGCCGGGGGCGTCGACGGCGAGCTCGTGGTAGAGGGAGGCGGCGTCAGCGAAGCGCTCGGCGCGGTATGCGATCTGAGCGTTGAGGTGGCGATAGGAGCGGGAGTCGGCAGAGCCCTTCTCGACTGTCTCGCGGGCCTCTTGAAGGCGGCCGGTCTTATACAGCGAATAGGCCGTCTCGAGAATGCAGTGAGCCTCGAGCGCATGGCCGCCCTCGGCTATGGCCCGCAGAGCGTCGTCGAAGCGGTCGAGCTTGAGCAGCGCGACTACGCGCGTGTGCTGGGCGTCTATGTCGGTCTTGGAGGCTCGGATGGCGGCGTTGGCGAGCTTGAGCACCTCGTCGTGGTCCTGGATCGTCGACGCCCGCAGCAGCGAGGCCAAGGCGGCAGCGGGGTCCGACATGGCAGCCGGTACTGGTCGTAGTTGGTGCTTTTTGTCGCTGTTGTTGTTTTAATTTGTCTACATCAGCCCAGCATGGCGATATATATGCAATCATATGTGATGTCGTGCGAGCAACGCCCACCGATCGCAACTCAAACGTAAGTGTCAATGTTCAATATCGTGGGGCAATCATGGTGGGGAGGGATAAGTTCGTTACCGTAATAGGACTAGATCTATCAGAGGGTGCCACCTGATAGGGTATATAAATAACCAGGATATAACAAACTCTACGTTAGCCCCGCCTGCATACAGCTTGAACACATGAATTTATATCAACTTATGTAAGAATCGGCAAAAACATAGATAGGTAATATTGACATGTTCATATGATTTCTAATCTTCAACATGCCGATACAAACCACCTCTTGGATATATAGAAGATTGATTTTATAGTTGACAAGAATAACTGACATAGAGACTATTTCGCCCGGAATAAACACATATGCCACCGAAAGACGACATTGATTACTGGAATTGTGTAGATATGCCTGGGTTGTTATTGCAATCGCTATAGTATATGGGTGGTTCTGGAAGCCAACAGGAATAGGCCCTATACCTGTACCCTGCTCCATGCCTGAACGTATCCGAGACGACGTTCTTGTGCCAACCGATTCCTGGCATCAAGTGTGGCGCGAAGGACAAAAGTGTCCCACGTATATACGGGATTCATTTAGACTGGGACAATATGTTGTACATTGGAGTTGACGCCTGTGATGAAACACGCACGCGTAGACTGCTCCACCATCTTGTCTTATATTCTGCTGGGCCAGCTCTTCGCAGCAATACTACAGCACTAGTATTGGATCGCTTTACTGAAGTGATGCGGTCTAATTTATACATCTCAACATTATACCAAATAACCATTTGTATAAACAATTGCCAGAACAAATATTATACTCTAGTTTATCTGTCTCTGCTATGGCCTACTCAGGATGAAAACAATCTGTTAACTCAGAAGGTACATTTGGAACGAGAAAATGCTACTTATAAAGAAATGATCCAGAACCGACAACAGAATCCTACCCCTGCTATGGAGAAAGCTTTATCGCTTTTTTCCCCCAGTGGGTGATAACTAGCTCAACATTGGCGTAAACCTGTGGGAACAAGTTAATATTGCTCATGATCATACTAAAGAACAAGACAAGGAAATTCATCCATTGGCAATGGGCCTACAGCTGGGTCAGCAGCAACTAGACCAAGCTGTAAACCAAAGAAGACACTTGCAAGAACAGTATATGGCATCCCAATACCAACTGACTAAACTTCAAGAGAGAAGCTTTGAGCAGGCAAGGGTGCAGTATCACAGCTCATAGAAGCCACTCAACAACCATATCAAAACTTGCTGGTTTTAAGAAACATACCTTATTTATGTTCGTTCTTGAGGGGCCTGAGATCTGGCGAGATGGCGAGGGAGAAGATAGTATAACGGAAACAAGGTCGCCCAAATTAAAAACTAATATATTTTCAAGGAGTTTTGTTTTAATAGTGAGAACTGTGCGATCAAGATTAATTGAAGCTTTGCGAAGCTTTTGCCGTGGCAAATTCTTTGTTTCCTTTCGAAGGGTTAATTTGGCATTTTGGATATCTATCCCAAGCTGAAACTTTTCGACCAGTTGTATATGTGCGTCTCTGGAAACACTGTGATAGTTTTCCCATATTTCCAACGCAGTTTAAAACGTAGACAAGGTAAGTTCCCAGGGATGGTGAATGATTTCCGAGGTGATGTCATCCTGCTGCAATGTTCCAGGCTTTACCTCGAAGCTTTGGACGTTTAAAAATCTGAGCACCATTTTCTAGGTGTTACACGCGAGCAGCTCGAGAAACTCGCTAAGAACCCCAGGTTGTAGGATTAAATCTTTATAATCATAGGTTAAACAGTAATTGAAACCCGAATACATGTTACTTAAACAACTCTGTATATTTAATTGGCCGTGTCTGTATGTAATGAGATGACTTACTTTTATAGACTTGAGATACCTGCACTTCCATGAGTTACAGTTGACACGGAACTTTCTAACAGCGAGGTCGATGATCTATTGAGACTCCGCAGCATCGAATTGTACGCAGCAGAAGTCTTTACATCTTTGTATTAGAGTTTTGTCAGGTTGATACCACCACCTCACGTTCTTGAGGTATGTGTTGTATCCGACCCGTAATCTAAGTCTCCAAACCCGGAGATCACAGTGGCTTGCTGAGTACCATGCGCGAAGCGTCTGAAAAAATATTAAGACTAGTGCTACCTGCGCTAGCAGACAAAAGAATAATAACTAGCGAATCTTGTCGGCGGACGTACTTCTATGGGGACGACTGCCACATGTCTGGGTCTTGCATAGAATACCCCTGCCTCATTAGGTATTGTCTTGAGTAGTACTTTTAGAACACATACTAAGACCATACATATTATTCTCTGCCTCTTCTTTTCCTCTTTACGCCTTAGGCAAAGGCTCGTGTCCAGTTTTTGGCATGTGGAAGTGTGTTGATAGGGGCTATAGCCATAATATACATGCACCTAGAAGAAAAAACGAGGTTTCGACAGTCCGTTCACCATTGCAGATGGTGGAAACCTCAAAGACCAACCCGGCAAGATTCTGTGTACTTCAGCCACCGGTTGGGATATTCAGAACCTCGTCGGCAAAGATGCCAAGGGCACCAATGAACAAGGCAACATACTGGGCCGAGATGGCACTGTGCTTTGCTATGTTCGAAATAAACAAATGGCAGGATAGTAAGGTTCAGACGTGGGTATTCAGAGATAACCCGAACGAAGTGCGAAATCAATGGGAGAATAGCCAAGGATGGCGTTGCAAAATAAAAGAGAAGTAGAAGAGAGGAAATGGGAGATCGAGACCAGTTGGGTGGGTGATAGACGTCTATAAACAGCAGATAATAAGGTATGAGAGTGCCCCGTGTGGCATATACACTTACGTTTATGTTCAAGGCAGTTGCTGGGACGTAATTTAAATACGAAAAGACGACCGGGTGTGGTTTTCTTTGGTCTTGGGACCAAATACGAATCGATGTTTTCTTTCAAAAAGGTTGCTGCCCAACAGCAAAGGTAATAATCTCGCAAGTTCGACGAGAAGTAAGTCACGAATAAGTAATGATGCCGCGTGCTTCAGGAGTATAAAACGCTGACTCAAGGCATCTGATTATAAGTAGCTAGTTACATAGGTTTTAATATCCCTATTACTCATGATGTTTATTGATAACGAGATATATTTCTACCACATCTGTTACACAACGGACAGCAGATCTCGTTCGGCGAATCGAAGCCTAAATTTGATATGTCGGCATGTTGGATGACATTTCCAAGGTAACTATGAGAGAAAGTCCTGAGTCTATAATCGACCGAGTCACCTGAGACACCAAGGTAAAGAAAGATACTGATGACCTAACTCACAACACTGAGGTCGTTAGCTTTCCAGCCTTAGAGGTACCCTCGTCTACTACAAGTCTCCAGCACACATTCTCGCGCTCTACCTAGAGGCAGAACACTTGAATGGCTGACTGGTAGTGTAGATAAGCATCTCACCGGTGAATTGGCGTCATGTTACACCGCTCATCTTCCGGCAGTCCACTAGGGCTTCCGACGCCGGTTCTCTCCGAGACTAGACGGCATCATTGCAGATCCAAATTATGTCAAACTCACCGGTCCGCTTGCGCGGCTGCGGAGGGAGTCACAGCAGGGATAGCCCTTTGGTATCGACATTATGGCTGTGAATATGTGGAAAGCGCTGATCGAGGGAGGCCATCTCCTTGACCCAAGTACTGCCCAAGCTCACCTGCCAAGGTGACAAGTCAGCTCGGTCCGTCCAGTGATATGTCGAGAGGCTGCTGGCCTACAAACGTTTTCCGTCCCCCGCCTATCGAGACGAGGAGAATGAATGGCGTGCTATGACTTGAATCTTGCGCTCGTCTCATACCTTTTCTGAAACTATTATTAGGTTTTCTAGCGCTGCAGGAGTTCCACGCTCTAGCACGGAGGTCCGTAGTCACGAGCAGAGGTCAAATTGAAAGCCACAATGGAGATTCAACAATATTTGAGATCTTTCTCGTCAGCGGCTCGGGTTTTCCAAGCTAAAGCATAGGAAATGGCCAGCTAGCGCGTCTTCTACGCCGTGGTTCAAAGTGAAGACCCAAGATGGCGGGTCGAGGCTCTCCATACATTACATGTACAGCCGCTGCCGACTACCTGGGATAAACAATCTTCCGTCTACCTATAAGAGATGGAGCATGATACCGGGCAAGGGGGCAAGGGGGGCTACAGGCACCAGGTCAGTTTGAATCGAGTAATCCGGAGGCCGCATTTTTATAGATATCTTGATGATCTCCGTCTTGGTATACCGTCAGGACTGTTCTGGACCGATTGACGACATGAAGACAATAAGTGCTTTGAGCGCCACTGTAATAAAACGTTGTCTATATAGGCGTCTAGGTAAGCCGGGAAGGATGCCATGGTTACGTACGCAAGATGAGTTATATACACGAGTATTTCAATATCTTTATATGCTACCTATCTAGTAATACGCCTGCGTGCGGCACACTGCGGTGGTCTCGCTCAATGCCTTAGCTAGGATATTATCTACATAGGTTAATTTAAGTGCAGATAGATACACAATCCGACTTCATTGCATTACCGTATTCCTCCTACATCTCGTTTTCCGTTCACGCTACTGTAGTGTATACCAGGCATCAAATATGGATTCGAGTCCCCGGTCGCTCCGTGCAACCTGTACTCAGTAAGCCTAGGACTATCTCTTGTTTGATAAGACATCCTATGATTATCGATGCTTGTTTTATTTTCTTATTCGTTTTCCTCCTTGGCAATTGATCAACGAGCGGCAAGCGCGGTCAACTCCACCTATTCAATATACTAAGTAGTATAGTTCTACCTATCTACTCCATGTAGGTTACGTAGGGGCCTTTGATGTATATGTGTTTTAGGCCAGATTAAGCCCCCATTATTGAAACGTTGCGACGGAGCGCGCGGGTGCCTAGGAGCGCAGCTAAGGCACGGGCCGAACAATACCATCCACCTACCGTACGTAGGGCGGCGTATGTAGGCTTGTAGTCTATATCACAGTCTTGACAGGCGGGTCTAGTACCGTCTGGAGTGTTAGGTCGACAAAGCTGTGTTTGATAACGGGCTCACAATATAAATAGCATAGCAATCGACAATGCCATGGCCCATTCCGGAACAGAGGTGATACTTGCAGGCTCCATACGGCCAGACTGGGTGGTATGATGAATCATGTGTGCCCCCCACGCACACGGGAGGCCGTCGTGGTGGAGGCTTGGCTTGGCTTGGGATGCGCAGTACGCACATCCCACAGTGACCGGCATCCCACTCCTGCAAGTACCTGTTCCCATGTGTTTGACCGGGAGGTACCTTTTAACTGTCTATCGCATGTCACGTACCTAGCGTGGCACACCACTCACTCACCATTACCAGGAGCACATAATGGTGTGTGGGTTCATGGTCCCTACTCGGGATAAAGTATCGCTTAAATCCTGCCTTTTTCCCATTCATTTTTCTCACGCCTTTCGACACTAAATAAAGAAAAATATGGAGAGAGAGCAGAGGGGGAGAACAGAGAGAAAAGAAAAGATGGACCTCGGTTGAAGTCGGAGCTGTGGTACTTTGAGACAAGAATGATACTGATACTGATACTGATACTGATATTGCTGACAATGATGATGAAAGGATGAGAGATAGTGAAGGCATCTAGATAAGCTTTCGGCTTGTACTACCTACTAGGGCTCCCAGTTGCTCGATACAACTTACAAGCAGGACATTGCGCCCTATATACCGGCTGTGCTGGGAAAGGCTCCAGATGCCCCTACATACAATACTGCCCTTACCGCGCGGCCTTGTCTGGTCCACAAGCAGAGCCACGGGCTACAGATGTGTGCAGACAGTGGTGAAGTGAAGCGAGACGTCGCCCCCACCTCGCTCGCCCGCCATGGGCCCATGTCGGGTGGGAGCCAATGGAGTGCGTGTGGCCGGTGGTGACTGATGATAGTCAGGTCGCACATGGTGCAGTGCGCACCTCCCGCTCATGCGGTTCTCTGCTCAGTGCTGTTGTATTCGAGGGCGATGAGGCGGCGGCGGCAACGGCCTGGGTTCCCGGGTGCCTGCGTGTCAGTGGACGAGGGTGGACGAGGGTGGACGAGAGCGCCAGAGCGCAATCGCAATGGCGGGTCGGCCGGTCTCTTATCTTTGCGCCATCTGGTGGTCGAAGGGCTGCTGATCCCGTCATCGCTCGTGATTCGTCATGTACCTGCAGTGCCTATCTGACCCCGAAAAAACGAGATACGGGTTGTCGGAGGGGGTGAGCAAGGACGACGTTCAGGCTGAGTCGGCTTCAGCATTCACATGTCGGCCAACAGGGTACCTACCTCCTTACATCTTACATACCTCCTCCATGTACGCTCCATGTACGCTACATGTACTTACTTACATATAGTATGTGCGCACACGCACAATCTGACTTACTGCATGTAGTAGAGCGTTGAGAAGAGTAAGGGTTGGGATGCTTCACAACACTACTTAGGTAAGTAAGTATGTAACAACTTTTGGAGCGCTGCTCTTTGTTCCACTGCCATGATTTGAGAGATTGTCTGCTACACTGCCTACATGTGCTAACTGTAATACCTAGCCTACGCAGAGGCATAGAAGTAGGTATTGTAGGTATCGTACAGCAATACCTACATTCGTTATTTGTAAGTCATGTATTCAGTAGCACGACTTACAAGAAGTCAAGGTATGCCTGTGTTCCTGGGAGGAGGAGGACCCCTTATCATGACCCCCACAACCCGACTTGGTACCCTAAATTGTAAAACGTCTTTTTCTTGAGTAGATTCCCCCATTCCTACAACGGAGAGTACCTGTGCTATGCACTACAGTAGCATACACCAGGGAGGTATACAAAAAAAAAAAAAAAAAAAAAGGGAACCACCCTGACCGGTGCTGGGCTACGGCAGCACACGTCACGGATGAGAGGCTCACCTTTTCCGCCGAGTCTCCTGCGACCTTCGCAGTCCAACCCTCCAGCCAGTCGGGCCCACCAGCGAATCCGCCAGGAAATGATGCCATTAGGGCAGGGAGTGAGGTGGCATCCTGTTTCGCCTGCGCATAGGTATACTATGTAAACTCCACGTAGGTTAGTTACACTACTGTAGGTATGCGAGCACCATGAGGGAGGGCCGACGCCGCTATTTGGGGGTCTATACCAGATGGGTAAAAACGGGCTCTGGTTCTCCAGATTCTGTCACACCAACACCTACATACTAAGTACATACTTAGACTCTGTTAGACCTACCTTTTCCAGGCATGGCGCGCATGTAAATGCCACCGAGGTATGGCAGCTTCCGTTAGGTGGGCATTTATTTTATTCCTGCTAGAGATGAACTTGAAAAGAGAAGGTAAGAAGGATATCGCCAGCCATGTAAAACTACAAACCTACAAAACTACGGCTGGAGATGACTGCATCAACCCTGGTAGATATATCTACATAGATATCTACGTTTTTAGGAGTGTAGTATATTTAAAGAACGTGCATCATGGATCCATGGCAATTCACAATCGAAGTACCATCTAATCTCCTCGAGCCGACTTACATGCAGGCTACTTACATACATAGGTAGTCTTATAAGTACATCGTACAGCGCCTGTTAGGTGGTAGATACGCTGAAATCGACGCTGAATCAATGCTGACTTGGAGCCAGCGGGTTTTTAGTGGAAACCGTGACAGAATTTACCCCGTCCAAGGTCGCTCGCGCGTCAGGGGCATGGATGGCCGTAGTCGATGGATGACCCGCCATTCATCCCCCTTGGATCCATGTCCCTCCAACAACACCATGTCCTATCGCTAATGCGCCATCGCAACCCGTCACTATCTATGCCGGAGCCCGTCTATCGTCGCCGCCATCAATGAACTACTTCCCACTCCCTCCATTTCACCACGCCCTCTGAATGCCATTGACCGCCATTCTCCGTCGTGAATTGCCATCTTCTTCTCCCCCTTCTTTCCGTTCTTCATGGTCTCCTCCTGCTTCTTCTTGCCCTCGTCTATAGCATACAAGAAGGGCGCATCACCAATAAGCAAAGAGGGAGCGCCTACATTCTATGCTCCTATACTTATTCCGTGCCTGATGAAGTGGGTGGCCGGACAAATATAACAAAGGCATAGTACAGTAAAAGTATACAACACGGAAAACGAATACCGGTTAGGGCGCTATCTGGTGTAGCCCGTACCTTATAACAAAGCAGTCGAAGTGAGACTGAGCGGACAAGTGAGAGAAGAGAAGACAAATAGATACGACAAGCCAGTCAGCCAGCCAGCCAGCCAGCCAGGTATCAAAGCGAGTTGGCGCCGAAAACTCGCTCACGCCGCTACAAACGGATGACTGTGTGGCCGCTACCTGACCACGACGCACAAAACGACCATCACCACCACTGCTACCTTCTAAGACCACAAAGAGCATCAGGACCACCACCACCTCCACTGCTCCTAACCCCTGGCTCGGTGCAGCTGTCCAGCATCTCTCTCATTATCTCTCAATACTACAAGGTACTGCCTCTCTCTGGCCTATCGGTTCCACCTGCAACGCCCGTGGTACCTTGACCGAGGTGCGCCTCTTACACCGCGCGCGCCATCCAGAGTGCATCTAGCATCAGTTGGCCCGCATCGATATTCTCCTTTGGATATCCTATCGTCCTCAGCGGCCCGGACCAGGCGCTTTTCTTCTTCTTCTCGTCTTTATACCCATTCCCTGTCGGGACCACTACCTGCCTGTCTGTCTCACGCACGCACGCACGCACGCCTCTCCCCCATCTATCTCGCTGTCTCTATCTCCTGTATATACCTACCTGGTATTTGTCTACCTATCGACCTATCGCCTCGCCTTCCTCCTCCCTCTCCGCCTCCCTCTCTTTCTCTTGCAGCTTATCAGTATTGCCCGACGTCTGCACGTCACATTCCGTGCAGCCTTCCCAAGACCTGTACCGGCATCCCACGCTGTCTCTTACTCATAGAGCCCCGGTCGCTCGGTATCAGACTTATATAGCCGCACCAGAGTCCACCTAGTACCACTTGTCCAACCCCCACCATCTCTGCAGTCTGCACAGCTTTATATGAACTTGGCTTCTCCCCTTCTCCCCCCTGAAGCGTCTTTCCGAGCTTAGCTTGTTTGTCTCGACATCACTGGTGGCGCGCGGCAGAAGCAATACTCTGTAATCAGGCCCGCCCCCGGTACCAAGTTGCCGTAGGAATCATTCCATGGACCGAGTATTCCCCACGAGCCCCCTGCCTGTTCGCTGGCCTCGTGTTCGATAGTACGAGTTGGGCTGTGAGCTCTAACTGCGTATCGTTAACCCTTGCTCACCCGAAAAAACGCGCCCTCTCTACAGCTGATATTATCAATATTAACCCCGGACCGGCTTATCCCACTGAGAAGCCATGTCGACGCGGTCGTCGCTGTCGTCCAGGGCGGGATCCCCTGCCATCATGAAGATGGGAACTGACGAGGAGATCTTACCCAGTGGCCAGTGTCGCTATATTCTACTCAATCCAGAAATCAAGGGCCAACGTTGCGCCTGCGTTGGCTTTACACTTAACCGTTCTCACCCCGGCGTGCTGTGCCTGTGCGGCCACTCCTCATGCTACCATGTCAAATCTACCGAGACGCCACCTGACAAGAGCGAGGTCGAGGTTCTTCGACGACGCATTGAAATGCTAGAAGGACAGTTGGATCGCGACAATCAGATGGGTATCGGGAACGCCCTTGGGCAGGTTGTGCAACGCCTTGGCAACCTAGAGGAGCAGTTCGAGGCGAGCCGAGGTGAAATCAGTCAAGATGTAAAGGACTGCTACGGGAATGTGAACCGCATGTGGATATCCTTCGATCAGCTCGACAGGAGACAGGCAACGTATGAGCATAGGTATGACGAGCGGCTAGATGGTCACGACGATGCTCTACAGAGACTAAACGATAGAATTATGGAGACCGATGAGGCCTCGATGGCCTTGGAAGAGCGGGTCGAGGCGCTGGAAGCCAGACCAATTCCGTCTCGTCCTCACCCCCGTCATCGGCAGCCGCCCACTTCGGAATCAGAGCGGACGAGACAATGGCTATCACAGTATGGCGGCACCTTGCGATCACAGCCCCTGCCCAGTCCCACTCATGGAGCCACGCAGATCCCGCCGAGCAGTGTGAATTACACCCAGACGAGAGTGCCGTGGACCGTGCATGTGTCGCTGTTGCCCACGGCAGCGCAACCATTCCCATTTGAGAAGGATACCAACGCGTATAAACGCTGCTTGTCTCGTGGGCTTCACCAAATGGTTGCCGTAGGTGGGACCGACAGCGAAGCGTTCACCAAGGCAATCAATAAGGCCTTCGGGAGCCTGCTTCATGGGAGAGACTGGATGCCATTGCAAGCACGACTCTGCGATGCGGTAACCCTCGAAGGTCTACCCATGCTGCGACCTCTGGACCCGAGCCTGCTCGGTATGCAGTATGATCTAGAGTTTCTAAGGCAGTATTGTGCGGTCTGTCACGTTACGGGAAAGGTTGAGTCACTTTATATTGCTATGGTTCATAATACATTCTCATGGCATTTCCTCAGACGATCTCCCTGTCACCTCGACGGTCTGGAGGCGAGTTGGGATTACGACCCTCTCTTAGACCCTGACGATAACTTGGATGACGATACCGATGGGGATGAAGATCGGCCTCCAGCCGGCGACATCATGCCGCCACTCCCATCGCTCAAGCGTACGGCATCGGAAATGTCGAGGGCGCCCAGCTTCAGTGCAGCCGATGGGGACGGGTCACGGCCCAAGTTAGCACGGATGCAGGTGGAAGCGTGTAGACGGGGAGTGGAAACGGTATAGAAACCACCCATGTCCATATCTTCAACGGCGATAGAGCCTCCAGAAACGCAGATAGAAAGGACGCGGCGTTCTGTGACTGGCCAGAATAGGCAAGACAGGAGGCGCAGCTACATCTTCGACTTAGCTTTGACCGCAACGGTCACTTTATTTCCTTTTGAGTACGAATTAATCTCCGCCCACTCCGCGGTTTCCCCTTGATGGTAACCATGAATACCTTGGCGGAAAAGGAGAAGGAGAGAGTTTGTGATGGTGAGACGACATATAGGTGTTATGGATTTGACTGAGCTTAGTGTATCGGGCTCTACTCTTCTACCTAGGTATGATTCACCCTCCCCCCCCCCCACTTCTATATAGAGATATATAAGTGAATGCATAAATGAAGAATGAATGAATGAACACCTAGACAACACTTTTCATTCTCTTGTCTTGACTCTGTTTTCCCCATCTGTATCATCTTTGAGATTAATGAAGAAATTAGGAATAGGGTAGGTGAAGATAGATGTTGACATATTTAGGATATTCGTATTGTATACTATAACGAGCCATTTTGCTTCAATTGAAATATTCTCATTATGTTGATACTTGAAAACAAGCCCAGCAATGTTTTGAAGAATGTTTTATATTCACTTATAACTGTCACAGTTTACGAGGCTGGGCTCGTGCTCAAAGCGGCGTAGTTCGCCTCATCCCTTATCCTGCCTGTACTACCCTTATCCACAAAGTGCGGCGTACCAAAAGATACCTAACCTACCTACATGCAACCTAAGAGAGGCATGTACTGCACCGGTCGGCATCAGCCACCTGCATGTATAATTAGGTGCCGACCTACATTACTAGCCTCATTCTTCAGGACCCCCAGACTCTTGAGCACACCTCGATAGTTTCCGGGTGCATCTATATTCACATTGACAAAACGGTTGATTTTTATACTTCTATGCCCATAATTTCAGCATTCAAGCAAGCAATGCATTGATGATTTAACATTATCCTTCTCGCCTTCGGCTGCCATCTTGCCGAAAAGAACCATCCCTCAGCCTCGTTTACAGAGCCTCTTGGCGCCGCAAAGAGCCGACCTCCCTTGGCGCAAGGTGCTTATTCAAGAAAAAGCACGACGCATACGGCAACTCGCTGGCAGACATTGTAGTCGTGGCCAGAATTCTGCGGGACTGGCAATCGTGCGCGGGGCACCACTCATCTGTCTTCTCTTTATTTCTACGTATATATAAAGTACATATACACACAGAGACATCGTCATGGATTCAATGGACCTCGACCACGACATGGACATCGATGTCGACCTGGTTGCCGACGAGCCTATTGTGCCTGAGCCCGATCTGGTTTGTTGCCGCCCCCGCCTGCCGTCGACCCGCCACCCACTGATCATGTACCGCAGGGCAATCGCTCCCCAGGCGAGATCGAAGACGACGCCGACGCCCGCAGCCCCTCCAAGGTCTTCATCAAGGGCCTTGATGTGATGAACCCCGATGACGTCAAGGCCTACGTCGCGCAACACTGCGCGGACCCGTCGCTGCATCTCGAGCGGATAGAGTGGATAGACGACAACTCGGCCAACCTGCTGTTTGCTTCCGAGAGTACAGCCTCGCAAGCCCTCCTCGCCCTCGCCGCCGACCCCGACTCCATCTCCCACCCCTCACTGCTGCCTGCCCGGCAACTGCTCTCCGCCAAACCCTTCTCTACGAAGCCAGAGGTCGCTCTCCAAGTACGGCCCGCTCTCGTGAGCGACCAGAAACAGGCAGGCGCAGCGCAGCGCAGCCGTTTCTATCTCTTAAACCCAGAATACGATCCTGAGGAGCGGCGGCGAAGGAACGAGACGAGAAGATATCGCGACCGGAATGGCGACGGCTTTTCGCGCAGGCGGGGGCGGCACTCGCGAGATGACGAAGACGGTGAGCCCTTCGACGTGAATCTCTACGACGACAGCTCCGCCGCCCCAGCCCCAGAACCCAGAGCACGTCCCCGGCGCCGGCGCTCGCCTACGCCCGACTACGACACAGCTGAGTCCAGGGTGGATTCGTACCGGCCGTCGAATCGTGGCAGGGAGTTATTTCCAAGCAGGGAATTGTTTCCGGAAAGCAAAAGTTCGAGACGCGGGACTTCACGAGACCGCTCGGCATCTCCGAGGCCCGACCGGGATGGTGATCGGAACATGAACGACTTGTTCAGTAGGGATGAATCGGCCATGGCGCGGGAACGGAATCGCTACAGGGCGCGTGAAATCAAGGGCCACATCTCTCGCCAAGCTCAAGCGAAAGAACTCTTCCCGACCGAGGCGTCGTCTGAAAGTGGGCGCCTAGGCGATGCGGTTGAGGATGCGGCCACCCTTCTCTCCAAAGGTATCACACTTCCTCTGATGGACGGCAGTAGTGATGCGCCGGCCAATACCAGTCGCAAGTTAGAAGATCGCATTACCGTTCCTGGCAAGGGGAAACTGGCTGATAGGATCACCAACTCAGACTCAACGGGGAGCCTGGCCTTCAATATCCGCGGAGCAGCGAGTCAGAAGAGCTCTAATACGGGTTTCGCTATTAAGGGGTCCGCCGGAAAGTCGGTCAAGGAGCTGTTCCCCGACAAGTTTGGTAATAACGCTGGCAAGGAATTATTCGGGGACGCGTCGGGAAATCGACCCAGACAACGGCAGAAAGCAGGTGATTTATTCGACTGATTCTTACCATGGCCTACGACGGTTGGTCGAGATACGAATCACCGCGACTGTCATGGTGTATAGACGAAATATTCTGTGTGGTAATAACCATGGTAGGAAGCGAAGATAGCGAGTAGACTTCGTGCCGGCGCGGCTCTTTTACGAAGCTAAGATAGATATGGGATGGCAAAATGGCTAGGACTTCATTCCCGGACGTCTATGGCCTTAACAGAGGATTCTCCTCGACGGCGATGACGATGATTCACGCAGTGCTCTATATACCACATGACTGGGCCATAATTTCCACGGATAATCCAGACTCGATTTCTCCCTCAAAATCTATCCACATGTTGACTTGGCTGGGAAGGATAGAGAGAATTGCATACCTATATAGAGCTGCAGACAAAACAAAGACACACCAAATCCGATTCCATGTATATGTTCCTGTCAAGCTGTGCCGCGCGATAGAGTATTCATCCATCCATATGAGACCTAGACTCAGCTACACAACTTCCTTTGGTGTTAACTGTTACTATTCCCCTTTTTGGCTCTCTGGTTTCATTCTTACGGCCCAGCAACCGTCCTTCACTCCCTTGTTCTCTTCTCTTCGCTCGGGGGTAAATGTCTGGTGGAAGGGACCTTGATCGTGTAGGGCCATACTTGGTCAATATCAGCAAGGAACAGCAATAACCTCTCCCTACCTATCTAGGAACTCAGTGCCTTTTTGAGTGACTCACTACCTGAGATGTGGACAGTAGATGCCACCCGGCAGCTGCTAGATGGCAACTTCGAGGAGCTAACTTCAGTACCTACCTGCTGAAGCACCAAGTAGTACCTAGGTTCAGCGATTACTTGTTTAGATGTATCTTCCGATGTAGTGCACATGACACTACATGGGTTATTATACCTTGGAGTTCCAAGTTTGGGCTGCATAAACGTGGTTCTCGACACACAGCCTTGAGAAGTAAGTACACTGTCATGCACCAACGACTCCCAAATCATCTCAACTAAAGACGCACTCTGATATGCACATCCTTCCACTGACAGCTATATTCTCAGGTATAACCACCACACACACACACACACACACACATACACACATCGACGTCGAATCGACTCAATACTGCCGTTCGACTGTCTTTACACTACTACTAGCACCACTTATCAATACAAGACACGGCAACTTTCACATACACGTAGCGATACCCGCTCCGTTGTTGAACAATGGGCGAGCCTCTGAGCTGGCTGAAACTGGTGCCGCGCGCCCAAACACCCACATCTTCTTCTTCCTCCGCAGCCCATCTGGCGCCAGAGTCTAAGGCGACTCGCGATCCCCGGGCTTGCGACGCATCACGACGGCCCGGCTCGTCTCGCCGCATATCATCTTGCACGCCCCCGGAAACCGAACCCGATTCCGTCCCGTCGGCAGAGGAGGGTGTTGTCGCTGACCGCGTTGTGCGTGATCAGGACCAGGTTTGGTATAATCCGGTGAGTTGCATGCAGAACCACATCCCACGAAAAACGGAACGCTTGGTAGCTGATTCTAATTCGTCTGGTAAATCAGTCCCTAGAGCAAATGGTCGAGGCACTCCAAGTGCAGATCATGACACACGGTGTTCTGGAGCCCATTCCAGTGCACTATAACTCGTATATACTGCATCTAGTCGAGGGCTTCGCTCGTGCCCAGGAAAACGTCAGCAAGACGGAGACGGCATATCAGGAAGCCAAGGAATCGCTCGAGCATAATCTCGAGGAATTCCGTCTTGTGGCAGATGACTGGCTTGTGCGAGAGTCTCAGTATAAGGCTGAGGTGAAGAGATTGGAAGTTCTCTTGGTAGGTGGCTCATACTGTAAATGGTTGTGGTTGGCTCCTGCTTACTTACTTTTGTTATCCCAGTCTAAATGCTCACGAAATGGACTCGAGGCGGTGACGTTGGCGAGGACGAACAGCGTTGTTGATCGCAGTGGCTCGGAAAGTGACGGGTTCCTCTCGCGGCTTAAGAAACTGAGGAACCGTCATGTCAATGGTATTTAACAGGAATCCTTCTATTAACACTATATTTATCGCACCCTAACTCTCTATAAAAGCGTTTCTGACACGATTTTATAGATTCACTGTCGTCATCAAATACTTTCATACAGAATCAAGGAGAAGGGTCCGGAACTCGAGAAAGTGACCGACGTATTTCCTCTGTCCCAAGTCCTTTTGGTTCGTGAACTCAAGAAGCTAAGCAATATGTGTTTTCCTACAGCCCCGACCCCTAAGATCCTAGACTGTGAACACGATTTCCGCATGAGCGAACGATTCCGACAGTTGGATGCAGCCGCGAAGGCGTCTACGTCTCGAGAGCGGTGGACACAGCGGCGCGATAACAATCCGCAGTCCGAATTAGACATTAAGGAGAGGTATCAGGATAATACAATTACGCGTGCGCTTCCTCCTCCCGATTCTGTAATTTACGAATGTGGTCTGGGATATGGTGATGGTGATGGTGATGGCGATGAGGCTACCACGGCCGAAGCCGAAACGACGATGGCACCCCAGCATGAGCGATGCCACTCGGGGTTTTCCTTCGAGACGGGAGACGATTATGACCTGTTGTACAATCGACCAGAGCAGGAGATCACGGCGTATTCAGCACATGGAGGCGTGAAAAGTGAGGCTGTTGATAGTTACCAGCCCAGCGACGACGGTAGCAACGAGTCAATTGCTAGGTATACCCCGAGCGACGAATTGGAGAGATCAACGGAACAGGACAGTCCTACCACTCATTCGTCCTCTAGCGATGATCGCACGAAAAATACTACCACTCGTACCAAAGCGGCACGGGGATGTCGAGATACGATTATCCAAAGTAAACAAGCCACGGTAGGGGCCGCGCCGAGACGAAGCCTTCATTCTTCCCGATCCGCCTCCGGCGCTGAGCAGGAAGTGTCGCAGAGACAAACGGGTGAGACAGATGCGCGGATCGCGGCTACGCTTGCTATGGCTAGTATTTTTAGCGGTGCGAATCAGAGGAAACCATCTCGTTGAGTTTCTCGACACGGAGCTGTTGTATGTGGACCAGGGATCGATCTGTAGCGGTGAGGTTGGGATGGAGGGAGCAAAGATGAGTTGTCTGATACCAGCGCTGTTCGAGTGATGAGAGTGGCACGGCGATGAGCTGATGCGCTGATAACGTGTAACATTGTTGATGAAGCGTTGTATTGAGTCGAGAAGATGAAGACTAGAGTAGGCTCATATGTTTATTGTTCATTAGCAACAACATTCAAGCAAAATAATTTAAGCAAAATAATTCAAGCAAAAGCATATATTTATGAAAGAACGGCCGTCCACTCTCGGCGCGAGCGCCGAGGTATGAGTTTGACCGTCGCATTCCATATCAAGTGTTTCTTGTGGTTTCGGAAGATACGGCCTCCGGCTTAGACATGTCAGGACTTGATGGAGATGCGAGAGCGAATATTCCTTTCGGGTACTTCCTCTTCTTCTTTTAGTTAAATTAGTATTTTGTTCTAATTCTATATGATTTCAGGCAGCGTTGGTCATCGCATCGCTATCTGAGGTTGGTTGAGCGAATTGCACGGGTATCCTCCCCTGAGCAACCCATCTCCGAAGAATGGCATGGATCGATATCATCAGAGCCGAACACAGCAGTAGACTATAGATCTTTCAATACATTTTCTCATCGACTTAGGGTGAATTTCGCTCCGCCAGGGGGCCGTCTTCAACCCTAAAAGACCGCCGGGGCCGCCGAATCCATACAGTCATTTTCATGCTCTGACCGACGAATGTCTTCGATGATGTGCTGCCTGATGACTATATGTTAGGTATTCTGATATCTGTTTTTATTTACTACAAGTAATTATACTAGTTCAGGATATAGAATATATAAATATTTTAGTTGCTTTATTTTATTCTATTCATGTTACTTGATTGATACTCACTGTATACAGATTCAACATTGTACTTGGGCTTAGGGTTACGCTTTGTGGCGGTCTCTAGGATAACCTTGAAGCGTTAATTAGACTATGCAAAGCACGAGCTGCACGAAGACTACGAGGGCTGTAGGCTGTCTGTATTAATTAAATCTCTTCGTAAAAGACGCACTGGCAATAACCATGCGGCGTGCTTTAGCTCTGCGCTGCGACGGCCACCACGAAATACGCTCGTGCGTGGGCCGTACTGCGCGGGCGTGGCCAGGAGTACCTTAAGTACCTACTTACTTTATATTGTACAGTAACAGTACAGTGTACGAGCGGTTGCGTAGAGAGGAAGTACTAAGCAGAAGGTGGTAGTGACCGCCAGCACGGATCACCAACGTGTAGATCCTCGATAGCCGACAGTTGAACCAGATCGCTGGGCCACCCACAGGGAACCATAGACAGTCTGGCTGTGGGCTGGGCGGGTGTGTGCGTAAAGAAAGAAAGAAATAGATAAAGAAATAAAATAATACCTACTGTACTTGCATTAAATATATAAAAAGCCACTGGACTACCCAGACTGCCCCGAACTGCCCAAGACTAACTGCCCGAACTGCCCTAGTGCCGCGTCGGGTAAATGACGAGACCAGACGTTTTTTATTGATTGTCGTCCACTTTACCGCTTACCGCTACTTCAGCTGTCACGACAGACCAGATACCTAGATCCCCGGTTCTCGTCATCACTCACTCCAACGCACGCTGCACGTAGAATGTGCACTGTGACTTACTTACAACCATGTGTACGACTGTGCCATAGTGCAGTGCGTCCGTCTCTTCCATCTTTTTTATTCTTGTACTCAGTATAATATATTTTTATGATTGGTTTTATACCCCAACAAATCAACTGCTCCCCATTAGTACGATGCAGTGTACTTACATCGTCGCATTATACTACGTATGTATACTACACTATTCCACATTCCACATTCCACACCACTTACAGCACGTTAGCGAATGGTGCGAATCGGGTTGTTCAGATGGTCCCGTTGCTCGAATTGTCTCAGCGGTGAACCGGCCAACATCCCTCTTACTTACTGAGTAATGGCTCTCGCCTCAGGCTTGAAACCTTAGTCGTGTACCCAGACTCATCGTACACATACACACTATGTATGTGTAGTACAGCTGTTGGAGCTCCATCGTCAGCATCCGTACAGACATGAGAAGTATATAACATTATACTAATGCGGTTAGTAGACTACGGTAGAGATACGCGATTACACTACCGCCCTGTCCTTTTGCGAGATGTGCAAAGTGGTTCCCGAACACCAGGGTAGGGGGTCGCCGGTAGGGGGTGTGGGGAATCAACGACGGACACAAATCTCGTGGCGGATCTTGCATGGTGTACGTTCTGGGAAGTAGGTATGATTAATCGTCGTTGGCGATGCTACGACTGCTACGGGGTCTCGACGGCAACGTCTTGGTTTGATTGTTCCCTCCCTCTCAGATCCCGTACTGCCTTCTAGGTACTATATTTACATACTGAGTATAGGCAGACCGAGTACGATAGATGATGTATGTATATGGATAGTAAGTATACTACGCGCCTGCATGCGAGATGCATGTCTGCTGGGCCGCGATACACGCAGATGACGAGGCCAGCGTTGGCCCTGATGGCGGACGACCGTGGTGATGGTGCTGCTCCACGGTGATGGTGACGATGACGCTGGATGGAGACTGTGCTACACATCCATACACTGGTAGCACAATTGTCAAGCAGGTAGCCGGCGCTGATGCAGGGTTGGACAACAGCGTCGTAGCGCAGATTCGAGGTCGGCGACCATATTTGAGCTAACAACGCTATTGATTCACATGGGCCAGGGGTAACCCCGGTCCGGCCGGGGGCTTGCGTCGTCAAGATCGGCGGCGCTAGGGTCTCAACGACGCTGAGAGATGCCTGACCTTGTCCAACGATGTCAACCAACAGGATTGTGATCCGCGCCGCACTTGCCGTGTGCAACGGTATTCCTTGCGCGAGTCATCCCAGTCTGTCGGGTCTCTCTGTCTTTGACTTAGCACTGCTGTCTCTCCCCATGCGATCAATATGGGTAGTGCAGTTTCTCTACATCGGCATGCCCTGGGCCGTCATCACAGACGATAAAGACACACCCCCTATTCAAGTACATCCTGTACTGCAAGTATATCGAGTATACGTAGTACACGAACATCCCTGCCGACACTAAGGGATTTCTTATACATTACATACGCACGCAATTGTGTTCTTTTCGACAGCGTTGTTGTCTTGCTTGCTCTCTGACGTGTAACAAATACCCCCCCCTCCTTGTTCTAGTGTGGCCCCTGGTTCGGTATGCTGTATATCTGCTTCTTCTTGGCCGAAGCTAACGTAGATGCATTGAAGACTCATCTGGGTTGTCTGGATTATAGTGCACGGACAATATTCCACTAGCTATACTATCATCTTCAAGAAGTACATTCTCCGTTCATACATATAGTCTGCGCCTATCTAAAGTATTGTCACCGTTCCTAGCGCAGATATCGATCACGTATCCATCGCCATGGTAAGCTTCGCAATCTCCTTCTTTCCGGTTTAGCCAAAACATCAACCATGCGTCGCACCGCATTTGGAGGCGCTATCTCAGGGGGGCTATTTTAGTCTCTTGCCCGGTGTGGAAATATACGTCACGCCGCCTCGCCGCCGTTGAAATGTCGAAAGCGCAGTTGGGTCATAACGGCGCCTAACGAGGACAAGTTTCCGATGCTAGCTTGCCGAGCTTCTTCCTCGGCTGCTGCTGTGTGCATGGTGGGCACGGTGCTTGTATGCGTTGTACTATGCATTCAGTAGGTAAGTAGGTATTTCATACATTTGCTTTCTTCTTCGTGCTTTGCCATGTGCTTGACGGCTGGCCGGGCTGAAAGAAACAAGTGCTGTAGACTTCCTCGCCCCCCTCCACACTAAGTTGTCAATAGTATCATCAAAGGCATTATGGTTGCCCGGTATGCACGCTATCACAGCACTTTTATTTCTTAACTGCTTTAATGTATTTCTCCTCTCTGTCAGCATTCCTATGATGAGCCAACCACCACGGAGCTGCGTCCGAAGACTTCTGCGGGTCTTCTGCCAAGCCTGTAGCAACGAGAGAGGTCGCCCGTCAAGCCAGCGGTTCAGCTGCCCACCTGAAGAGAATGTGCCATGATCGACCTGGACCATGCCGTGTTTCGACAAGGGGGCGTGTCTCGGGCTGCCTAGGTCGACAGCGGTTTGGAGCATCTTCAAGAGGGGACGAGCTACCACCGTTGTTTCAGCGAACATGTGAGCTGCTCGGGGCCATATCGGGCATGCCATCGAACGCAGCTTCACTTTCACTTTCACTTTCACTTTCACCTTAGTGGCCTATCATAGTCGAGATCACGATAGTTCGTCGATATTTCAGCTGGCGGCGAGATCACCTTTTCCGCGCACTAATGTACCGTCATAGGCATAGCATACCGAGCGAAGGGTTTCCATTACCTCATGGTTGGAATGGCCATGACTGAGGCACACATTACCGATTTGGATTTCTGACACCCATAGACAGCTGTATTAGGTCGTGTTTCGCGCAGATTCGCTGCAGAATACGTCAACGCCTCGACATAAGCGGTAAACACCCTGTGCGTAGCGCCGAACCTCCTCCCAGAAGGATCGCTAGCGTTGGCTGGCATAACCGAACCGGTTCAAAGTTTTTGTCGCGGCCGACGGCACTATAGATCCGTGGGTCACGCTGAGATCCGAACCGTTTTTTTTCTCTCTCATCCTTGCCTGTTTCGATCTAGGTATGGCATATTTCGATTTTCCCGAAAGGGACTTTGTCTGATGTGATTTAACCGTGTTTTATTGTTCTCACCTGTCTAGATAGCGGCGCGATGATACCTTGATGTAGGGAAACTAGAACTAACGTAGGATGCGGCCCAGAATTTTACCTTTGCGCTTCCTCTCGGTTTCTCCATTCTATATTTCTATATTGTCACCAAACATGAGAACCCACTCCGTATTACACTTATTGTACCTAGGTAGGTATAATAGGACGGAGCTTAAGAGCGAGAGGGGAAAATCGCAACAATGGGCACTTGAAAATACTCTATAGCTTATAGAGAGACTAATGGGCAAGGATATCCATCTGTAATGATCGACTACCGCGAACCCAGCTCCATGGTTAAATGGACGGATAGATGGCTGGCTGGGTACGAACAGAACGACGACTCGATCGGTCGAGGTTCGGACGGGTACAGTCCCAGCGCATCCCCGGTCGCTTATGCCAGACCTCGCAAACCCACGCGTAACGCGGGCTGGGGACTGTAACCATCTGCGCGGTACCTAACTCATCTGTCGCCATATTCCCTGCCGCTGATCACTTTTCTCAATTTCCACACTTGGGGTGTGTGGTTCTTGTCTGCCCAGGGAACCAATTATCCAGGCGCGTCTGCCGGGACTGATGATCAACGGGCCCCCCTGAGTTGCGCAAGGATTCCTCGGGGACCCATTTATATCCTTAACCCTCCCATGGCAAGCAATAATGATGGTCCATCGACAAGCCTAGATTTGTACTAGGGCCAGAGCCGGGGGTGGGAAGAAGAGGCTACTACTAATTAAACAGTTCGGCCTTATTATGGCAACTACCATACTAATATTCTGAAAAGCTCGTCGTCGTACCGGGGGTTCACCGTGCAATATGACAAAGAGTTCCAGGTAGGATTCAAATCAATCATCACAAAAAAGTATTGGCATTTCAGGTCACCGCAGCGTTAGGATTTCGCTGTAACGCTATCTATGTATGCGGCCCTGTGTAATTACCAGTGGTCATAAACCCTTGCTGCCCCCCGGTCCGATATCAGCAAATAAATCTCCGGAGAAGGCTGTGCCGCGTCGAATCTGCGAGATCTTCTGCAATTTATATTAAACATACCTGCTGTAGTATAGCATCGTCCTCATCATCGTCAATGCTCTCTGTCCATCCTTTCTTGCTTGATCCTTGACACTTAGTCGTACCTAGTGCATGTTGACATTTTATGCGTGTATTAGTTTTTACTTTTTTTTTTTTTTTTTTTTTTCTTGCTCAGTGTTCCCGCCTGCCACAATGTGCAACACTGCTAGATCTAGTTGATTATTATCGTAGAAAAGGAAAACAAGAGCGGTTTCAGGCCTCTCATGAATCATGGTACGATATGTATGCACTCTGTATGTATGTATAGACATGTGGTATACAGACTCGCTCTGCGGCCGGGGCCAAGTGCAACTCGTAAAAGCCGGATTAGAAACGGTATGGGTAGTACATGCCGCGCACCAGCTGACGCCTGGGATATGTATGGTGTTTTATCCACCTATTCATATGTGTTCTCTCTATGGTTATCTGCTACCTGTGACCTATAATGAATGACTTAATACCCAGATGTACGTGCACTTGCACTGTATCTGGTGTACGAGTATTCCCACTTGACACCAGGATTTTGCCTATTCGGAACGTCATAGGGGACCTGGAAAAGCTCACATCTAAATGGAGAATTTACCTATTGGGTGGTCCGTCACCCTGGGTTGGGTCTTCCCCGTCGTCGCAGAGAGAAAAGTACAATACATGGAACTAGTTCAGATGGAGCAGTGAGAGAGCACTCAAACACTAGATACCGCTCCTCCCACTGCTATGTGAGCGTCACATTCACCACTGCACGCATTATACTAGATACCGCAAGTTTGGAAAGGAGGAAGCAGAACAGGAGCCGGTTGGGATAGAGGGAGAGACAGGCAGGGTGAAAGAGGACTGACTAGGTTGGGTAGTAGAGCCTGGCGGAGACGGGTACGGTGGAAACGTGGGATTGATCTACCGGTGACAGACTGACCCTATATTAGTGTACCCAGGCCAGGGCTACCTACCTTACCTACTTTACCTACCCTCTACTGTACTATTCCAGTGGCATAGCGTAGGCGGTAACTTGTGCGGCCGCGCCGGTCGTGGTGGTGTGTGAGAGTGATTATGTGTGTGTATCAGTCCGTCCGTTGCTCACCTGTCGTGGTAACGTAACCGCTCTCCCTTTCGTCTTCTGTGCTCCTTCTGTCTTGTTCTTCTGCGAGCTCCCAGTAACTTGTCATCCGTGGTTCACCCATTCCCAGCAGCCCGTACTTGGCGCCGCCGTCCCATGTTTTCCTCACACTTTCTTCTTTTCTTTTTTGTGTCCTTTTCTTCCCTCTGTTCAACCCCGTTTCCTTGGGGGAGGCGTGGGCATTGCCGATCTGTGCAGACATCGTTCTGTCTACAGTACCCTCCTATTAAGCATATAGTAGGCGTTACGCGCGTGGATACAAGGTTTTTTCTTTCTCCGTATGTGTGTGTGTGTGTGTGTGTGTGTGTGTGTGCATACCGGTACGTGAGTGCGTGTGCGTAAGGATATAAATGCGGTATAGATATGTGTATGTGATGTACATGATAATGCCGGCTCGTGGGTCCCTTGTCACTTTTATCCCCTCTCTCTCAACTGCTCAAGCAGCGCAATACTGAGTATACAGTACACGGACCATTTCATATGCCGGAATTACGGGCCAGTAGTGCTTCATTGGGCGGGCTTATTGGTGCTCTCTTGGTGCTCGGCGACCATTGAAGGTATGGTATGGGTTACCTGTACGTTTCATGTATGTCACCTGTGGGTGGCTTACGGTCTGGTGGTCTGGTTTTTCCCTAGCCTCCTGGGGGGTGATGGGGGAATGGTCGGTGCAGTTACGGACGTCATTAATCCGGTCGGTCCTCTCCTCTGGTTAGGCCTGCTTACTTGCTTGAACGCTTGGGGAGGAAAGCGAGCAGATGAGAGGACGGGAACTTGGCTAGCTACTCTAGTTACCTCTTAGCGCAGTATATCGTAAATAATACATGTAGTCTGGATGGCCTACGCGGTAGACAGCCCGTCTTTAGATCCGCTAGGGACGGTGGCCTTCGTTCTGTGCCTTTGCTGTGCCTCCCGCCTCTCCGCTTCGGGAGTGGTGCCATCATATACCTACTCTTTTAAGAAGATGATGGCCGCTTCTGGACAGTCGTCGTCTCTATCATGGGGGCGTTTTGCTGATTTTGAAGGTGACTGGCTAGCGAAAAGACAGAAATGGACCAGAAGGCCGCCCATGGGCATGATGATGCCCAACACCATTTCAAGCACTAGACAGATGCCTTTCAAAGGCTTATACAGCATGACGCCATATGTTTAATGCTCTGGGCCGGGGATAGCATGGTTCCCAGTCTACTAAGGAACCGGGGATATGGCCTTGCGTCCATACCCATTTCGACGAACAGGGTCTTTTCACATATTAGTGTATTGCTCTGACGACTTCAACTGGTCGCCCACTAGATATGGCTATGAGAGGATCAAGCACCTTGAACTGACAAGGCCGATCGCCTTCTTTTTATGGTATTGTGATATTCACATTCTGTTGCATAGCGCAACTCCTTGGCACATCTTTAATGCGGCACGTAAGACGGTAGGTAATGTAATGATGCTTCCTATTAGAGGCGATTTCATACGAAGGGTATCCGTCCGGCTATTAATTCAATGCTACCTGTATCCTTTGCTATGCCCGTCCCATTTCCGTATCCGTAATGCTCATCAGTGATGCCCATCGGCGAAGGATGCCCCCGAAACTCCCAACCATGTGTATTAGTCTTAGTCTACTAAGTGGCTCACCCTCAGCCTCGCGTCTCCCTCGTCGTTTTGGCTACCCCTCCTGCTGATCCAACCAGTTTGGTACTGGAAAAGGGTGTGAGAAAGATCGTGTTGTTGTGACTGGGTCGAGCCCGATACCAGATCCAGGGGCGAGTTCGGCGCTGTTGGCAATGCGTGACGGTCGCCAGCCCCCAGGGTTTGTATCGGAGGCAACCGGAAGCTAGGTCTCTCTGATACTAAAGGAAATAGAGGTTCCGGCCGGAAGGCTGGCTTTGCGGCTTCGTAGCTGTTACGCCGTAAGGGCGGGAGGGCTATGGGACTTCGTGGTGGTAGAATATCCTTTGTGCAAGGGACAGAGTACAGGGAGCTCCTGTCTGAATGAGGGGAAGGGAGACCCGAAGGCGGAAGCGCATTCGCGTTTTGCATAGCGTGAGCATAGTGCATCATGCAAGGAGAGACGGGTTCGTGATGGTGGTCCAACGGGAGCATACGTGGTGCTCCGGTAGCTAGCTCCAGCTGCGGTCTCCGGGGATGGCTTAGGGGATCGGCTAGCCGGCGATGATTATCGTGACCGTCACTGCCAGACGCCCTCCTTCGCTGAACCGAGCGTTTCCGGCGGTTCTGACTACCATTCCACCAGTTCTTGACGGCGTTGTCGCTCCGGTTGTTCAGCCTCCTCGCGATCTCGGCCCATCGCTTACCCAGCTCACCAACGAGCTTCTCGATCAGCTGCCCCTCTTCCGCCGATATGGGTTCATGGTTCAGCGACGGCTTCAGGTTCTGATGGTAACGTTCCCGGCACTGTTTGGGACTCCTCGAAACGAGTGTATCTGAGATCTTGACCCAGTTTAAGGGGCCTTGTTGTTGGACAAGACGTATGAGAGACGCATCCTCACGCTGGGACCACGGTCCTCTCCGATGCTTAGACATCCTGTCGATGTAGCTTTATCGCTCCAGAAATTACAGACCGAGATAGGTGGTAATGGTGACAAGTCCTCCAAATGGTGTGTTGATGACTGTTGTGTTGTCGAATGGTTGAACCCGTGCCAAGCGATGCCTCTGGACGACAGTGCGATATGATGTACGAGGGACAGCGTATGATAAGTTCGAGGTATACTCCAAGAGGCGAGCGTGTGTTAGATGCGGAGCAAAAGCAAGCCTCGGTGGGATGGGGGATGTTTCCGTAGGATGGTGATGATGAAGAAGGAAGAGGGGGTGGGAGGGGAGCCGTCTCTATTATAACTACTGGGGATGAACATGGGCTGAGATGAGATCGATACACATAAAGTTATGGTCGGTGATATATGGAGGTCTGTGAATGGAGGGACCCAACACATGGATATGCTGTACTATGTGTACTAGGGATGTGTACTATGAGCACATAGGTATCCTATGCGTACCATGTATACTACGTAGTCCACCCAGTTCCAGCTAGGAAGCTTACCGAATGCACAGCTGGACTCATAGCGTAGGGTGAGGATCGGGGAAATGGCCCTGGCCCGCCTTACATAGTTACCCGTCATGGTGTCAGATGGAACAGGTTAGCCGTAGGGACGGTACGGAGTACGTAGTAATAGAAGCAGGTTGCCTGTACAGCTGTATACGTACAGTGCTACCCTCTCCACGGCTGGACTAGGTATAGGTAGGGTTGGATGGTTCGCTTGGGATCGCCATCGCCGCCTCCATGGACCATGGGCTGCCGTGGCGCCGTTAAACCTGCTGCGGTGCCTTAGCTCCCACTGGTCCACTGGTCCACTGCCGGTATCCCCATCGTGTATACGTACAGTACAGACGATACTTACATGGATGATTCCCATGCCTAGTATGTACGTAGTGTGCTGTACTTACTGATATACTACGTATACTGGAATCCCTACACTACTGTGTATATACAACTCCACACCTCTCGACCACTTAGTAGGTATGACAGGCAACGGGGCCAGCATTGGCGGCATTTCTCAGCAGGCCCGTACCAAACAAAGCGACCAAGGTGGGAAAAGCCTGGGCCGGGAAAGCCAGATGGGGACAAGAGCAGAGGATAGAGAGCCCAAGGAGGTCTAACTCATGGGTAGCGTGTACCTGCTAGCACCGTGATCGACTGGACTCGAGCCTTGGTACAGGGATTGGTATGAACACGCCCGCCGTGTACGCGCAAGGTGTGCGTTCAGTAGCCTACATGGTGGCCCTGATGGTGTCTCTGCTAGCAGGCATGTACCGGTGGTATATCCATCGTGTCGATGAGCATCCAACCGCACTAGTGATTTAGTCGGCAGCCACTGGAGAATTGCTGGGAGCTGCTTGGGAGAAATCACAGGCAGTAGCTCGAGCAGGTCCTCGACGACGAGATCCACAAACGCATCAACACCCCGGTCTCCTGGTAGGGTAAGCCACTTACACCACGCTACTCGCTACACTAGACAGTAGCGTAGGCGGTGGCTGTCTGTCTTGGATCGACAAAGGGTACGGTGCACTAGTGTACCCGTGTGCCATACAGTATGATGAATATCGATACGCGTTGCTTATATGTACATGCTTGGCCGCCAGAGTCAGTTGGTTGAGTTCCATCAAGCTGGAACCAAGTCGCCGAAGCATGTTTCATCACATTTTCCGGTCCCAAACGGAATGCCTAGCCCACCAGACGTCTAATTAAGCTTACTGAGTAGAGCCGTACGTTAGCCAACTCAATCTCGATTGCGGAGACAGAGCCGCAAGGGCTTCTCTTGTCTTGTTGGTATCCTATGTCATGTAGATAGTGTTGTGGAAGCTAGCATCTGCACTAGACGTAGATGGCATATACCGACTTGGAAGGTGGTATAGAATTCGATTCTTTTTAATTATATACTCCGAGTCATTTTTCTTTCCTTTTATCCCCATCCCCTTCTTCGATACCTGGTCCTGCCCTGTCACGCTCCCTTTTCGACAGGGCCCAGTTGCAGTTGTCCTGTCCGCCTCGTTTTCAATCTATCCAATACGAAGTGCATCCTATATTGGCACTCGAGGGGGAATGTCCATATCTGCCCCGTACCATAGCACATTGCAGTACCGTGGATGTTGACGGCGTCCATGAGTTGACGGGACTGGTCGACTTCTGCCGCTGCTACCTTGTGGCACGTTCGACGCTAGGATCAAGGATGGCGGTCAAGGGGCCCTGGTGAAAGAGATTGAGATGTGGACTGTGGCCCGGTAATAACTGATCCCAGCCGGGGATCCCACAATCCCAGAGGGCACTTGAGAAGCAGCCCTTGAACCATGTCGTCTCTGGCGCAAATCTGCCATGCAGGGTTTCCAAGATCTAACTGTCATACTGTACAGCACACGGTATGATACAGTGCAGCATAGGAAACATGGAGTTTTATGTATACTCGAGCCGGGCTAGTACGCTCGGCGTATACTACATCTGTGGCGTGTAATAAATATAATCTTAATAAACATCAGGCTTATGCTCACACGTGGGCTGTGATATTGACTGTGATCCCCGGCATGATTTTTATTTTATCTCCTGTCTTCGTGTTTCCCATTCCGATGGAACGCAAAAGGGTTCATCGTCAAGGGCGGTTGAGCCGCTTTGTTTAAACGGCCAGAACCAATCTGTCTCCATATCCCTATACATATAAGTACGGTATCTACATGGTCAGGGATTCGGACGACAGCATTAACACCATGTGCTGGCTACTGGACGGCAGCTTATAGTCGGATGAACGAAGGTCCGCCTGTATTCCTGGGTGGCCGATACCGCTACCATCATCACATAGGAATCCAAGTCGTGTCGGAGAGAGTATGAGGTGAATCCATGTCTAGGTAGCGCAGCTAGCACAGGTAACCGGACAGACCCTCGGAATACGAGGCAGATATGAGACAGCGTGGTGAATAAACAAGAGCGCCGCATATCTTCTATATCAGCAGACCTCATGCACCCCTGTCCCATATACTGGTAGCACACAAACATGTAGAGGAGGGTATGTTCAGTTTTTCCCTCCTGTTCTTTATAGCTCCGTACAGTCTAAATGCAACCGTTGTCCCTTTGCTGCCCTGGGCTGCTGGGTAGGTGTATAGAGAAAATTAATTACACGAAAAGCTAGTCATGTGGTAGTAGCCAGCTGAACGAATGCTGCACTAAATAACCGTGATGGAGAATGGGAAAATGAAGAAATGGATGCTCCGCCAAAAGAAGTAATAACGGTCTTCGTAATCCACCTGCAGGCGTCCGCCCCCCGGTCCGATCAACCCTTCTTCTCATCCTCGGATGCTCGCGGCTACAAGGGGGGGGGGGGGGGGCAGCTGGCTGGCTTCTCTTGGCACCGAGCCCCCGTTCTGGCTAAGATGGACCTAGGTTAGTGTTCTTTTCTTGGCCGACCCGCCTGCTTGGGAACCCAGTTGAAGATTTCCGCGGCCGCAGGACTTCGTGGCTATCGACACCACACCCAAAAAGAAAAACAGAGAGAGCCCGTGCAGCGGCCACACGTCCACCGGCCGAGGCGCCAGAGACAATGTCGCTGCCACGGGGACAACCGGGATTCATTCCCCTTGATGTTTGTTTTGTAACGTCGTAGTATCCTAACATTCTGATTCCCCCATGTACCTGGTCCGAATGCCACATAAGAAAAAAGCCTTCGAAATGGCTGATCCATCATGATCCATGAAGCTGAAACCTATAATACTACTCTGTCGCCACGTGCACATGTAGTAACCGAAATCTACGGACAGACTAAAAGAAATATTTGGCCGTAAGACAAATAAGCCACATCTCTTTTATTTTATTCTTTCCCCCTTCGTGTTGAGAAAGAAAAGCGCTGCCTTAACTCAGGGCTGAAGAACACGGCAGTTATACCTTGCAAACAGCCCCCTGAACCCCCCGGATCGATCCCGAGCGCTTGGGTCGATCGGGATTCTCTCTCTCTCCCTTGTCCCCAAGTCCCGAGCGTTGGTCCAGTGCATGACAAGGCCAATTTTCAATCTTGGTTACACGTCCACAGGCAGCTGGAACATACATCCAGTTCGCTTTCCTTTGGAAATTACCCTCGCTCGGGTCTATCCAAGTTTGGCGATCTCCGTCTACCAGGTATGTGAAAGGAAAGAGTATATATATGTACTATATGTATTATCTACCGCATGTACTTTCTATGCTATGTGCGTGGGTGGTACAGCTCGCTCGCTACAGCCCAACGCCGGCCCGTCGGTGTTGATGCTATGAATAGATGACTCTCCGTCTTATCTAAGCCTCACACCTCAACCCCTTTGCGTCAATACCGAGGCCAGACGGCGTTGCTACCTTGGTACCTCGCTCGCTTGTCTTGTTCGCCGCAGCCATGTGGTGAGGACGCGCGTAAGCATCACACGCTCCAAACGGGATGTCCAAGCGAACCTCCATCTGTATTTAATCTAAGTAAGCCCCGGCCTCGTTTAATCGTCACTGCTGGCGTCTCCGTTGAGTATAACTGCGTGAACAATATATCACCTGAACCCCTGTGGCATTTGGCCCTTCTGCCATGCTGCATTCATCACAGCCTCTCCCGCAGGTTCTCGACGCTCGTTAGATGGGAGGTCAGAGTGGTGAATGAGGAGGTGGTTGTGGTTAGTTGAAAAGCACATTCAGGTCAAGGACCAAGTCAACATAGAGATGACAATCACTGGTTTTCAAAGTGATACATCAACTCATACATACCCAGAGATAGATCGGTGTTAATCATTTGCGTTAGTACGTCCATACTAGATCAGCATGATGCAATACTACTTGCCGATGAAACCACTTCATGTGAAACTCAGTGACTTCTTCGGCCCATCTTACACACTTACCTATGAATGAGAGCCATCATGGTCAACGAGGGCCACGCGGACCTATCCTTTAACGCACCTACCTAACATGCATCGTACAGCTCACGCGCCATGAATAGGCTTTTGTGGGCGACTATTAGTTGGTTCCTGTTAACAGTCCTTGAGCAGGATCTCTCATTGCTGTTGTCTTAATTAGCAATTTTGATTGAAGAGAGGGACAAGTCTAGGTTAGACAACGAAGGCAATGTAATGAAACACAGGCCACCATCTCACGGGACAAGAGAGCCAGAAAGGATAGAAACAGAGACGGTTGGTAGCACCGTGCTTAACTTACTGTTACCATGTGTCGCCGGATGGTCCGCTTACGAACCTTGGGAAGATTACGAGAATGCAATATCGCTATCCTCGGAAACCAAAAATTCAAAATCAAAGCCAAAGTACATTCGTCCTCTGTGCTAGGTGCTTCGAGGATGTGGGTATGTCAATAATGTCCATCGCTTGTAAATTTGCCAAACGCCCGCTCCATCGCGATTGAGGCGACCGATTTTCCTGTCTTGAGTAACGAGACCTTACCAGCACTTGGTCCGAGTCACCGCCACTTCTATGCCCTATTTCCCTAGAATAATCCATCGCTCCTGTAATCATAATAATAAGAGATAAAACAACAAAACATATAAAGAAAGGGGATGAAAAGACAAATATACGGGTAAACACCCTGCTCCGATCCAGCCAAGGAAACAGCAAAGCGACAAGTCAGACCCGCTAACCCCATGAGAATCGTTGCAAGCTAATCGCCCGCCCGTGTGGCCCACGATCCTGGGTACACTGGTTGAGAAACACGACGAGAAACCCATGCTTTGGGTACAACCCATCCGCCATATAATATATAGCGGGGGGAATGTTGTCCCCGGGTAAGCGACCCTAGAAGGGAGGAGTAGCAAGGCAATCACCACTCCAAGATGCTTCGAAATTCTAACGGTCTAAAGATGGATATCTCCGCTCTCACCTGCGACCCAGCGCCGCCACGCCTCCTCATATGCGCTTTCCAGGTCGGATACCCATCTGTGTGTATTGAACAAGGCACATGTCCACTTGGCCTCAAATAGGATCTTGCGCAGCTCAGCTAGGCGACCTCGTCCTTCACAATGCTCTTCGCTCATCCGTTTATAGGTCAGTCCATTCGCAAGCCGAATTGCGAAGTCTTCATACTCTGCATCATCCGAGGCAATAAGCTCCTGGGCAGCTTGAGCGCCCTTAGAATTCTTTGGCAGAGCACCCTTGAGGATCGACGCTGCCATTCGTGAGCACATCTTGTATGGATATCTCGGTAGTGTCAAAAGCGGTGTGCTTGACCACAAGACATCAGCCGCCGTCGTGTGTGCGTTACACTCAGGAGTGTCTAGAAAGATATCACACACGCGTGCTCTCGAGATGTGTTGTTGTTTTGGTGCCACATCCGTGAATATGATTCTACCTGCCACCTCTTCTCCGGCCCACGCTTTAGCAGTCTTTCTGAGGTTGTTTTCCCCGAGCTCAGGGAACCTCAGCAACCATAGTACTGCCTTGGGCACGTTAGAAAGAATACGAAGCCACGTACGAAATGTTGAAGGGTCGATCTAGATGACAAGATTAGCAAAACTAGAACACTACTAAGGGCGAAATGGTGATGGATACCTTGTAAAGTTGATTGAAATTCCCCATGATGATGGTGTCATCCGACAGGTTTGGGAAGAGTTCTTTACGCATTTTCCAACGTCGCCGTTGTTCGTCCTCCCAAGTGATGGTCCTCTCCTCGGCTTCGCACGACTGCGCATGATCACAGCAAAAGAAAGTGTCCCGGCAGAAGATAATATTTTCCGAGTAAACCCAGTCCTCTGCGTCATTGGATTTCTCGTCGCGAAATACGTTTTCTACGCCGGTATTGTTCCTCATGGGTCGCAGTGTTGACGCTGGAATGGCCGTTTCATCAGCCAGGAGGTAGTCACACCATTCGGCACCGAGTGTGCCAGCGAAGCCCATGAATGACATCTGTATCGGTGCTGGTCGTGCCGCGAATACTTCGTTCCTTGCGCCTCGAGTGTAACCATTCAGATTCACGAGAATATGGATTTTGTCGTTGATAATTTGCTGAACAATTTGTTCGGCAGTCCAACCATTCACATCCCGGAAGACGGGCGCCTCGCGTTCGATCTGTTGTCGATGAACGGACCTATCACTCGCAGTCGTGGCATAGCATATTGCCTTCGCCCGCTGAGGATCATGAAATCCAAATACTGATTGCATCCTAAAAGCACATAAAGTTAGTACCTACGTCATTCAAGGTCTTCAAACATGGAAGGCATCCCATACAGATGAGCAAGGGGGTGGTTATTAAAGTCCGAAGAAACGTAGCCGATGTTGAGTTGCGGGTTAGGTGGTGGCGGCGGAGGATATACTGTGCTAGGCAGCCAAGGCGACCTCAGAGTTGAGCAAGCTATCCTTGCCGCATTCCGTTGTGAGATCATCCGAATATCTTTCGCACTCAGTGGAGCTGTGAAAGTGTGGAAGGGCAGGACAGTGGGCGCTGCTGGGACAGATAATTGTGTGGGTAGTCTGGGCCTGGTATAATCGGACATTGATCGGTGCCCCGTAACATATCGATCGATATACCAGCGTCGAACCATCACCTTGGTAGCCCGCTCAACCAGTCGAACAAGTCGAGATCCCTCCCAAGGGCGACCAGCCCAGTGTTTAAGTTCGGACTCAAGTCGTAGGCCGCTTTCCATCTCGTCTACTGCGCAAGCTCTCAATTGACGTACCAGATCGTCAAGCTCACCATTTTCAAGAATACCCAAGCCCCACTGAGAAGAGTCTGCTAACTGCTTGGAAACAATGGTCACGACTCTTTTCATCAAGCCGCTTCCCGAACCTTCCTCTCTAGCATCCTTCAACATGCCATCATCGTCGACGTGCCATCGGTCATACCGTCCATAATCAAGTAGCACTCCGCCCCGGCCCCTCCAGTCGCAGACCGAGTTCAGCGCCGTAGAGAGACCACAAACGGCTTCGGCAAACTGCGGGTTGGAAATGACGGCACGCTTGTAATACATTATGGCGTCGCTGATGCGGCCGCGATCCTTAACAGCATTCGCTAGATTGGTAAGGGCAATGTCGAAAGACCCGTCACACGCAACAGCGCGCTCGTACATTTGTATGGCAAGATCTAATTGGCCAATATCCTTAAGCAAACTACCCAAGTTTGTATGAAGATGCACGTGTTTTGAATCTAGTCCTAATCCATAATTGTAATATGCAAGAGCTAGAGCCAGTCCGCTGCCAGGGGCGATCCCAGTGACAGGAGTACCAAGGCTTTCAGTTGCACGTACCGGGGTTGTTGCACGCGTATGTTGAATACTGGCGAGGAGGATACCAACATTATTAGCGGTGGAAGGACTCTCGGAAAGGGACAGCGACAAGTAGTACAAGGCTAAAATATCGCCAACTCCAGGTGGTTGCTGGAGTAGTTTTGGGTAAGAGCCACCGTTGGACATGGCATCCTGAAATATCTTTGCCAATGATAAGAGCGAATTGCTGGTGGTCGATATCGCTGATTTCTTCGGTATGCCTTCTGGTACATATCGTAGACCAGGAAGCTCGCCATTAGCGGCAAATACGAGTCGCGCCGTGTGTCTTGCTTCTCCCGGCGGTAGCAAAAGCGGACCGCTCGAAGGTGTGTGCAACCCGTCCGATGATTCGGGCTTTGACAAGACAGACTGTATTTTGCTTATCAATGAACGAATACATGGAAGCAATTTCCCTGTGCTGATTAACACTGCCTCCTCGAAGGCATCGGAGGCCTGATCAATATCTTTCAACGCGTAGAGCATGTTCCCCTTGGCATGGATTAGAGCAATCATCCGACCATTATCACGGGCGGGGACGGAGTAGCCGCTTAGGCCAAAGCCCGGTGCTTCAATATCCTCGGCGCGATCTACGTCGGACGTCTGGGCTGACAGAGACACTGGCTGTGATAATCCAGAATTCCACGGCGTATGACGTGGTCCCATGTGTGACTCACTCCCTGGGCCGCTCCTTGATGAGTTCCTGGGATATTTCAGTGACCGCTGAACATAGTTAATGATCTCAACAGCTTCTTTGCTCCGATTGTTTGCGCAAAGCAGATGTACTAGATGCTCGACAGCTTCCAGGTAAGCAGGCTGTCTGCGAACAGTCTGCATCCAGTGGCTCTCTGCTTCTTCGCACCGGCCAAGGCAATAAAGCGAAGCAGCCATGTTTGACATGGCCTCAACGTGACTGCGCGAGACAAGTTTAGTACACTATAGTATGAAACTAGAACAAGAAATCGTACCTGTTGTCCAAGGAGATGATCCTTTGAAACCATTCTAGAGCCTGCTCATACCGCTCTAGACCATAATGAAGACATCCACCCAGGAGCATCCCATCAATCCATTTCCAGTCACTCTGCTCGCACAGGTTTGTCAACATCTCAATAGCAGCCTTCACACTCGCGAGAGGCGTTACGGTAGCCCGATCCCTCGCCGAGTAGTTGAAATCAGAAGTTCGCAGGCCATTATTGCCGAACGATTGAGAATATGCTGGGTTTTGTGTCTTGATGCCCCGTAAATGATGATTATTTAATAACTGTACATGCGAAGCGGCTTGCAATTCTGTTTCAGGGCCTGTGGAAAGGTTTCCGGCTCTGATGCCCGGATAGTCTAGATCACTTTGACTATGTTGCGAGGCAAAAACACTATTGGAATAACTTGAAGACTTTGGAAGCTTGGGGAAAATGATCATTCTGGAGGAACTCCTAGGGCCTGCAGAACGGGACGATGATTTCTTGGTTTGATGCATATACGCTAGAAGCTCAAGGTATGAACGATGTGCATGTGCGAGGACTTTTTCTCTGAAGCGGATAGGTGAGGGAACGCCATGTGCGCGAGTTTCATTGTTTTTATACCCTGTAGGATCCAAGGTGAGGGATTCAAGTTTCTGAGATGGTGCTTGGATGGAAGCTGGAAGCGGCTCAAAACCGGGTCGAAGGTTCATAGCAGAGAAGGGTGCTACAAATCCGCCGGGCCCATAGTGATGAAGCGCGTGGGAATTATACTGGTTCTGAAAGGGCGAGGCCATGTTATTAAAACCATGAGAGTAGCTACTATTTAAATTGGGCTCTGGCCATATCGCGGCTGGAAGCAGGCCGCCGTTTTGAAACAAGGCAGGTCCCGGTGATTGTTGATACATAGGTTGCAGAGCTGTTGGCACTCGAGGCACATTGTTATACGTCTGATGGGCCGCGACTTGTCCACTAGGCGCACAATCGAGGGCCAGGGGGGTAGCAAGTTCGTGGGAGTTCATATGTGGAGCAATACCAGACGGCATCATGTTGGGATCCAAGGGCAGCAAACCCGAGGGGTCGGGTGGATAGAAAGACAGAGAGGGCGCATATGCCCAACGATCAACGGAGGAGCCCATCGGATGCGTCGCAGAGCGCGAATAATTCTGTACATGTGCTGCGAAAGGGACGGGTTTCGACGAGGTCGGCATGATCATGTGCTTGAAGGGCGGAGGCCCGGAGGCAAGATGGGATGGATTCCCATCGTAACCGGCATCGATGGTGCCGTTGGGTGTTTTCCGCCTCAGTCGATGCTCCCCATGCTCGGCGAGATGTGATGGCGCCAGACGGGCATTGGGCGGTGTGTGTAGGGGCAACGGTGCCGAAGGCCGCGAGAAACGAAGGGGGATGGCGGAACGGGGAACGAAGCCGGAGCCGGGCGGAGTGGAGAAGGACGAACGAGCGTTGGCGTTGAAAGAGAGATGGGAGTAGGAATGTTGTTGTGGCAATTGCGGCGGCTGTTGTTGCCCGTGTGGATCCTGTTGTTGGTGGTTTTGGTGGTGTGTTGGTGGTGGTGGGGGTTGTTGATGTTGTTGGCCAGGCATGAAGCGTGGCGGAGGAGGCGGCGAGCCTAGATGAGGTTGCGAGTGGTGCACCATCGGGTGCCTCTGTATCAGGGGCAACATCGGGGCGGGCTCGCTATATCAAATACATCAATGGCTCGACGAGAGGGAGCGTGAAGGAAAGAAGTCTCTCGGTGCGTGGTTTCATGATAGCCTGCTGGCCAGGGCACGGCTTACGGCAGCTGAGCCATGTACATCTGGAGGGGCAAAATCCAGCCGCAGCAGCAACAGCGGCGAGGCTCCGGGCATCGACAACCGCAATTCGACGGCGGCGAAGGGCGCGAGACACGGACACAGCACACGGCACACGGTACACGACGCCAATACAGTATACGCTCAACAGTCGATCTATGCGGTCGTCGCCGTGTCGACTGGGCGTTGGGCCCGGGGTTGTTGCGACGAGAACAGCGCGGACTTCGACTCGGTCGACGGTTGACGCAGCACGGCCGAAGCAAATCTGTCACGCGCGAAGACGACGAAGGCGACCTCGAGGCGTCCGGCCGCGAGGTCTCAAAGCTACGACAACAGCCTGAAGGGTAGAGGAGCTACCTATAAGTATCTTGGCACATTAATTCCATGAGTCGTCTCTTGACAGAGTATTGAACCGATAGACTTGGGCGCCAGACAAGAATTAGGATGAGAATTGTTGTAAAACAAAGTGCCGCTTAGTTTCTTAGGTAGTCGCTAGTCTATCCAGCAGTCTGTCTATCCATCAACCTAGCGGCGAAGGCGTAGGTGGGCAGGTGTGCTGAGTATGTACCTGGCAGCAGTGGGCGATAGGCAGGTGTCAACCTCTATATGTGGCTATGTGCTGAGGCAGTGTGCTGTAATACTAGGTAGTAGGTATATGCTAGAGTATGCACCTACTGCATGTGCTTTGAAAACTGGGCGGATAGCACTGTTGGTTGTATTTTAGGTATACCAGGTACGCATGCTTCTACACTACATGTACCTACACGAACATTAGCAGAGTACATATGTACATGAAGATGTGCATTAGAATAGTGCAGGTAGTATGTACCTAAGAAATTACATGTATACCTCTGTAATGTATTAGATAAATGGGGCTTGGACTACCGGTACATGTATCTACTAATAAAGCATGGGCGCGGTACATACATACATATGTACATAATATAAGTATGAGGATGTCAACTGAGCCTTATGGTGGTGCCTAGCACCATATTGCAGGCAAAGTGAATGCTAGGTAGGGACTGCCATATATACAAGCCTTTACACACGAAACATCAACTACTGTAGGTAGAATATATCAGTAAGCCATCCCTTGAACGTGAATAGCAGAAACAGACAATCTTGGAACTCTTTTCTCTTTAGTTGTTTGAGAGGGAGCTTTGGGGGTAAAGATCTGATCAAGGTACTTCTCACTCCAATGGATGTTACAACCTTGAAAAACTGAGGCAACACAACTTATCGCCTAGGTAAGCTCTATGAAATTTTTTTCGACCTGTAGGTAGTACATGGGAATCATGCATGCAGTGCATACATGCTATCTGTAGGCGCCCGCTTACCATGGCTATACAACGAATTCATGTACGTGCCCAGTAGGACTGGATCATCTGTACCGTCAACAATCAATCGAGAATGTATTCAATGCAGCAAAAAAAAAAAACGGAGAGGGACAGGGGAGAGAAAACGGTGTGAGAGAGGCTGCCTACTACCTACGCGCTTCCATGCATGTACATGGAATGCAGGCACACACATATTACTAGTAGGTATGTATCATCGACTGTTCGCAACGAGTCCACAGCCAATAATGAAAGATCCATAGGTGCCGGATTCCCGGTACTATATGTGTACTGGGAGGAGATTACCTACGTATACCGGTAGCAGGTGCCCGTACCAATGGCTTACTTAGTAGAAAACAGAAATATGTTGGATGTAATACCTACCTTGTTTTTTTTTCTTCCGTTTCCCAAGGCCTGCCTATCATCTTTCCCCCCCCCGTCAGTGCCCCGTGTTTCGTTTGTTTGTTGGTCATCTCTTATTGTAGGTATGGTAATGCAAATCTCTCCCGGATGAGGTAATGGTGTACCTACGGATGGATTGCTTACCCAGATGGAATCCATGCGTACGCAATGTACGAATCAGCAAACAAGGTTATTATCGCATCTTTCATGCCCTCTGCGTCGAACGGCCACATTCCACTTGCAACTCACATCCTGCGGAACGTAGTGTTACATAACCGACGTGCAAACCAGAAGGGGTGCAAAATAGATGTGAATAGACAGAATCCCGTTGGAAAACTGGAACAGACAGTTTGTGGGTGGGTGGTGGTCTAAAATCCAAGCAGCAAGGCGAAATCCGACCATCCAATGGATTTCGCCATCGGCCTCCGTAAAAGACAACTGTCAGCTTCATTGAGCCAACAGGAATGTTGTTCCAGATGCATGTGGTATGATTGGTCCAATTCAGCTATCTACCAAGGCTTAGGCGGCACAGAATACCTCTGTCGACATGAGAATGGCTAATGCCTTCACTTCTATTTAAGTGGCACATGATTGGAAATATTCATCTGATTCGCAATCAAGTCCTAGGAAAGGAGGGGGGCCTAGCAGGATCTGTTCATCTGTCGTGATGTTCATCAGCTGACTTAGCTGAAGAACAGCTGTGATCACAACACATGAATTGATGATGACCATCACGATAGGTTGAATGGGATCAGCGAAAGGAGAAAATAGCGAGAAAGAGGGATAAGGAGAACAGAAAAGGCGAAGAAAAAAGGTACCCGAGCTTTTCTACGCCGATGTTTGCATCTATCATCTACAAACGGCCATTCAAGCCTCAAGACGGCGGGCTCACGGTTCACATCGAGTTTTATTCATGTAGACCATAAATAGATGGACCTCGACCTCCATCGAGCTATGTAGCTGGAGGACGCGGTGAGTAACTGGTCTTGTTTCATTCTTCCTTGACATAAAATAGAAATAATACCATGGTGAGCGAGGCATATTTCGGAGTGTAGGCAAGGGTTGCAGCGCTAAGGGGCACTTGATGCTCATCGTCATCACATGTCACGATCTCACCACTCGAGTCGAATACCGCCATGGGGAATTTTGTTCTTTTTTATCTCCATTGAGAAGGCCCCGGCAAAGCCTAGTGCGAAGCCATTCCTGAACTCCTGTAAAAGATGCAGCACAAACAAACATCTTCAAATGTCACCAGTCCAGCCCACAGCACAGTTTATTTATTCGTCGGGAACTGCAAGGCTTGCGTCAGTCCTCGAGCTCGTAGGATGGTTTGAAAACACGGCGTGTCGACTTACTCTCAATCGCACCACTGTCAATGTCGTCTATGATGGCCTTTGGACTTCTTCCCTCTACCTGGCATCCTACACTGTGTGCCGTGCCCAGAATCTCCTTGACAGTACCGGAGAGATCCTTAGAGAAGGACTTGAACCGCATTGTTCGGGCAATCTCGATGATGTCTTCGAGGGGGACGCTCTTGGAGTGCTTGATGTTCTTCTCCTTCTTTCGGTCGCGGGGAGGCTCCTTCAAGGCCTTGATGATCAAGGATGAGGCTGTGGGTACGACGGATACGGCAGCTTGACGGTTCTGGATGGTGAGTTTGACGGTAACTCGGAGTCCTTTCTACACGTTTCACAGTTCACTCGGTCAGCGCCCCAGATCGCAGTCCGTGGCCGGGAGCATCGTTGCTTACCCAGTCACCGGTGGCCTTGGCGATATCTTCACCAACTTTCTTGGGCGACAGACCAAGAGGACCAATCTTGGGGGCCAGGGCGGATGAAGCACCGACCTCGCCTCCGGTGGCTCGAAGGTGACTGCATTGTTCTCAGTCAGTCAATTGCGTTGCGCCGGGTGTAGCGGAGGAGGCCGTCGGGTGCACGGAGAGAGGCCAGAGCACTGCTTTGCGGGTTTCGGTGTGGACGTACATCACCTTGATCTCGTTGGGGTCGATCTTGGGAGCTACAACGGGGTCAATGTCAGCGCACAGAAAATGGCAGCAATGGCGAGACTGGAGCGAGGGTATGGGCGACAGGATGGGCGAGAAAACGTACGCATGGTGGTCGATTGTCGAGGTTCTGGTGGTGGTTGGTGTTGAACTTCGTGTCTTGGTCGTGATCGCGCCTGGCCAAAAAGTCTAGCAGCGAAGTTGTTGAAAATGTTTGTGGGTTTCGGGCCAAGCTAGGGTTGGAGAAAATTCAAGCGACTGACAGGGAGCGACGGGCCTCGACGGCCCGGCGGGAACTCGTGTGTCAGGCCATGCCCCGCGATACCCCACCAAACATCATCCACCAGCTGGACGTACCTATGTACCCTATCATTCCACCTGAGAGGAATGCATGTATATACCTGAGGCATCTACAGCCGAGGTAGGTGCTATATACATTCTTCGTATGTATATATGTACCTCGTATCGTGGTCTCTACATGTATGACTTTCAGGTTTCATTGATACATCGTTGTCTGCAGCACCCAGGTAGATAGATATCCTGCTATACTGTACATGGTCCCGACGCAAACATCCATCTAAATGTCCATCCAAGCGATACCTAGGTACAGTAAAAGGAGATCAACTACGAATGTCTGCATATATGTAGGCAGGCAAGCAGGCAGACAGACCTACATACACATCTCAATCTCGGCCCTTGCATAGTAGTATTTACACAGAGCGGAGGAGCCTACATCTCGATACGAAACACCCCGAGTTGAAATATGCACAGAAAAAGTGTCGCAGCAAGAGTCTAGTACATTTGTGTGTGCCTATCTAGCTAAGTTGCCGTCCAAACCTTCACCCATGCCGGCATTCTACCCTGGCTAGTAAGGAATTTGTGCGATAGGTAAGGGGTCCCCAGTGTGGACACTCCAATCATAGAACTCGAGCTCCAAATGGCACCGCAGGAATAGTCCAGGTGGTGAAGGTTCTTATCTAGGGGTCGCTGCATTCCACGTTTCATCGGCCATCACTACTCCTGTCACCAGACTTGCCCGACATTCCAGAGGCGCTTCCACGTATTACGGAATACTATCCTCAGCTGGTACCGCTTACAGCAAGCCTATTCTCGTCAGTCTCGGCGTGTCACAGAAGGCATGATATGGTTCCTTACTTCATTAGATGGTCCATAAAGGTCTGCAGTGACACGTCATCCGTAAATATAGTCTGCGCGGTCTGTGCACCGACACCACCGTACGCCCCCGTTGTATGTGTGGTGGACGGGTTCAGTTTAGAGAGCAGGAATCGAGCCTGTGAACCGCCGGCATCACATACAATAAACCGAGGGAGCGGGAATCGGTCGCCAATCAAATCCTGTCTTGGCTTAGTAAAGGTAACTGGTATCCATGGTTCAACATATTCTTACCCGTGCGTCCTCCTTTGGTTGCTCAAGTAGCGCCGCAAAGTTCTCGTAGCCTTCCTGGTCCTGGTAACCCGCCTTTTTCCATTCCGCAATCGTCTCGCCATGGAAAATTAGAATATGGAAGAAGGTATCGAGCAGGAGAATATGTGTCGGCTGGATCGATGTAGAGTCTAGTAAGACCGGCTGCCCGCCGTCCTGATCAAAGGTATATGAATCTAATGTGGGTTGGATCATAATCAGGGAGTTGCTGACATCCTCATGATTTAATACGTGGCGATAAAATGCTGTCTCGTCTGGTGAGTTATTGAAGACCTGCAAGAACTGACTCCGTCGCAGATGGAACATAAACTGAGGATATAACGTAAAATTTTTCTCGAGGCGGAAAGATGAGGGGTCATCCTTTCTGTAATCGGCGAAACGTGAGCAGAGTCGAATGAGCATACGATCCACCCACCGCAATACGTCGGGCCCGTCGTCAACCTCAGCCTTGAACACGGCTATCCTTGACATGAGAACAGCAGCTGCTTCCTGATCGAAAGACTGGGCAATAGCCGGATCACCAGCGGGACCACTTAGGTTCCTTGCGATTGTTGTGACGCGTAGATGGAATTGGCCAGAGGAGTGTTGGTAGTATGTGAGGAATTGCATCATGCCTTTCTGTTGGCCTTGTTGATGTTGGGTTGGTCCACTTTGGCTGGCAATCTCGAAATAGATGCCGTAACTAGCATTTGGGTCAATGCCGCACATTTTCCACGAGCACGTATTACCGATACCACATTCCGTCTCTCCCACCGAGGTCGACTTCTTATTCAGCGATACGGCATGGCCTATCAGGCCCGTAACCTTGAGCTCTTTAGTAGTCAGGACTTCAAGAACGGCATTAAAGCCCATCAACAGGTTCTCGTCCGCATCTTTCTCAAAAACCCGTATGAAAGATTGTTTGAACATGGACGAGGTGAAGCTATCTGTCAGAATCATGTTGCCACCAGTGGAATTGCACAGTCCTTTCATCTCGAGCAAGCCAACCTGGTCCAAGCAACCAGCAAAGATGTCTATGATGTGACCATTGTGAGCTGTTCGCTTGGCGAGATTGTCGTAAAACTAACCCCGGTTAGAAGAGGCGCCAACACTCATGAATATTAAAGGGAATCCCTACCTTGAGAGCCTTTTTGTAATACTTGATATTATCTCGGTCAATGTCATGGTGAGAGCGGATGGGCTCACGAAGCTCAGGCCCAACGACCATTCCTGGCCCCTCGGTGGCCGGGCCACCAGCAAACATCATGATACGCCCTCCAGCATTCTGGAAAGACGACTCTAAGAGTCCTACAGCGACACTAAGCGCGACACCAGAACATCGAAGGCTCCTCCTATCATTGGCGACGGGCCACGGATCTTTCTGCAGCTGCTCCAAGACCTTGGTAAGCTGGAATTCACATTGCTGGACAGGCAAGAGGAATCTGGCGGCCGGGCCCATGGGGATCATCGGCCGACCGGGTTGTTGCTGTGGCACACCAGGCCGAAGACTCGGGGCAAGAAGCCCCAGCATCTCCTGGACCTGCTTGGCGGCATACTCTTTGCTCCCCCGGAACACGTACGACTTGGCGCACTCGGTGTATCCAATCTCATGAACTTGGACCTAGAGGCCTGATTAGCGACCAGCTCTCCCGGAGCTCGGGGAGAAGGCTTACCATTGTGCCAAATGTGATAAGCCCGACAAGAGCATTCTCGGGAAGCAAGCTCAGGCTCATAATCAAGGACTCCTTGAGAGCGGCAAGGCTATCATCTTCCTGGCAAGTGTCGACAACGTACAAGAAGATTGGAGGACTGGGAGCAGGCCGTGATAATCTATACTCGATGGTGGTGTTGGAGGGATGCAGCTCAGGCGGGATCGCATTGGTGTTAATGTCCTTGTAATGGGGAGGCAGGGGATTCCGCGAGAGGCAGAAGGGGCAGATCCACAGACGTGCTCGAACATCGACCTGGCTGGTGGGGGGAGGTCGCGAATTAGCTAGGCGGCCAGACGCAACGAGCAAGAGGAGAACAGGCGGGTGCGAAGAGAGGTGCGAAGAGAGGGGCGAAGAGAGGGGCGAAGAGAGGCCGAGAGGAGGGATCTCACCAGAAAGGGTTGAGGACAGAGCGGCAGGGCTGCTTGCAAGTGACGGGCTCAAACTGGAGTAAGGGTGTGTCGGGCTTTTCCTTCAAGGGTGTGTAGAGGGCGCCGATGGGCACGACGAGGCGGGAGGCTTCCTGTGGGCGCGAGTGTGAGCAGGCAGTCGGTCGTCTGGGCGCAGGGAAAGCATCGAGCATTGAGCACTCACCACACGGGAGCTAGGGAAAACGTTCCAGCTTAGGCGAACACCATCTCGGTCCTCGACCTCGCTCCACTGCTCCTTGAGCGCCTCGTAGTCCATTGTCGGTGTCGCTCGAGGGTGCGGTGCAGAATCCCAGGCGGATGGCTGCGAATGCGCAGTGGGCGGTTTTCTATTCTGGCGGGGCTGCCCTTGAGAGTCGCCTTCACCTTTGCTTTCTGACGAGATGACAAGATCGAGCGAGTAGTTATTATTCGTTGTTCGCAGTGCCGAGGTGAATTGTCCAGTGTGATGACCGGGAGAGACGAGAGGTTTAGCCAACCGTTACTGCATACATGGAGTATTGTGTACCTATCTGTATCAGGCTGGGCATGTGGAAGGGACAGGTAGCCAAGTTCCTCACTCACAGCATCCCAAGACCCACAGGGCCTACCTACGAAGCTACTATGTAACATCTGTCAATTAAATACCTAGATCAGATAAATGAGGTACATACCTCTAAACACGTCAATCTCACGGATCATGATAATAATTGTTCTTATGATTAATCTAATCAATGAATTAACTATCATTTGTATTGGGTTTATTATTTAAGAGGATAATTATAATAATCATTTTCCTTACATCGAGCGCCCACCTACATATATAGGTATAGCTATATGTACTTATCTAGAGTATATATGCAGTTAAACATAGCAGGATTTCGCTATCTACTAGCCTAGATAATAGCTCTAGCAGGCACCTTCACATGCTGTCATGCGTGCGCAAGACGTGCACGCCCAATGACCTCTTCAACAATATACCTGGAGACTCGTACCCATTTGAATAGGTATCTAGGTGTCAACTGATAATGGCAAAAGATCACTGACGCTCTGGGCAGTTTAAAATAGAATTAAAGTTTAGTTGGTAGATATTATTCATCATGCAGTACTTGGGTATAACTCCGTCCATATTCATTACATACACCGTCGACCGTCGATCCCATGGGTATACCTAGGTAAGTAGCAACTCTCACATTCCAATTGCTAGAGGTATCAACATCGTCTCATCTCAAAGCAATGAGGATATAGGTATGTATCGGCCCTACAGTGCAGTGAACGAACTGACAGCCTCACTCCGTGACTGCTTTCGTGGGAAACCACAGCATAATCTCGAGCCAAGCATCACCCAGAGCGCACATTCACTGAAATGGCTTGATTTCTGCTGTGCCCTCTCACCTCTGGAAAGAAGGCATGAATGCATGAAATCTAGTCAGCGGTGAATACAACAAGGGCACTTCAGCGCGGTGTCATCTTGTCGGCAGAATCGACAACACCCTGGTTTGGGTTGCCTTAAAATCCCAGAAGTCACCACCACGTTGCATAGGTACACCCAAGTCACCTAACGTCAGCGAGGCTCAGTGAAGCTCAGTCACTTCTGCCGCACTGAGCTGAGAGGCCTTCATCAGCTCACGCATGAGCGGGTTGAGCGCACCGGGGCTGTGGTTCCCACCACCCTCGTGTTCTTCCCGGGATTTACGAGGCAGTATGCCCAAGTCACGGATAAGCGGGTCGAGATCGGTCCAGTCCCTGGATTCTTCCCTCGTCCCGGGTCGATCTACACCTGTCAGTAGTCCCGCCGCCACTCCGCCGTCCGATAGAGGAGATTTATCAGGCTCCTGTGGAACGGGACTCAGGGGCGTTGAGCCCAAAGTCACAGGAGCGTTCCTCGTCCTCGTCTCTCGCCGCTCGATCCTGTTGAGGCTATGCCAGGTCGTCGATGTGTTCTCTATCTCTTTGCGTCGGCTGTGCGTCACTCGTCTGGCCTCGGCTTCCATGTCGATCACAAAGTCGCTCATCCGAACTATGTCAGCGACGAATCGCTATGTCAGCGCAAGTTCACATAGCCCAGTGAAGAAAATATGGGTCGGGTCACTCACGGCTGCTGGATCTATCATCTACCCGCATGTCGTCAAGAGTCCTAGCCATGGCTTCCATCAACGGCTTCATGGCGGAAAGCCAAGCGTCATTAGTCCTCTCCAGGCGCTGGAGACGCTTTTCGAGGTTGTCCGTATTGTTCTGTTCGAGTGGCAATGGGTCGAGTTCCTTGCTGTGCACTGTTTGTTTGTGAGGCAGGCCAACTGTCCGGGCAACAATATCCGTAATCTCCTTCTCCTTCTGTAACTTCTCCCGCATGACTCGTTCTCTCACCGTTGTGCTACGTGAACTACTTTCTGGTTCTCGTTCTTCTGTCTCCAACGAATGCCACTCCTGGCACCTGGATGGTGGCGTTCGCTCCCGCGGCGTTACCGGAAGATTCAGCTGCACCGGGGGCAACGATAAGCGCTTCGATACTTGCGAGATTTCAGGTGACATAGGCGGCGTGGGCATTGTCATGAGACTGCGCCGGTTGTACTTGTGATCGATTGGGGCTGAGGAGCTACGTTCAATCGCACCCGTGGTAGGATTTCGGCTGATCGTCACGGAAAGAGATTTCTGTCGCGAGTGTGGACTAATTTTAAGCGGCTTCAGCCTCACCCTTGGGCTTGGGCTGGCCGATTCTGGTCGCGCCAGAGTCGAAAACCGCAGTGTAGGTGAACCCGGCCGTGACTCGACATCAGCTACTACCATGATGGGGGACATAGCAATTCCGCTCGTATGCCAGTGCGGCGTCGGAGGATAGATCGGCTCGATGTCAGTTGTGTTCACCGCAGATAATTTCAATTGAACACTCGGCATACGCGGCGGTACTTCTCGAACAACCTCTGACTGACTTTGTCGTTGTGACGGGAGTTCATGCTGTAATTCAACAGGCACCTTGACATCAAAACTCTGCAAAGTCTCGTTGGAAGCCTCACTTATGGTAGTGGCCATGCTTAATGTTGATGGTCTCCGTGGGCTATAGCCCTCAACTGGAGAGTCGCGTCCTGGAGGTAAATTAGGTGGAAAATACCCTAGAATCGGGGAATCCACCACATCGGCTCGGGACGCGTCGAGATCACGCATCTTATACTCGCGAACTTTGGCCTTCCGTGCAAGGCGTCTTTCGATGATGCTTTGGGGTTTCGGGCTGGGTTCGGTCTTTAGATTGGACGCAGCTAAGAGCCGCAAGCCACGCGTTGTAGTCTCTTCGTGCTCTTCATTCAAATCCAAAGTGTTTGTCTCCGTCAAGCCTACTCCGTTTTTGCCAGCAGCAATAATTTGGGATTCCGCATTCGCGCATCGTTCAGATATCGATGGATCAATAGGCTCGGAAGGCTGTATTGTTTCACTGTATGTTTTCTGAGCATTAATAGTTGACTTGCTTTGCGTGCTCACCTCACTCGCGGACGACGAGCGGTAAGAATTGCGTGTCGAGGTGGATTGTCGAGAAGACTCAGTGGTGGCGGTGAGCTGACTGGCTAGCGATCCTCGCTGGCCTTCCTCACCCCCACCGCGAGATGGAGATGTCGGCTCCTCGTAGAATGGTTCAGTAGAGCCAGAATGACTCGTCAATTCTATGAACATCAGAATCAGCCAATTGTTCACAAGCTTCATGGAACCGGGGTACGCTATGTATCAAATGAAATAAATCAGTCTAGCCAGCCCGTTGTCGGGGCAACGTGCTAGGATAATGGGGAAAAGAAAAAATCCGAAATTGCTAACTTTGGTCCGCCTTGCCAAGAGCGGTATCCGATGACGAAGTCATAGGGTCGGCATGTGCCGTTGGTGGGCGAGATCCGGACCGTGCTTCAATTATGTTGGCATCCAGATTAACTGTTGTCTCAGCGTGCAATGATCTGTCAGACTTGGTGCGTCCAGAGCTCGGCCGGTTCTGCATAACAATCTCGTTAAGTGACACCCCAGAGACTGATGTTGATGTAGCAGCACGCCTACTGGATGTGCGCGGTTGGACCATAGGGCGAGAAAGGAGACTATCCGTTATAGATAAAGTAGGACTAGCAGGAGATGACGGTCTTGAACCTTTAGGAGGGCTAGGGAAGTTCATAGTAGCCAGCATGTTTGGAAACCCAGGCGATTCAGGAACCAGGTTCTCTTTCGGCACGGCCAAACTGGGTTGGACACTTATATTCGCTAGTCGGAATGGGGATCTGTCAGGTGAACCGGGCGATTTTCGACTTTCGAGAGCAGCAGATGAAGACTGCTGCCGTGTATCGTCCGGTTGTAGTTTTATCGCCAAATCCATGCCACTTGGGGCAGCCTGCCCGGAACTCTCTAGTCGATCTATCTCTTCCTTGTCCACTACTACCAGTGGCAAGGGTTGCGTCTGTGTCTGTCCGACGCCATGCTTTCTTTGACTACCCAACATCTTCAAGGAAGATCCGATATCGTCTTCGCATCCTTCGTCTACTGGATTCAACATAGCTCTCAACAACTGATCTGTGCTGACTCTATTTGATAACGCCCTAGACCGAGAATGATCATTAACAAAAGGTCGAGAATTCGGGCGAGCTGAGTTTTTATGGTCTCCTGGTGCGGTTTCCCCCTCTGCGTTCGAAAAGGATACCGCCTTTAAAGAACTCCTTTCAAGCCACGCTACAGGACTCGAAGGAGGGCGAGACGAAGGTGGCTGTAACGACGGTAAGAAGACGGGATATTGTGACCGGAACCATGGGCCATCATCGCCATTATTCTTCTTTGGAACACGTGTTGATATTGCATTGTAGCGGTGGCCTTCTGCTGTCGTACCTGGCACTACGCTCTCGGGAAGTTGTGCCTGCAAAGAGTTTCGCTGAAACTTTACGCGCTTAGTACGCCTAAGTGACTGTAGGGACCACCTTTTAGGATCTCCGGAGCCCGAAAGCCTGAAGCAGTCGTCGTGTGTGACGGGACGGTCAGGCGGTGGTCCGGTTGTTCTCAACACAGTGGCCAGCTCACGCAGGGCAGCTATATCTACCTGTTCGAGCGCCACATTACCTGTATCATAATCGGCAGTGCCATGAGTGCGACCAAGTGCATCAAATACATTTGAGGTGGATTTGGACCGGGGAAGACGAGCACGCCTCCGACTATCCGGTCTTGGAAGGCCGTCAGATTTGGCTGGGTGTGGGTAAAAAGATTCGTCGCCACTCGACAGAGAATGTCGCCGCGGCCGGGGTCGGGACCGGTTGGTTGGCATCGTCAACGAGGGGCGCGTAGAGAGGCTACAAGCAAAAGGTAATGCGACAACCGGTAGCACAACAGTTCAAGCCTGGGCCATCGACCGATATAGCAAGATTGTGCTAGAGGAATATCCTCCGAACACATCTGCGCCCCGTCACGTCAGCCAAGATAATCCCAATTTGAGTTCTTTAGTAACCGCGTGAGCCCAGTATATCAAAAAAGTATACGCCAGGGATATTGCAAGGAATGCGATAAGCGAGAGATCTGGATCTGAAAACAGCTCGAATACATCAGAACTGCGCTCTGTCAAAACGAGACGATTAGACGGGATGGTGGCCAACTGTACACCGAGGAAGCGATTGCGAGGAGAAGAGTGTACGTCCGAACATGAGCGAGATGTAATGGAACTCACCTCGACTTAAACCACAGGCGATCGACAGAGAAGATAATCATACAGTAAGTATCAAGTGTAAAGAGGCAGAACAGCAGAGAAAGTAATTGATTCGGCGCGGAAGGATCTGTTCTACATTCTAGAATATCTGACGAGTTCTCACGTTGCGCTACACTTCGTCTCCATGTCTATTCACTCTGTCTTCTCTCTCTTAGTCTCTTCTTCTGCCTTGCTCTCTTCGTCTCTCTTCGCTTACCTCTATTCTTGTTCTGTCCCGTGTTAGCCTCTTGAACGCCGCTTTTCCTCCCCGTCTTACACATTAGCACGCCGGGCGCTATTCTATAACCGCGAAAGAAGGATGGAGCGCGAGATGAGGGTAGCAACTTAGCCAGTTAAAATCCGGCATATTTGTTAGCTGCTCCCCACTTGCTACCAACGATGGAAAGGTAGAGGGCGATCAACATGACGCCAACAGCCCGTTCCTTGCGCTAACAACACCCCAGTTCAAAGCTAGGTCGGGGATTTCTCTCTTCAGGGGCTAGCTGACGCGCATCTGTCACGTCCACCTATCATTAACTGTCGGTAGTCTCGGCTGACTCCTAGTGTATTTCTAGATAATGAAAAAGAAAAGACATGGGTAGAAAAAGAAAACGAGACAACGAGAGCGAGATAACTGGACATGGATAGTCAGTACTTAGGCTCATTGTGTGGCGGCGCCGAGCAAGCTCAACAAGCGCGGCAGTCTCCGCATTGCGATTCCAACCCAGGCTAGCTACATGTATACTACCGGCAGTATTACACTAGTCCCCGAAGTCAAGACCTTGTGTTGACAGGCTAATGTAAACCTTGGGATCTCGCTAAAGCTTTGTTCAGAAATTTGTAATTATGTGGCGGTACGACGACTGCACGTTATATGCAAAGGCTACTACTATAGACAACTGTGATTCCCAGTGAGTATCGAAATAAACGGTCTAGTCTTCATGGGTTCTTTCGGCTGGGTCACGAGGATGTCTTGTTGACCAGGTAGTAAAATAATACTCTTTCGGTGCACAGCCATCGACTCATTCTCCCAGTATGCCGGAATGTGGCCCTTGCAGATAGTCTCTGGAAGAAACACATTTTTGGGGGGATGATACAAATCTATACACTACCACATGAGCACGAAAGATAGGCTTCTCTCTGACTGGGCCAATGAATCCAGGATGCCAGATTACCGAGTGTTTGTCCGTATATTATATCTATGCAACAATATTCGGGTTGGCATTACAGTACGTAAAGTTTCAAGTCGCCTCAAAAAGCACGTGGTATGTATAATTCATGCAGCGAGTAGGACGAGACGGTAAGAAAATACATAATTGGCGGAGGTGGCCGATATGCCTTTGACGTTCAACGAAGATTGGGTTAGAGATGCCCAACTAGCCCGACTTTACTCTTGACTGGGGGAACTTAAGCATGATGCTGCTGTGCAACCCCATAAGCATTTCCCTATGCACGTCGGGTAGGGATACATAGAGTCACACTTGATGCTCTTGGAGATGCGAAACTCGGCGGGCATGCCTCCCACACGTTTTATTCGACTGACATGCGTGATGAGCGGGGATCAATGACAAAGAGCCATGGCAATAATTAACCAACAACGCTGATTCACTACATATCCACACGATAAGAATCACAAGTATAACGTTACGGTACGTGTCTAATTTTCTCATCGAATCGTTATTGGAAGTGGTGATCGGAAATAATACCTGTCAACCCAATCACACTTTGGAGTGTAGCATCGTTTATTCCGAAGCAGCAGAAGAGAGCCTATCGTGCCATCCAGTAGCATCTGTACCTCTCTTGTACTCTTCGAAATTCCCGTGGTACCACCGAGGGAGCCAGAGGCACGATAACGGATAATAAGTCCGGATATCGCGCCTGTCTAACCATCGGTTGTCTTGTATATACTTAAGTCCTGCGAGCCCTTCTCTGCTTACCCCCGTCACTATCTCACGCCCAATACAAAATCTCAGGACTTTCTCTTCGACACTAGGAACACGGCAATCTCATGTCTGAAGCCAGTCACATTTGAGATCCTATCGTAGCACACACGGTTGCCTGGGTTAACCCGAGACTACATTTCGGATACTATCTCGATTGTGTAGTCAACAAGAACGACACGGGTGCGTGTGGTAAATATGTCAAATCCCTGGAGCTTAGCTGGCATGATTGAAGAGAAAAGGCTCAAGGTGATTACCCTTCTAGCATCAGTTGCACCTAAACAGGGCCTCTTCGACTAACGAGCAACTCCAGAGCACATTCGTAATAGCAAGTCTCTGCTCTACTCTTATCAATACCTTCTCTGCATCCATCAATCTGTGGGACAAAGTAAGCGAGAAGCGGAAACAGAAAAAAAAGGACTCAAAACAGGTGACAGCTCCTCGTTTATTCCTCCCTGTGAGCGCACCTCACTAATAATATTACAGGATGATGAGATCAACAAGCTCAAAGAGCAAGTCGCCCAAATAGACAAATCCAAGGAGAAGCCGGAGCCTGATGGTCACCGCCGAGCCTATGACAGCAAGGGGTCTGATACCGGTGATGGCGAGGTTTTGAGCCGCTCATTAGAGAGGTCCGAAGCTCTGATCAGAAGGGAATACAACGATGGTGCGGGACGTATGGGCAAGCGTTTCGCCATGGGCGATCGTGAGTCAACCTAGAAAGTTCAAGACCTGGATATCTGTGCTCTAACCTCATCAACAGTCATCACCGAGAATCAGCTCCAGGCCCAGATAATTACACGTATGTGAATTCCATAGTTGTGGATTTCGCTCCAGGAATATATCTCTTGGTGGCGGTCAGTTGACAGTGGTTGCTGTCTGTAAACAACGATATTTGGCCAATGACCGCGACCTATTGTTGACCATCGGCGTCTATAGTTCAGCGGACAGTTATCGATGTTTGTAAGCTCTCATCAAGGATCATATCACCAATACCGGTCTCACGGAGTGCTACGACTATCTGGGCGTCACAAGCCTTGGTTATCGTGATGTCACGCAGTAGAACTTGGGTCTCAGTAAGTTTTCATTACGTTACCATGTCTGACTAACCTTTAGTATAGTGCAAGAGGCCCTAGTAAATCGGCAGTCTCTATCTCATGGTGACGTTCAACGACTTATCGCAGCTTCATTGGCAGCTCGCAACGGTTCTCTTGACGCACTACGTCAGCAGTACCAGCGACTCAGTTTCGAGGCACACCCGCCGCTGCCGCCCAGAAGTCTAAGTGGTACGAGCCACAAAACTTCAGAGATAGGTGCCGGGGAGCTCTTTTGTAAGTATAGTCTGACACTGCAGAATATTTCCGGTATGCCACTTTCGGCGTCATTTGCTCCAGGGGGCGATGGCCACTGTCCCTCGTGTGGGGTTCGACTGGATCCAGAGACCTCAGATACATATTGGCACATTGAGAAAAGAGCGCCGGCAAATACGCGGGGTGAAAACGGAGATACAATGAAGGAGTACCATTTCGACTTGGGTCAGCGATTCATAGTAAAATGTCACACGGACAGGGGAGAATAGTAAGTAGCTACCCCCAAAATATTCAGCAAGTAGGACGTCCAATTTCTCGAGGGATACCTCGTCACATCGTCTGGGCAAACTTCATTGCTAATAGAGTATATCATAGTGGATGTGTGCTGTGTAGAAGGCACGGCGAAGTCGATATTGTTTGTAGAAGTGTTCCGACATTGGTAAACCACGTAAGCAAAGAACATACAATCTGGGAGCTAGACGCAGAACCAGACTTAAAAAAGGGGGTGGACTTCATAAGAACATTGCCGCCGCCACAGGGGCAGGAGAAACGCAATAGATTGGCACGCTAGGGCATTATATTCAGGGTTGTAGATCGAGGGTTGCGGAATACCCAGGGCAATCCGATGAATTGAACAGACGAATTACTCTACTCTATTCGACTATCTGGATAAGATTGAAATAACAACGAGTGAAGACGTATCATTACTCTAGACAAGATTAACCGTCAGGCAGGGCTGTGATATCTTAAGTGACTTATTCACTGGATGATTCATTGTCTTCACCGGAAGGTTGATACTCTGCCAACCCACCCGCTACTAACCAAGAAAGTTCTTCAAAAGCTGCCCTTTCACACGGGTCTATAGGGGAGCGGAACCGACAGCTTTATCATCCAGGAACCAAAAGCGGTCCAATTGTTGCGTAGAGGGCCCAAATCTGACACGTCAAAGTTTTGGATGGTGTTGTCGAGCCCGCCATGTGTGCTAGCCTGGCCTTCGGTTCGCAAGGGGTCGAAGGAAAGTACTGCCGCAGCATTGCCGATGCAATGAACACCCGTTACGCATTATTCTACTGTACAATCGATGTCAATAGGCAAAGAATGCACTTCGCAGTTGTTTACATATGCTGATAAATGATATAAACTGAATAGAGTTTATAGCGAGATTAACCTTTGACTTTGAATGATTGATATCGCCTTAATTACGTTGCCTTGAATTCTTTAATCTTACTCAACACCGTGGCTTTTGCCTTTCCATCTGGGGAGGCAGATATTTCCCCGTTTAATACTTTCTAGTAGATATTCACAAATGCCGGTTGCCTATAAGATGCACACTCCTCTCCTTGAGTACTCGTTTAAACTTCATCTTCCTCGTCTCCCTGTGCTCGAAGTCTCGCTCCCATCTCATTGCATTCTACTATGACATATTTTGACTATAGTACTAAACTGTTAGGTCGCTATAGTCATGCAGCGCTTGTCACTCTCACGCGACTCTTCAAAATAACAGTTATTTTTGCTTTTGCCTTCTAAATCACAATTCACTAGGATTGCAGTACATCAGAGGGTCAAGCCCGAGGTACACACAGTTACATGATTGTATCATGGTTCTAGTTACTAAACAAGAGGCTTTACTATTCGCGCTATAGATTTTACCGCAGGTACACAAGAACTTATTATTCTTAAGAAAGGAGACCATCTTCTGTTGATACCTGGATAGTATAGCGGCACCACCGAGACCGCGTAACCAAATACTACATCATGACTCATATGACAAGGACAGTTCACAACTCGACAAAACAACAAGCACCCAGACGGAACTGTCAAGATTGCAGTCTGCCAGAACGGAGAAAAGTAAAATAACAGAAGACCTCACCACGCTTTCGGTCGGAGGCAGACCTTGTATCACTCACATGGTTCACATACCACACCACGAAGGCATTACTGACAAAGGTATCGCCAAATGAGGCATAGGCAGGCCTCGCCAAGCTGGGATCTGCTAATGGGAGCAACTTTTGCCAACAAGATCAATAATCCTCCAATCGTAATGCTGACGACAACGCTGACGAGGGCCGGGCATTGGAAATGACAATTCTAGCAGCGGAGAATACGACTTTGAAATACATCTTCTATTCTCGCAAATCACTCAATATCGGGCTCAAAAACTTCCACTCGCTACGGACCTCGATGTAAGATGTGTCCAATACTATGCCGAGTACCCCTGGGCCGCTTGGAGAGCTTTCCACGGCAGAAAGGGGACGTCGAAACCGACAGTTAGATTCTGCCGGTCATCGATGGGAAGGAGACCGAAGGTGAGAAAAAGGAGCCACATTAAAACAAGAAGCATACAACTTAGTGAAAATAATTAAAAATATGTATTTAACATAAATAGTATTACTGTTATCATTAACCAAGCAAGCATTTCCTTTTTTTACTTTATGTTATATGGATATACTAAAGGTCAATTGTCCTTAACCTAACTTCTTTAATGTAAACAACTTGAATTTGAATAGTTGTTAGTCTAGTACACCTATAGCTAGAGGCGAATTACTCAATCGGCACGAACAGCCAATTGATGTTGTAAACTAGGATAACTTCCAGCTCCGATCCTGAACTTTAACTACAATAGCCAACGACCACCTTTTTTGACCATCTATCATATATTGGTAATACCATCTCTCTGAGATAACCGAAGCCGTTAACAATGTGCTCGAGTCCACCGCTTCAGTTGTCTCAAAGTTCAGGCATCCTTATTACCCGGAACTGTTGGCAACATTGAGAGTGCATTAGGAATCAGATTAATACAGCCGGAACACAGAGCATACCTAGCCAGACTTAAGACAGTTGGGTGGACAACTCGAGCCTGCCCGACCCCTGATCAACTAACGGAACATTATTGATGAACTCTTATTCTGCATCATTCGTCACCGCTAGCCAAGAGCAAAACAGGGTGCCCGTGATATGGACCATGAAGACCTGGTAGCTGTGAACCATGATTTAGCCATCCGAGTCAGTGGCCTAAACGAATTACGGGACTTTGGTGGTGCCTCACTGCCGTCGACCAAAATCACAGCCCAAACCCCACCATTTTGATCATTTCAATTATCTCGTAGATATATATAACCACCAATATTGTTACGGGCTAGGTCAAGCCTACCCGAATAAGTCTGATCTGGCTAGACAACTAGCCTATATATAGCCGGGACCTAGCTAGGCCTTTTATTTCCAACTTCTCATTTTTCTCTACGTATTTTAATAAACAGCATATTTTAATATAGTGTTACGAACCAACAGAAGGATGGCCTGTTGGGAGACCAAGGTGACCAAACGACCCAATGAGGGGTACTGGGCTGGACCAGGAGACAAGCCACAGCCCAGGAGAGGTCACGTGACGCGCAGCTCTGTGGAGCAATTAGAGCAGATGCTCTAGGAGATCTGTAGAGCAGATAGAGCAGGCGCTCTATGTGAACTATAGAGCAGACAGAGCAACACGGAATTGGTGAAGGAAGGACTGTCTATATAATAGGCCAACGTTTCCTATGTATTTAGTTGTAGTTCTTACTTCACAATTCAATCTAAGCATACAGCGACTTCTTGGAATAGCTGTGTGAGAGTAATCTCTTGACGACCACTTAGTTACGACCCGACCGTACACCGTTCGCACCCTAGGCACGATCCAATACGTGGAGCTTCGAGTACTAACGCCCTTACAGACTAACGGTTTGTTACATATAGGCGTTTGGCTAACCGTTTATAAATATTATCATTTTTTCTTGTTTCACCTAAATAAATTCATTATATGCGGATATATGCCTTTTTTTTTTTAATAAGCATTTATTAACCGGCTATTATGCGGTTTTTATTTTTAATTATTATTTATGCATAAGGTGTTATTAATAAATTTGTAAATATAATATTAAAATTTTTCATAACATTAAAAATATAATTAATTTTTATAAAACATTAAAAGTTTAATAAATAATGATTTTAATATAAAATTTAATTATATTATTATATTTAATTATAAGTTTAAAAATTTTTAAATAAAAACAATTAATATTTATAACATTTAAAATTTAAAACTATAATAAAATTATATTAATTAAAAAACTATTTTTAAAAAAAATATTTTATAAAAAAAATATTTAATAAAATAATGTTTTAATAACATAACATTTAAAAAAAAAAATATTTATATTATTAGCTATAATTTTTATATAAATTGTTTTTTTAACTAATATATTTTAAATTAAATTATTAAATGAAAAATTTTTAATAAAATTAAACATTTTTAATATAAATAAAAATATTATTTAAAAAATTTAATGTTTTATTTTAAATTATTTAATATATCCCTCACTTAACCTAAATATTTAATTAAGCTGGCTATTCCCCGGTTATACCTAAAAGTCCATATATAAAAATAGTAATAAAATAGCGAAAAATAAGCCTATAAATTAATAATTAGTATATTTAAAATCTTTATTTAAAGAGGAATCCAATGGTATTTTTTATAAATTTACTACTATTTTATTTAGTGCTATTTTAAAAACCACGCTAAAACTTTAGCGTAGTTTTAAATGCACCTATAAATAAAATAATGGCAAATTTATAAAAAATATTATTAAATTTCTCTTTAAATAAAGATTTTAAATATATTAATTATTAGTTTATAGGTTTACTTTTTGTTAAATTATTTAAAAAAAAAGCAAATAGTACTTTATATAAAATTACCGGTGCTATATATATCACGTAGGTGGCCGGTTTAATTAAGTGTCCGGGTTAAGTAAAAAATGCATTAGTAGTAAATTTATGAAAAATACTATTAAATTCCTTTTTAAATAAAATTTTCAAATATATTAATTATTAATTTATAAGCTTACTTTTTGTTAAATTATTTAAAAAAAAAAACAAGTAATACTTTATATAAAATTATTAATATTATATAACGCATTTTTTATTTAACCTAAACATTTAATTAAATCGGTTATTTACGTAATATGTATAACACTAATAATTTTATATAAAATATTACTTGCTTTTTTTTTAAATAACTTCACTAAAAGTAAGCTTATAAACTAATAATTAATATATTTAAAATTTTTATTTAAAAATAAATCCAATGGTATTTTTTATAAATTTACTATTATTTTACTTATAAATGCACTTAAAACCACGCTAAAATTTTAGCGTGGTTTTTAAAATAATACTAAATAAAACAATAGTAAATAGTTACGCGTTAATGGTTAGCTAGCCTAGTTAGCGCTGTGCTTTACCTGGCGCGCACTTGGCACACTAACCCCGCTGCACACAAAACGCGTAGTTTTTAGCTATTTTTATACCTAGTTTTTTATTTTTTATTTTTTTAGTTTTTAATATAATATACGTTGTTTTTAAAAGCTTTGCTTTTTTTATAATGCTTATATATAATAAACTAAGTATTATTTTTTTTATAAAACATTAAAACTGTTTTTTTAATTATTTTTTATTTAAACTTAAATTAAACTATTAATTTAAATTTAAACTAATATTAATAATAATAATAATATATAATGCTAATAAATAAATAATGTTAAAAAAGCAAGCTTATAAAAAGGTTTACTTTTTATTTAATAATATAAATAAAATATAAATAATGTAAAATAACTTGCAAATTAAAATATAATAATAATTATTAAAGTTTTTTAAATTAAAATAGCTATAAATATAATAAAAACTAAAACTTTTAATTAAAATAATAATAAAAAACTAAAAAAAACTATAAATTATTATAAATAAATATAAATTTTATTAAATAATTATTAACTTTGCATTTATAAATAATTAATATTATTATAATAAAAATAATTTTAATTATAAAGTTATTATATTAATTAAAAAAATTTTTATTGCTTATTTAAAAAAAAATTAATTTGTTTTTTTATTTTTTATTATTATTAATAAATAAGGTTGTGATTTATTTAAAATAATTTAAGCTTTTAACGCATCCCCTACTTTAACCGGACACCCAATTAAACCGGCCACCCACGTGACATGTACAGCACCGGTAATTTTATATAGGGTATTACTTACCCCTCTTTTTAATAACTTGACAAAAAGTGGGCCTATAAACTAATAGTTAGTATATTTGAAATCTTTATTTAAAAAGAAATCCAATGATAATTTTTATTATTTTATAGCTATTTTATTTAAGCATACACTTATAAACCTTTATTTTACAGGGATTATTTTAGCGTATTTTTTATACAGCCTTAAATAAAATAGCTATAAAATAATGAAAATTACCATTGGATTTCTTTTTAAATAAGGATTTCAAATATATTAATTATTAGTTTATAGGCCCACTTTCCGTCAAGTTATTAAAAAGAGGGGTAAGTAGTACCCTATATAAAATTACCGGTGCTATACATGTCACGTGGGTGGCCGGTTCAATTGGGTGTCCGGTTAAAGTAGGGGATGCGTTAAATAAATAAATAAATTTTATTTATTTAAGCTAATAAATAAAAATAATTTACTTATTTAAATGTTTAAATAAAAGTGAGTAATTTATTTGTTAAATAAGTAATTTTTTTAAATTATTTAACTTTATTTATTAAAATTAGCTTTATAAAACATTAAAAAAACAGCTTTTTATAATTTATTTATATAATTTATTTATATAATTTATTTATATAATTTATTTATATAATTTATTTATAAAAAAAATTAAAGTTTAAATAATTTATTATTAGCTAGTTAATAAAACGTATTGTTTATTTAAGCTAAACATTTAATTAAGCTAGCTATTTTTTTATTAAATTATATATATATAAAAAAATCCTTTATTTTTTTACTAATAATAATAGTTTTTTATTATAAAAAAAGCAATATATAGCTTACGTTTTAAGCTTTTAAACGCACTTTTAAGTTATTTATATAATGCGCTACTTAAATTTATAATGTTTTTTGCGTAATATTTGCTAATTATATAAATAATTTTTAATTTGTAAATAAAATATTATATTTAATAGCCCGATTAATTAAAAATTAAAAAAAAAAAATTGTATTATATATTTTTAATTTTAACGCATAATTAATTTTTTTTTATATGTTTATGTTAAAAATATAACAAATTAATTAATAAAACTGCAAAGTTAAAAACTTGTTAAAAAAAATTAAACTTTAAACTTTATATAAAAAATTTTAAAGCTTTAAATATATTTTAATTAAAAAATTAATTATTAATAAATATTAAACAAAAATTTAATTAAATATTGCATATAGTTTATTTTTATATAAAAAATAATAAACAAAAATAAAATTAAAAAAAAATATTTATAATTTTAATAAAACTAAGTTTGCAATAAACAAAATTATATTTAAAATAATTATAATTTTATTTAAACGTAAAAAAAAACTATATATAATTAAACAAAGCAATATAAAATAAGCTACAATTATTTAAGCAATTTTATTATATAGCTAAATTATTTTGCTTTATATTATTTTAGCAAAAAAAAAACTATTTTATGCTTTAGTTTAAAAATAATAATATATTAAATAATTAAAAAATTGCAATTATAAAAAATAATTAAACAATAAACAAGTAAAATATAAATTAAATTAAGCATTTTAATTAATATATAAAATTTTATATAAAAAATTACTACTGCTTTTTTTTTTTAATAATTATAAAAGTTATTATTTGTATAAATTTAAGTTATATTGCAAAAAAACAATATTATTACTTTTTGCATGCTTTTTTATTTTTTTATTACTTTTAGCTATTTAATGTTAAAATATTTAGCTTTTTAAAACAGTTATATAATAAGCAAATTAACTTATATATATATATATATATATTATTTATATTTAAAAAAAAGATTTTTTAACTGTGTTTTTTTCTATATTTAATAAAATAATAACTTTAAATAATATATAAAAAAGTTTAAAAAAGTAAATTTAATATTATATAATTTAAAATATATTATTAATTAATTAAATTATTTAATAATATTTTAAATTAAACTTTTATTTTTTTTTAATTAAATTTTTATATAATTTTTACTTTATATATTTAAAAAAAAATTTAACTTTTATTAAATTATTTAAAGTAAAAAATTATATAATATTAAAACAGCTTTTTTATATTTATTATTAAAGATTTAAGCTAGATTATATGTAATATAACTAAAGTTATGCATAATATTACATTATTTAAAAAAAATTAAAAGCTTTTGCAAAGCAAATTATATGTTTAGCAAACATTATTATATAAAGTAAATTAAGCTATAAAATATAAAATTTTATACTATTAAAAATGCTAAAAATAAAATAAAAGTATAAAATATTGCTAAAGCAAAAGGTTATATTACATATAATAGTTGTTATAAAAAAAGTTTCACGTTAAAGCAAGGTTTAATTTAGGTATTATTTATATATTAATTGTAAAATGGAAAAAAAAAAAACTATTTTATATATAATTAAAATGCAAAAGGTTTTATATACGCATAGCTTAGCGATAACACGTAGAGATAAAAAATAATAGTTGTAATAATAGTGGTTTTATAAGCTTTATAACTAACCTATTATAATTACCCTTTTTTTAAAAAAAAATCTTGCCTTAAGATTTAAACTTTAAGTTTTTTAGTTATTGCTTTTTAATTAAAAAAAAATAACTTTAAATATTTACCTTTACATTATCACACTATAAGCTTTTAAATTATAAAAACGCTTAAAGTTTTTTCATAGCACGTTATAAAGTTATATTGCTAAGTTTTATTATAATTATATTTATTACGCTACGCTTTTTTAATTTGCGCAATAATATTTTATTGCTTTTTAGCAATTTATCGTTAAAGTATACCTTATTAAACTTTTTTTTTTGCGGCCTTTAGTTAATCCTTTAATTTTTTTAATAGTTTAGCAAATTTTAGGTTATTTTTATAAAAAAACAACAGTAATTTTAATAAGTTTTTAAAATTATTTATAAAATACCACTTGTTATTAAAGTTTTAACCTATTTAATTAATTTAATATTATAGTTTTTTATAATATAACTTTAACATTTTTACTTGTTTAATTTTTTATTTTTTGTTATTACTGTTAAAGTTTATAACTTTGCCTTTGGGCTATTTTATAGCTTGTTTAAATAATAAATTATTAAAGTATTTTTATAATCGGTTAATATAGTAAAAGTTGGTTAATTGCTAGCTTTTTAGCATTTTTAACTTAAATGTAATAAATTTAATTTGCTTAAAAATTTTAAAATGCTATTATATTATAAAATAATTTAATTTATTAAATAATTAATTAGTTAATTATAATTGCTTTTTTTTAAATATAAATATATAATTGTTAACATTAAAGTTTAAAACTTATTAATAATAATTTTCTTTTGCAATAATTTTATTTTGCGTTTTTTTAAACATTATATATGCTATGTTAACATAGTTTTTAATAATCTTAACTTAATTTTAAGCTTTTTTATAATTAAAGCATTTTGTTGTAAAAAAGCTTATAATATTAGTAGTCCAGTTTATTTAATTGTAATAATTTAATATAAAAAACCTAAATAACACTTTATAAAATTATAAGCTTATAAATTTATATAAAAAAAACGCTATAGCAAAATTTATAGCAAATAATGTAACTTATAATAATTAATAAATAATAGTTTTTATTTAATTTTAAAAATTTTAGCTAATTTATTTATAAATAAAAAAATAAACTAAAGTTTTTTATTTAAGTTAATATATTTTAATAGTTTATAAATGCAAAATAGCTTTTTATAATAAAATTAAGCAGCTTTTTTTACAGTTACCTTTTTGTTGCAAAATATTAATTAAAATAACTTACTTAATTAATTTACAGCTATAAGAATATTTTTGCTTTTTTTACTATTTATTATTATTTTTTTAAAATTTATAATAATATACTAAAAAAGTTATAATAAAATTAATATAAACTATAATAACTTTAATGTTTTATTATAAAAAACTTTTACAAAATAATAATTTATATAATTAAACATATATATATTATAATCTTTTGCAAATTTTAACTATAAATATTAATTAATAATTAATTATTTTGTTTTGTTATAATTAAAATAAACAGTTATTATTTAGCTATATATTTCCCTTAAAATATAAATTTAAAATTAATTTATATTTAAAATAATTAATTTATATTTAAAATAATTAATTTATATTTAAAATAATTAATTTATTTTTATAAATAATTAATCTTTTATATAAACACTAATTATTATTATATTTTTATATAACACACAATTTACAAATTAACAATATAAATAAATTATAATTTTATTTTAAAACTTTATTTATTAGCAATACTATTAAAAAAAACATTAATTTTAATTATATTATAATTAAAATATAATAATTTACTAATTAAAAAATTAACGTTAGGCTTTTTTTTAATTAATTAAAAAAATATTATATATTAATATTTTTTTTGCTTACTTTTTTACGTGCGGAAATCCTTTTCTTTACATAATAAAGCGTTAGCTATAACATTTTTTTTTTAATTAATATATAATAAAAAACTTATATTGTATAAATAAATTAGCTTATTTTGCTTAAAAAAATTTAATTGTTATTTTATGCTAAAATATTTCAATAGTTAATAATTAATAATAATTAAAAATAGTTTTTTTTGTTATAAATTAGCTAGCTTTAATTTTTAGCATTATAATTTTTTAATTACTACTAATAGCTTTTTATTTAAAATATTATAATTTATTTTCATTTTATATATTATTTTAAAATAAGATGCAATAAAGTGCTATTTATTATTTTCCCTTTGTTAAAAAAAACAGCTAGTATATACGCTGTTAAAAGCGTTAGTTTTTATTTTTGTTTTTTTTAAAGTTAAAATATGCTAATATTAATACCTTTATTAATTAATGTTTAAGTTTATTAAAAGCTTTTTAACATTTGTTATTTTATTAAAATATAATGTTTTTTTTTGTTAAGTTATATAATAATTTGGCTATACAGCTATATTTATATATAAAGCGCTAGAAAAAATTGCAAAAGCTTAAAAATAATTATATTGCTTTTAATGTTATAAGCTTTATTTAATTGCGTACAATTGCAGTTTTCTTTAAATTTACTTTAATGCTATTGCATTTAATGATAAACCTAAAATATTTTGTTTTAATAATATGAAATTTATATATTTTTAAATTAGCTTATAAACTAGCTATTTTAAGCGTTTAAATACTTTATAAATATATGTTTAATATTTAATTTTATTGTTAAAATAAATTAAAATGTTATTAAAATAAGCATTGCAGAAATTATTAAAATAATTACCTATTATGCCGTTAATATAGCGTTAAAAAATAGCTAGTTTATTAATTAAGCTAAATAACAAAACTTTATACTTAAATATATTTATTTTGGTTTTAAACGTTGTTAAATTTTTAAAGTTTAAGTGTATTTATATGCGATAAAAGGCTTATTATATGTTAATCTTTGTAAAAATTTTAGCTTTAAAGATTTTGGCTAAAGTTTTACTAATAAATAATAAAAAATATTTGTTTTTTTTTTAATTAATGCATTGATTTTTTAATAGTTAATGCAAAATTAAAGCTTTTTATTGCTTTTTTAAGCTATTAAAATTAAAGCTAAAAAAAGCAAATTGTTTTTTTATATAATAAAACCTTTTTAAAAGTTATTTAAAAGGTATTTTTTTATAGCTTTAAGTTTTTTAAGTAATATATAGTAAAATAAAACATTAAACAAATTGTTAATATTTTTATTAAATATAAACTTAATATAATAGTTTATTAAGCTGTAATTTAATATTAAAATATTTAAGTTTATTTTGCTAAATGTTTTAAAAAGGTTTTAATATTTTTTTAAAACTGTGTTTTAAGCTTTATGTTGTAACTTTTTGCTTTTGCTTTTAAAAAACAGTTTTAAAAATATTTCTTTTTTTTTTGCGTTAATAAATAAATTAATCTTATTTAAGCAAATAACTTGTGCTTTTTTTTTATTGTTTAACATAGTGCTAAAAAATAATATAGCGTTAATTATAAAAATATTTGCGATTAACTAATATTTATATTAGCTAATAGTATTTTATTTTAGCTTATAAGGTTTTTATACATTATGCTTTTATTTTTTGCTTAAAGGGCTAAAAAGGACGTGTTATAAGGGTTTTTCTTTAGCTATAGCTAATTAGCGGTTTATTTTTGCAACATTTTTAAATTAAAAATTATAAATTACTAATAAACTTTTTTAATATACTTTTTTTTGTTTAAGTAGTAAAAGTAATATATTAAAATTAAAAATATAATTAAATTTAAATAATTAAATAGGTATATTTTGTTAATATAATAGCTAGGTAGCATATATAAATTTATTAAATATATTTTTTGCAGTTAAAAATAAAATAAAAAACCAGTTTTAAATTTTAAATGTTACCGTGTTAATTTTTTTTTTTTTTAAGCATAATATTTGGTAAAAAAATATAACATTTCTTTTATATGTTAAAAAAAATATTATATATTTAATAAAATACCTTTTTAATAAATACTTAATATTTTATATTAATAATTATTAAAAATACATTTTAAAAAATGCGACCTTATAAATAAAAGTCCACTATAAAAAAATAGGTTATATTTTGCTTTAATTGCAAATTATAATTTATAATAAATTTTTTAACAAAGTTTTTTATAATTTTAACGTTTGTTGTTAATTGTTACGAACCAACAGCAGTGCGGCCTGTTGAGAGGCCTAGTGACCAGCGCGGGACATGCGGCTGGACCAGGAGACAAGCCACAGCCAAGAGAGCATGACCAAGGTCACGTGACGAGCTCAGAGGGGCTCATTGGGGAATTGCTTGTAGACGAGAAATGAGCCAAGTGAGCCAGGGGCTCAGGCGACTCGTAGGGAAGAGAACTAGTAATTGAAGAATGAGCCGGGCGAGTCACAAGGTAATGGTGAAGGAAGGACTGTCTATATAATAGCCCAACGTTTCCTATGTATTTAGTTGTAGTTCTTTCTTCACAATTCAATCTAAGCATACAGCGACTTCTTGGAATAGCTGTGTGAGAGTAATCTCTTGACGACCACTTAGTTACGACCCGACCGTACACGTTCGCACCCTAAGCACGATCCAATACGTGGAGCTTCGAGTATTAACGCCCTTACAGACTAACGGTTTATTACATTAATTTAATATTATTAACAACTATTAAATTTATAAATATATATTTGTTTGTTTTTGTGTTAATAAGTGCATATATATTAAATATAAATTTATTTATATTTATTTTATAATTTATAAAAAATGGTTTTTTTTAATATATAAAGTTAAAAAGTTTTTTATGCTAGCAATTTTTAATACATTTTTTAAAAAAAAGTTTAATAATTTTAAAGTTAAATTTTTTTTATGTTTTAACTTATAATTTTATAAAAGTTTTTTTAGTTTTTATACTTAATAAATAAAGCAATAATATAAGCTTTTTTATTAGCGGCCTTTAGGTTATTTAAACATTTTTTAATGCAATGTTTTTAGTTATAATAGTTAAAGCATTTTTTTATTTTATTAAAGTTTTTATTTTTTTAAAACTTAATTTTTTAGCTATAAAAAGCAAAAAGGTTAATAATTTAAAAGTTAAACAGTTGCCTTTTTTTTAACTATTATAGTTATTATAATTGCCATAGTTAATATTTGTATTATTTTAATTAAAGGTGTTAGCAATAGCAGTAGCTTTGCAAACTTTATTTATAATATCGGCTATAATAAAATTATAGGCTAGCTATTTATATTGCAAAGCAAAAGCTTTATAGTTAATTTTTTATTAAAATATTTTTAAATAATTTAATTTTTAATGTAATTATAAAAACAGTTTTAACACTTTTTCTTTTAAAAAGCCTTAAAAATTTTATGTTTATTAATAAAGCAAATAAAAACATTTTTAAAAGTTTAAAAGTTTAAAATTATTTTTATTTTTAATTGTTTTTACTTAATATTAGCTTTTTGCTTTTTGTTAAAGTTAAAGTATTTTTGTTTTAAATAATTTATTACTACTTTAAATATTACAAGTTTATTAAAATAATTGTTAAAAAAATAAAAGCTAATTTATTTAGCAATAGTTTTTTTAAATAAGATTTAATATTAATTATTTTTAATTTTTTAATAAAAAACCAATTAGCGTTATTATATAAACAATTGTTTTAATTACAATACTAAATATTAAAACTAATTTTATTTTTATTAAAATTATTATAAAAAATAAAACTTTAACCTTTGCTAATTTTTTTTTTAACTATTTTTTTTAACAAAGCTAGATTTTTTGCTATTAATAAAAGTATAACGGTTATAAAACACTAGGTTTGCAACAAGTTAATTAGCATTAAATGTTTTAGCTTGCTTATTAATAAAATCTTTTTAAAAGTAGCTATTTTAATAGCTAATTTTTTAAACAAAATTTTTGCTTTTAATATAAATACCTTTAGCAAATTTAATAAGCATTATACTATTGTTATTTATAACTTTAGCAAAATAATCAAAGTTTTAAATTATAAAGTTTTATGCTTTTACACAAGCAAATTAAAAAGCAATCTTTTTTTATAAAGCTTTATAATTAATATTAAAAGCTTTTTTAAAAGCTTTAAATTTTATAACATTATTAAACTTAAAAAAAACTGCTTTGCTTATATTAAAACATAGTTTAAAATAGCATTTATTTATTGCAGTTATAATATGCTTTGCTTAAGCTTTTATATTTTTACAAAAAAAGTTTACATTACAAACATATTAATAATTAATATATTTAAAGCTATTAACAGCTTTATAAAATTATTTATATTATAATAAAGTAAATTTTTTATTAATATTAAAAAATTTAAAGAGATTATTAGTGTTGCTATTATTATTATTATAACTATAGGTATATAATTTAATAAAAGCGCTAATTATAAAAGCTTTAAAAGATTATCGGCAAAAATTAATTATAGTTATTTTATTTAATCGCATATAAAAATCCATTATTTTTTTAAAGTTAAATTTAACAGTTTTATTAAATTTTTGCTTTTTAGGCTATTTTTTACTAAATAGCTTAAGTTGCTTAAATTAATTAATAGGTTTATTAGTAAGCTAAAGCCTTAAAAGGCCAGCTTTTAATTTATTATTAATAAATATTAAAAATAAGTTTTGTTTAAGGATTTTTTTATTTAAACAAGCCATAATATAAATAGCAAAAATAATTGCAGCTTTAACATTAAGGTTATGATTTACTTAAAGTAAACTTTATTATTAAGTGATTAATTTGTTTTTTGTCACTTATTTGAAAAAAATAAGTGATAAAGGTTACTTAATTAGGTTTAATAAGTGATAAAGTTTACTTAATTAGGCTAAATAAGTGACAAAACTTCGTCACTAGCCTAAGTAAAAGTAAACTTTGTCACTTATTTTATCACTCACTTAAATTAATTCTTTAGTGGGTTTATAAAAAGCTAAGCTTAAAAAGGTAATTAAAAAATTTAAAAAATTTACTTTTTATAACTATAAAAAATAAACTATTTAAAACTATTTATTTTTATTTTTTATAATTAATAATTAGCTAATATTTATTTATTAAAGTTAATATTATTTTTAATTTTTTTATATTTTTAAATATATTATTAACTTAATAATTATTTTAACTTAATAATTATTTAAATTTAAAATAAAAACCTTTTTTTATTACTTTTTTTTAAAGTTTTTTAATAATATTTTTTAATTTATAATTAATAATAATAATAAATTTTATTAAAAAAATAAAAAACATTATTTATAATTTAATAAAATATAAAATAAAAATTAAAAAATATAATATTTAAAAATTTCCAATAAATCGATAAAAATAAAAATAAAAATAAAATATGTAATTAAATAAAGAAAAAATTAAATTATCATTAAAAAATACCCTTTTATTTTTTATTATTTTTAAAAAATTATAAAAATTACTTAAAGTTTAATATAATATAAAATAAATTTCGAAAAATATAATATTTAAAATTTTTTAATAAATTGATAAAAATAAAACTAAAACTAAAATACCTAATTAAATAAAGAAAAAATTTAATTATTATAAAAAAATGCCTTTTTATTTTTTAATATTATTTTAAACTTTAAAATAATAAAATTAATTAAAGTTTATTATAATAAAAAATAAAATTTATGAAATAAAATACTTAGAAGTTATAAACAAATTAAATATACAAATTTTTAATTAATTTATTTTTGAATTTCCTGCTTTTTGTTTTCATTTTCCCATTTTTCGTCTTGTTGGTTTTATTAATATTATTCCTGTAATATTACATTATCTTTAATTTTCCAGCTTTTTAATAAAGTTAAATGTTTAACCGTATTAAGCGCTAGCTTATTTTTATTTTTAGTAATAATATTACCTGAAATAGAAAAGGTTCGTTTAATAAGAGCCAAAATAACTGGAATAGCTAAATAACGCCGGGCTAAAATACTTAAAATTGAAAATCTTAAAACGTTTACTTTCCACCATAATAAAACATCCGTCTATTTAAATTAAATAATTAGTTATAATTTTTTAATTTTTATTTGTAAATTAACAAATAAATAAATAATAAAATAAAAATACTTACATTTCTTAGATAATTTCCTTCGCTTAAATATAAAGCAATTTCGTCCGTTAAAATATTATCCAATATATATAATTAATAAAATAAAATAAAAATAACTTACTTATTATATTCGGTTTGTAATAAATTAATAACATCGTCTTTAATTTTTTCGTAATAAAATAATAAACATTCACGTAAAAAATGGCTAGCTTTTTGCGTAAGGTTTAAAATAAGCCCTAGCAAAAGTGCTTTAAATATTTCCAAGTAATTAAAACGTAATTTTCGAGAAAAATATTCATTGAATTTTGCAGCGCCTTTTAATAACAATGCACTTAAGCCTTTTAATATTAAAGCCTATAATAAATTAGTTTATATATAATTATAAAATAAATATAAAATTTAATAAAAGAAATAAAATAACTTATTATTTTGTTATTATTTTCAACAGCTTGGTTGTATTCCTGTTTTAAATTATTTAAATTTTTCCAAATTTGGTAAATAAATAATATACCTTTCAAAGCTGTAATATAAAATTCGCCTTGTAAATAAGTTGTTACTTTAATAAAAAGTCAAAAAATGCGTTTTAATTTAGTTAATACCCTTTAATTTAAAAAGTTAAATAAATTTCTTTAAATTCTTTATAGTTTGTATTTCGATAAACATAATATAAAGCATGTTTAAATTTAATAACAGCTTTAATTATATTATAAGTGGAATTTCAACAAATAACATTATTTATTATATAATTAGTTTATATTAATAAAAAACAAATAAAAATAAAATTAATAAAATTAATAACTTACCTATAGAAATAACTTTTTTATTAAAATTTAAAAGTAAAGTGTTGTTTTCTTTACTTTTAATTATTCCGTTTATAAAAAGCTTATGAATTTTAAAACCATATTTTATCATAGTTGCAATTTAACATATTCGAATAATTAAATCTAAAAAATTAAATTAGTAATAAATTAAAAATAATAAAATAATAAAACACTTACTATTATAACCAGCATTTTCGGGAAATTCGACTAAATTATCTGGTTATAAATTCGATAATTCATAATTAATATAATCTTAAATAAATTCGTCGATATGTTCGTTATAAAAATATTCTTTAAAAATTTCTTAAACAACAATATTAATTATATAAGCAATACAACAGATATCGTTCGAAAAATTCGTATTTGTTATTTGTGAATAATTATCGTTAAAGTTTGTTATAAAACAATTATTATTTGGTGCGTTGTCTTTTGTAATACTAGTAAATAATTAGTATTTATTACAAAAATAAAAAATAATAACAATAATAAATATAAATACTTAAAAATATTTCTTTAAATATTTGGTAAATATAAATACCCGTTTTACAAGCAATTAAATCTTTGAAACCGATTGATTTATAAATTAAATTAAATTCGGAGGCGATAAAACATATAATTACTCCTAAAAAAAAAGTATTTAAATTAAATTTCCAAATATTAAACAATAGAAAAAATTCCGTAATGATTAGCATGTAAAGCTAATTTCAAATTAAAGTCTTTTAAACCACTATTAAAAATAAAATTTAAATGTAAAGTAATTTTCCACCTATTAATCTTCGGTGCTTTCCTATTAAATATTTATTAGTAATAAATAATATATAATATAATATAATAAAAAAACGTATGGATTATAATAAAGTAAAAAATCTTTAAAAAATTCCAAATTTATAATATTAAAAGCTAAATTATTTTAAATAATAAAGTTTAATTTTTAAACAAGCCGTATCTTCGTTAAATTCATCTTTAAGGTTACTATTATTTTTAGCTTTTTTTCGACTTTGGAAATCAAAAAAAGTAAAAATATTAAAATTACTTAAAATTTCGGAACCTAATAAATAAAATTAATATAATAAATGAAAAAATAAAATAAAAAATAACTTACAAAGTTTTTTTCCTTCTTTTTCTGTTTAAATATTTAAAGCAACAGTTAAATGTTTAATTTAATAATGTCGAACTAAATTAAAAGCTTTAAAACCTTTAATTTTAACAATGACTTTATAAATGCAATTAATTAAAAAAAATTAATATATAAATATAAAACAAAAAAAACAAAAATTAAAATAAAACAAATAAAACAAATAAAACAAATAAAATAAATAATAAACTTATAGTATATAAAAACATTCCATTTTATAAGGAGAATTTAAATTAATAGGTAAAAGCTTTTAAATAAATAATTGTTGTTAAATAACATAAACTTTTAAATTATTATGATTTAAAAGTTTATAATTTTCCTGATTTTCTTTATTAGTAGCAAACGGAGAAATAAAAAAGGTAGCATTTTTAAAAGTTATAATAACTTTAAAGGAAACAATGGATTCTATTTCGAAAATATTAAAAAAAGCAGCCATTTTAAATAAATATTATTTTTTAAACAAGTGAAAAATAATATAAAAATAAAACAATAATAAAAGCAGTGGTAAAAGCAGTGATAAAAGCAGTAATAAAATAAGTAGTAAACTTATTGGTAAAAGTAATATATAGCTAAAATATTGCTGATAACTTGAAAAAGAAAAAGAATAGGTAAGAAAAACAAAGGTATTATATAAAAATTAAAACATATAGCCAAAAATAAAATTTATATATATTTATAAGCAATTGCGTAAAATATTACAAATAATATGTGTTATTTTGCAAATATTAATTATTAAGCGTTATATGTTATTTTTATTTTTAATAACGTATGTTAATTTATAAGCTTTTATTACAAATAATATGCGTTATTTTGTAAATAATAATTATTAAGCATTACATATTGTTTTATTTTTAATAACGTATGTTAATTCATAAGCTTATATTACAAATAACATGCGTTATTTTATAAATATTAATTATTAAGCATTACGTATTATTTTATTTTTAATAACGTATGTTAATTCGTAAGCTTTTATTATTAATAACATGCGTTATTTTGTAAATATTAATTATTAAGCATTATGCGTTATTTTTATTTTTAATACTATACGTTAATTTATAAGCTTATATTATTAATATTGGTTTATTTTTAGTATTTTTTTTTTATAAAAATGATTACATTTCCCACTTAAAAAAAATTTTTATTATATAGCATTTCATTTTTTTTTTTTTTTTACTTATTATCATTTATAGTTTAAGCTATTAAAATTTATTGCTTTTTTGCGTTATTTAATACATTTTTGCTTTTAAGCGTTGTTTAATACATTTTTGTTTTTATGCATTATTTAATACATTTTTGCTTTTACGCGTTATTTATTATATTTTTACTTTTTGCGTTATTTATTACATTATATTATTATTTTTTAATATTGTTATTTTTATTAGTTTTTTAATATTAATTGCTAATGTTTAATATATTAAAAGTAAGTTTTTTTTATATATATTTTAAAATATTTACTAATTGTTGTTTAGTTTAACGGTTTTTATTATTATAAATATATAAAAGTTAAACTTTTATATGTTTATAATAATAAAAATATCTTAGCATTTAAAGGTTTTTATTATAATAATTTTAACAAAAGTTATTTTTATTATAATAAAAATATTTTATTTTTTATATATTTATTAAGTTTAATAAAACTTAATAAAATATATAAACAAAAAATAATTGTAAGTTTTTTTATTATAATGTTTTGTTATATAAAACTAATATTTTATAATAATAAAACCATATATCGAAATATTTTATAAACAAGCTTTATAAAATAATTATTATAAAAACAATTATAAGTTTTTATTTTTATGTTTATTTATTAACATAAAATTAACTTTTTATATAAAGAATAAAATATTAAATAATTTTTAATTAAATAATATATATAAAATTATAAATTATTATTATTATTATTATTATTATTATTATTATTATTATTATTATTATTATTATTATTATTATTATTATTATTATTAAAAACAATTTTTATTTTCTTTATTTTTTTCATTTTCTTCATTTTCTTCATTTTAATAAGTGACAAAGTTTACTCTTCGTCACTCATTTTAAAAAAATGAGTGACAAAAGTTACTCATTTAAGATTAGTGAGTGACGAAGTTTACTTAATAAGGCTAATGAGTGACGAAGTTTTGTCACTGAGTAAGAGTAAAAGTAAGAGTAACCTTCGTCACTTTGAGTGACAAAACTTTATCACTCATTTTATCACAACCCTGCTTAACATTAATTAATAGAAATAAAATAGCAGTAAAGTTACTGCTAATTTTTTAACACATATAAATATTAACTTAGTTTAATTAATCATATAAATGTACAACTTTTTAATTATTAAAATTAATTTTATAATTGTTATAAAAAAAGTTTTACGTTAAAGCAAAGCTTAATTTAAGTATTATTTATATATTAATCGTAAAAAAAAAAAAAACTACTTTACATATAATTAAAGTGCAAAAAGTTTTATGTGCGTATAGTTTAACAATAGCACGTAGAAATAAAAAATAACAGTTATAATGGTTATAGTTTTACAGGCCTTATAGCTAACCTACCGTAACTATAGTAATTATTATATTAAAAAAAAAAACTTATATTAAACGCTGTAAGCTTTGCAGCAAGCTTGGTTATAATATGCAAACATATAAAAATGTTGTAAAAACATTTAACAAATTAAATTTTAATTAGTTTAATTAAATTATACAAATAATTATTAAAATATTTTCAAATATGCGTACAAAGTTTTATTTAAATAGCTAGCTTAATTAAGTGTTTAGCTTAAGTAAAAAATGCGTTAGATATAAAAATAAAGAAAATAATTATAAAAAGCCTGTTTTTTATAATATATAAAAGTATTTTTTTTATATTTTATATAGCTAATTATAATAAATAAAGTTAAGTAATTTAAAGAAATTACTTATTTAGCGAGTAAATTACTCACTTTTATTAATTTAAACTAGTGAGTAAAAGTAAATTACTTATTTAAGCTAGTAAATAAAAGTAATTTACTTATTTAAATAGCTAAGTAAAAGTATTAAACGAATTACTCACTTAATAAATAAGTTATTTAAGCTAAAAGAAATCACAACCCTGCTAATAAATTAAAAAATTAAATGCTTAATTTTAATAGCTTAATAAATATTAATATTTTTAAAAATATAATAACGCATCCCTTATTTAAGCTGGCCACTTAATTAAACTGGCCACCTAATTAAACTAGCCATTTAATTTCCCATATAAAAATATACCGAAAAAGCCCGTGCATTTTAACGGATATTAAGGCTACAAACCAATATTTAATATATTTAAAATCTTTACTTAAAAAGAAATCCAACGGTATTTTTTACAAATTTATTACTATTTTATTTATAGGTGCACTTGAAACCACGCTAAGATTTTAGCGTGGTTTTTAATATAGTACTAAATAAAATAGTAGTAAATTTACAAAAAATACTATTGGATTTCTCTTTAAATAAAGATTTCAAATATACTAATTATTAGTTTGTAAACCCACTTCTCGTCGAGATGCACGGACTTTTTTAGTATATTTTTATATGGGAAATTAGGTAGCCAGCTCAATTAAGTGGCCAGCTTAAGTAAGGGATGCGTTAAATTATATAATATTATAATAATTGCTAATATATAATATATTAAAAACTTATATAAACTTTTAAAAAAAACCAAAGTTAAAATAATTGGCTTAATTAAATAAAATATTTATTTTGTAATAATAAATGTTAAAAATGTTAAAAAATGTTAAAATATAATTATAGCTTTAAAAAAAAAGCAAATGTAAATAAAAGTAAAAACAAAAATAAAAACTATTAATAAATTATTAATAAATTGCTTATTAAGCTTTAAACAATAATTAATAAATATAATAACTTTTAAAATAAATTAATAAAATAAATTAATAAGTTATTAATTTAATGTTTTAATAATAAAATATTTTTAAGTTTTTAGTTTATATTAAAAATAATAGCCGTAAATTTATTAATGTTTAAATAGCTACTTTTTTTAATAACTTAATTAAAAATAATATAATATTTAAAGTATAATATTATAATATGTTAAATTATTTGCAAATTAATATTAATTAATTTATTATTAACGCTATTAAAATATAAAAAATTAAAATTAAATTAAGTGGTTTAATAGCAAAAAATTTATAATTATATTTAGCTAATATTTGCTTTAATAAAATTAAAAACTTTGCAAAACTGCTAGCTTATTTATAAAATAATTATTATAATATTAACGTTTTAAAAAATATTAAATTAAAATATAAAAGTTTATATATAAACAAAAGTTTTTTAAGTTTAAAAATAAATTTGTTTAATTAGCTAGTAAAACTTGCTTTAGCAAAAAAAAAATAAAAATAAAAAAAGTAAAAAAAATAATTTAATTACTTTATTAATAAAACAAATTTAAAATAATTAAAAACAAGTGTTAATTTTAATAAATTTTTTAAGTTTTGCATTTAAATAATTAATTAATTTTATTTTAATAATTAAAAAAAATGCTAATTATAAAGCAAAAAAACAGTTTAATAAACTTAATAATTTTAATAATAATAAAACCTGCTTTAAAAGCTGCTTTAAAAATATAAAAATAGTAATTTTATTAATAAAAAGCCTGTTATATTTAACTTTAAACTTAAATTAACGCTAAAAAAAAAAACTATTTATTAAAAGAAAATGCTTTAAGTATAAGCAAATTAACTATATTATTAAAAACTATTCTTTTAAAGCTTTTATTAAAAAAGCTTATATTAATGGTTTAATAATAAAATAAAAAATTTAAATAATAATAATGCATCCTTTACTTAACCTGGACACCTATTTAACCTGGACACCTAATTAAACCGGCCACCTATGTGACATATATAACACCGGTAATTTTATATAAGGTATTACTTACCCCCTTTTTAAATAACTTAATAAAAAATAGGCCTATAAATTAATAATTAGTATATTTAAAATCTTTATTTAAAGAGAAATCTAATAATATTTTTTATAAATTTACTATTATTTTATTTAGTGCTATTTTAAAAATTACGCTAAAATTTTACCGTGGTTTTAAGTGCACTTATAAATAAAATAGTGGTAAATTTATAAAAATTATCATTAGATTTCTTTTTAAATAAAGATTTTAAATATACTAATTATTAGTTTATAAACCTATTTTTCGTTAAGTTATTACTATTTTTATATATAAACTTTAGGTGTAACCGGGGAATAGCCGGCTTAATTAAATGTCTAGGTTAAATAAAAAATGCGTTAATAATAATAATAATGTTATAAACATTTAATTTAAAAAAACTTTAAAAAAAGTTAATTTTTGCTTAAAAAATTGTTTTAAAAAATTAATAAAAAAAATAAACTAATAAACAAATTTTTTTAAAAAAAAGCTTTTTTATATAATTATACCGTAAATAATAATAAACTTTATTTATAAACTTATAATTTTTTTTAAAAATATAAAAGCTAGCTTTTATATTATTATAAACATTTGCTTTAATAAATAAATTATAAAATAGTTATAATTTAAAAAAACTAATATGTTATTTTATTTTATTATAAAATATAATAGCGAAAATAAACAAATAATTATAAAAGTATAAAAATTAAACTTAAAAATATAAAAAAAAAAAATGTTTTAATAAAATTCTTTTTTGTTTTAAATATATAATATAATATTATTTTTAAACAAAAATAATTTAAAAAATATAACATTTTATTTAATTATTAACATTATAAGTTAATTTTTTTTAATATTATTTGCTAAAAATAAATTAAATAAAAAAATTAAAATAAATTTAATAAATATTTAGTTATAATATTTAAACTTTTTAAAAAAAGCAAAAAAAAAAAAGCAAAATTAAATATAAAACTTAAATAAAAAAATATAATAATAAGCTTAAAGTTATAAATATTTTGCATAATTAATAAAGCTTAAAAATTAATAATATTATTAAAATAAAGCAAAACTTAAATAATATTTTTTTTTTTACTTTTTAAACTAATTTATAAAAAAAAAAGCTTAAAAAATTAAAGCAAAAATGTTAATAAAATAAAAATTTAACATTTATAATTTATATAAAATATAAAAAAACAAACTTAATTAATATAAAAAAAAGTATTATTTAAAATAATATTAATTAATATAATTATATTTAAATATATAATTAAATATAATAAAAATAAAAAAATAAAAATAAATAAAAATTATAATTATATATTAAATTAATAAATTAATTAATTGCTTTAAAATAAAAAAAAAGTTTTTTTAAAAAAAAAAACTAAAAAATTTAAGCAAAAAGCTATAAAAATTATACTTAAAAAATATTATAATATTATAAAAACTTTTAACAAAATAAGCATTAATATTTTGCTATTTTGTTAACTAAATATAAATTATAAAATAAAATTTATTAAAAAAAATTAAAAAATAATATTAAATTTATGTTTTTATATAAAATATTATTAAATAAATTAAAAGCAATTAAAAATTATTTTATAAAATAATTATATTTAAGTTTTATTAAATTAATAACATAGTTAGCTAAAGGGGTAGGCCTTGCAAAAGCCATTTATTTTAATAACTAAGGTTTATTTTTTTTTTTTAAATTTTTTAGCTTAAATACAATTGCCTTCGGCAATTAAACTTTAGCTAAATTTTTCTTTTTGCATTAATTTATTACTTTATTACTTATATAAATTTTTATTAAATAGTAAGATAAACTATTAATTTTGCGCTTTTTAAATAACAGTTATTTTTTATTTCTTTTTTTGCTAATAATATTACGTGCTTAAATTAATTTTTTAATAGCCGTGCGCACCTAAAACCTTAATAAATTTATTATAGCAAAAACTTTAAATTAGCTTTTTAATAGCTATAAACCTTACGCTAAAATAGCAACTTTATAAAACATATAAAACTAATAAAAATAGCCGCGTTGTTATTTTAAGGTTATATTAATAAAATTGCTTTTAATGCTATAATTAACCTTCGTTAAAAATTATATAAATTAAATAAACGCTAAAAACGTAAATAAATTTAAGTTATAAATATTTTTAACACTTTTTTAAATAGCTATATTTACTTTTTATAATATTATATTTAATTTTAAATTAATATTTATAATATTTTAAATATATTACTACATTTAAGCGTATTAAAAATATTAAATTATTTTTTATTATATTATATTTTATTTTAATTTGTTAATTTTTTTTTTAAATATTAAATAACTTAACAAAAATATTTTGCAAATTTTATAAAATTTGTTAAAATAAATAACAGCTAATAAGCAAGCCTATATATTTAACATTAATTGTTATATAATTTATAATTTTATAATTATTTTATTATAAATTTTAATAATAAACAAATAATATTAATATATTTGAAAAAAACTTTTTATATATAAACTTTTTTTATATAAAATTTTAAACTATTTTAATTGTTTATAATTTTACATTTAAACTTATAACATTAAATAAATTATTATTTAATTTTAATATTTTTATTAAGCATAAATTATATAATATATTGCTATTTAAGCTATTTATATTAAGTTTATTTGCTAAATAACTTAATTGTTTATATAACCTTTTGCCTTTTAATTTTTTTATGCATTTAAAGTTTATACTTAAAGAATTTCTGCTATTTAAGGCATTAAGCGCACTTAAAATAAAGCAAATACTTAGCTTATTAAAATTATATACCTTTGTTTAATTAAATTTATTATTATTAAGTTTTTTATAACTAAATTTTATATAAATTAAATTATTAAAAAATAAAGATTTTATTAAATAATAAACTTTATATATTATAAATATTACTTTTTAAAAATAAATTTTTATTAAAATTTAATAAAACATATAATTAAACGTAAAATCTTAATATAAAAACCTTTTTTAAAGTTTTTAATAATATAAAACTTAATTATATTATATAAAACTTTATTTTAAAAAAATTTAAACAATAAAATTGTTAAAATAATAATATTAAGCAAAATTTATAATATATTATTAGTTAAGCATTTAATAAAAAAAATTGCAAATATATATAAAAAAATTACTTTATTTAATAATAATATTAAAGCAATTAATAAATTGTTTATTATAATATACATTAAAGTATAAAATAATAAACTAAGTACTTTTTATATCTTAACACTATTTATAAACGTAGCAAATTTTAGCTTAATTAAAAAAAAACTTAATTAATTGCATTTATTAACAAACTTTTTTAATATTAATAGCTTTTGCTTTAGCTTAAGCAAAAATTATAAAGCAAAAGCTTAATATAGCTTTTTTTATACCTTTACTTAAAGCAGCAACGCTTTAGCATTAAGCTTGCAGCCTATAGCAAAAATCCAGCTAATAGCTATAGCTATGCTATTTAACGCTTTGCTTATTATATTACTAGGTTAATTATAATTATAACTAATATTTAGCTAACTTGTTATGCTTTAAAAATTTCTTTTTAAATTTAACAACATATTTTATAATGCAAATTTAAGCATAAATTTACATTTTTAACAATTAATACAATTTAATAATATAAAATAATTAATTAAACAATTAATCGATAAGCAATTTAATAATATATTATTTGCTAATTTATTATAATAGCTAAATATAAATAATTTTTTAAAGTTTTTTATAAACTATTAATAATTTAATATAATAAAAGCTTAAAAATTACAAACGTTGAAAAACTTTAATTTAAATAATTTAAATAATTTTAATAAATTAAATAATAATTTAAACAATAAAAAACATTTAAACTTATTAAATTAAAGTTAACATAATAACATTTGTTAATTAACCTTAAATATAACAAGCGTTACTTTAATTATTAATTATAAAAAAGGTAAAGAATTTAAAAAAACCAATATAAATATTTTTAACCTTAATTATTATAATTTTAAAAATATTAATATAATAGCTAAAAAAAACAAGCTTATTTTTAATAATATATATTGCTTTATTAATTGCATTAATTTTTTTATAAAAAACGATAAAATAATAAAAGTAATAAAAAAGTAAATTTTAATATTATTTTTAACATTTTTAGCTAAAAATGCAGTTATATGTTAAAACAACAAATTTATTACCAAATATTGCAAGTATATAAAATCCCAAAGCTTAAAAACAGTTTTAACTAAATTAACAAAGCAATATTTTATATAATTTATGCTAATTATTAAAAAGTTTATTAATAAAAAACAAAACTTTAAGCTTAATAATATAAAATAAAATAAAATAGTTATAATTCTTTTTATATAAAAAAAGCTTTAATATATTAAAGCTATAAAAATTTTAAACTAAAATAACAACAATTAACATAATATTATAATATAAATTTAAAATATAATAAACTTAAATATTAAATAATATTTATATATACTTAAAGCATATTAAAAGCTAATTAATTATATAATATAAATAATGAAAATAAAGCTTTTATTATTAGCTATAATATATTAAAAATTTGCAGGTTAATTAAACTTATGCTATAACTTTAAATATTTTAAAAATTATAAAAATAAACGTTTTTAAAATAATAAACGCAACAAAAAAAATTGCAATGAATTTAACAAAAACCAACTTTATTAAAAATTTAAAAAAAAGAAATATAAAAGAAGCAAAAAGCAATATAATAGCAAATATTAAAAAATTAATATAATTGCAATTATAAACAAAACTATAGAAACGCTGCAAAAAAAATAAATAATATATTTAACTTTAGTAAATTTTTATATAAAACAGCTTATAAATTAAATTTTAGCTTTAATAAAAAATATAACGTGGTTTATAAGCGAGCGACGCACTTTTCCCATAAGCGCGTCGGTTTAACTTTGTCGCGTAATAATTCCTCAACAACACAATGTCAAATGAAACTAAAGAAGCTAGAATACTCCTTGCTATTCAGGCTATTAATTCCCGTCAAAAAATTAGCATTCGACGCGCTTGTAAAATCTATCAACTTCCTGAGAGCACCGTACGTCATAGAATGAACGGTCGCACTGCACGAGACGAAACCCGCGCCAATATGCATAAACTCGATCCAATTAAAGAGGATGTTCTTCTCAAGTATATACTTGATCTAGATGAGCGAGGATATTCCCCTGCCTACGCTACTATAAAAGATATGGCCGATCTTCTCTGCGATTCGCGTAGCGCACCCCCGGTTGGCAAGCACTGGGCTTACAACTTTGTCAATCGCCACAAAGAGCTTCAAACGCGGTTTATGCGTCCTTACGATTATCAGAGGGCATTGTGCGAAGATCCAAAGATCATTAGCACGTGGTTTGAGCGTTATATGCGCGTAAAAACGCAATATAGCATCTACGATGACGATGTTTGGAACTTTGACGAGACTGGGTTTATGATGGGCCAGATCTGCGCACATATGGTTATTACACGCGCCGATCGACGTGGAAAGCGTAAAGCAGTGCAGCCTGGTAATAGGGAATGGTCAACAGCAATTTGTGCTATTAATTCGCGTGGTCTATCCATCCCGCCGTACCTTATCCTCCAAGGCGTTTTTCATCTTTAGCATTGGTACAAAAACACCAACCTTTTAACCGATTGGGTACTTAATACTAGTTCTAATGGATGGACAAACAATGATATAGGATTGGAATGGGTAAAACATTTTAATAAGCATACTTAATTGTTACAAAAAGGCGTATATCGATTGTTAGTGCTAAACTAGCACAAGAGTTACGTATCGGCTAAGTTTAAAGAGTATTGCAAAGAATAAAACATTATAACCATTCCTCTGCCTTTTCACTCGTTGCATCTAACTCAACCACTCGACATTGGGCTTTATAGTGTTTTAAAGCGGGCGTACGGTTGCCAAATCAACAAATTTATTAAGTCACACGTTAACCACATCACTAAGCCCGAGTTTCTTATCGCGTTTAAAAAAGCCTACCTTGCTACTTTTATAAAATCAAATATTCTAGGAGGTTTCCGAGGGTTAGGATTAATGCCCTACAATCCGCAGGCTGTGATTTCGAAGCTGGATGTGCGATTACGGTCACTAACGCCAATTCACAACACTGTTGAGCTACCCGACCCTTGGGTCTCCCAAACGCCGAGGACCGCCAAAAAAGCAACCGCGCAGTCAACTTTTATTAAAAGTCGAATCTCTGGTCACCAAGGAAGCTCCCCAGGGCCAATTCTAAACGCTGTCGACCAGCTTGCAAAGTCAAATCAAATGTTAGCGCATCAACTAACCCTCATGAGCGATGAGAACCGGAGGCTTCGCAAGGCAAATGAGGCACTAAGCAAGCGCCGGAGGGGCAAAAAAAGGCGCCTACAGGATGGATACAGTCTTACTGTAGAAGATGCAACTGATTTGATTGCCCAAAGGGATGCGCAGGACTTGGTACGGTCGCAAACGTCGAAAAATCGTAGTGGTAGTGAGTCGAGTTTGCCGCGCCAGCGACGATGTGGACGGTGCGGCAAAACCGGCCACAATGCTAGAACTTGTGATAAGGACATAGAAACGAGTAATGAATTAAAATCCGATTGATTTTTAATTATAACTACTTTAGTTGTGAAGTTATTAATGATTAAACCTAATAGTATGGGAAAAGTGCGTCGCTCGCTTAAATGCGTCGCTCGTTTATAAACCACGTTATAGTAATTAATTTAGCATAATTTATTAATTTTATAGCAAAACATTTAACTTTAAAAAAAAATATTATATATATTATTGCTAATTTTAACTTTTAAAATAAATTAGTAATATTTTATTAGCTAATAAATTATAATATATTTGTGAATATTATAATATAATATTTAATTTTAGAAATTAACTGTTTAAGCATTTATTAAATTATTAATTAAGTAATTATGCTTTTTTTATAGCAATAAAAAAAAGCTTTAATAATATATGTATACTTATATATATAGTTAAAAAAGCGCTACTACGCTTTTATAAACTTAATAAAGTAATAAATTAACAGTTAAACAATTAACACTTATTTTTTTAAATTATTATATGTAAAAATGTTAATAGCATTAATATTAAAATTTGTTATAATATTAAATATAAATAAAGCTTTAATATTGCTAATTTTTTAAAATATATTAAGTATATTATTAAGTATTACAAAAGTAAAATAAAAAATATTAGCAAAAAACGCATTTAATATATAAAATATATTATAATAAAATTATATTACTTAAGCTTTAATAAATACAAAAATTTTATTTTAATAAAAATAATTAAGTTAGCTTAAATATATAAAAATAACTATAATATATTGCTATTTTTAAAAATTAGCCTTTTTAACTTTTGCAAAGCTGCTATTAATTTTAAAAGCTATTAAATTACTTTTGCTAACACAAAAAAATTTTAACAAAAGTTTAACGTTTATTTTTGCATATATTTATGCATTTATAAAATAACATTATAATATAATATTATTTTTAAACCTAGTAAAATTATAATAGCACTTTATATTTATACGCTATTATTATTTAATTATAATTTTAATTTTAAACTTAATTAAAAAAACAGCATTATTATTATTATTATTAAATTTATAATATTTTATAAAATAATAATATTTAATTTAACGTATTTTTTACTTTAACTAAACACTTAATTAAACTAGTTATTTTTTTTTAAATTATATACACACAAAAAAATCCCTTATTTTTTTTTAATAACAATAGTTTTCCGTTGTAAAAAAAGCAATATATAGCTTACGCTTTAAGCTTTTAAATGCACTTTTAAGCTATTTATATAATATATTGCTTAAATTTATAATGTTTTTTATATAATATTTGCCGATTATATAAATAGTTTTTAATTTGCAAATAAAATATTATATTTAAAAGCTTAATTAATTAAAAATAAAAAAAACAATTATATTATATATTTTTACTTTTATATGCTTATGTTAAAAATATAGCAAATTAATTAATAAAACTGCAAAATTAAAAACTTCTTAAAAAAAATTAAATTTTAAACTTTATACAAAAAATTTTAAAGCTTTAAATATATTTCAATTAAAAAATGAATTATTAAGAAATATTAAATAAAAATTTAATTAAATATTGCATATAATTTATTTTTGTATAAAAAATAATAAAAAAATTAAAAATTAAAAAAAAAATATTTACAACTTAAATAAAATTAAATTTACAATAAATAAAATTATATTTAAAATAATTATAACTTTGTTTAAACGAAAAAAAAAATTATATATAATTAAATAAAGCAATATAAAATAAGCTATAATTATTTAAACAATTTTATTATATAGCTAAATTGTTTTGTTATATATTATTTTAGCAAAAAAAAACTATTTTGCGCTTTAGTTTAAAAATAATAATATATTAAATAATTAAAAAATTGCAATTATAAAAAATAATTAAACAATAAATAAGCAAGGTATAAATTAAATTAAGCATTTTAATTAGCAAATAAAACTTTGTATAAAAAGTTGCTACTATTTTTTTTGGTTAATAGCTATAAAAGCTATTATTTATATAAATTTAAATTATATTGCAAAAAAAACAACATTATTACTTTTTGCATACTTTTTTATTTTTATTATTATTTTTAAGTACTTAATATTAAAATATTTAACTTTTTAAAACAGTTATATAACAAATAAATTAAGTTTTTTATATGCATATATATTATTTATATTTAAAAAAAAAATTTTAATTGTGTTTTTTTATATATTTAATAAAGCAATAATTTTAAACAATATATAAAAAAAGTTTAAAAAAATAAATTTAATATTATATAATTTATAATATATTATTAATTAATTAAATTTTTATTATTTTTAGCTACTTAATATTAAAATATTTAACTTTTTAAAACAGTTATATAGCAAATAAATTAAGTTTTATATATATATATATATATATTATTTATATTAAAAAAAAACATTTTAATTATGTTTTTTTATATATTTAATAAAGCAATAATTTTAAATAATATATAAAAAAAGTTTAAAAAAACAAATTTAATACTATATAATTTATAATATATTATTAATTAATTAAATTATTTAATAATGCTTTAAATTAAAAAAAAATTTTTAATTAAACTTTTATATAATTTTAACTTTAAATAATTTAATAAAAGCTAATTTTTTTTAAAATATATAAAGCAAAAAATTATATAATATTAAAATAGCTTTTTTATATTTATTATTAAAAATTTAAGCTAAATTATATATAATATTATATCATTAAAAAAAAAAGTTAAAAGTTTTTGCAAAGCAAATTATATGCTTAGCAAATATTGCTATACAAAGCAAACTACGCTATAAAATATAAAATCTTATACTGTTAAAAATATTAAAAATAAAATAAAAGTATAAAATATTGCTAAAGTAAAAAGTTATGTTATATATAATAATAGTTGTTATATAAAAAAAAAAAAACTGGCATTAAGCGCTATAAGCTTTGCAGCAAGCTTAGCTATAATGCGCAAATATGCGAAAATGTTATGAAAACATTTAGTAAATTAAATTTTAATTAGTTTAATTAAATTATACAAATAATTGTTAAAATATTTTCAAATATGCATATAAAGTTTTATTTAAATAGCTAGTTTAATTAAGTGTTCGGTTAAAATAAAAAATGCATTATTATTAAATATAAAAACTATATTTAAAAATATATAAATTAATAAAATTTAAAAATAAAAAAACAATAAATATATTAAAGCTATATTATAAAAATTATACTTAAAATTAATAATAAAAATTAAAACATTTTTAGCTTTAAATATTATTAAAAATATAGCAATTAAAATGTAAAATTTTACACTTAACACTATTATATAAAGCATTTATATACTTAATAATTTTAAAGTATTTTGTTTATTTATTATTAATTAAAATATTATTATAACTTTTATAATTAAAATAATAATTACTAAAAAAGCAAATAAAACTTTTGTAAAAAATATTGCTAATATTATTAATATATTAAATAATTTTAATATATTTTATAAATTAACAATTAAAAATAGAATAAATTAATTGAAAAAAAACAGCAATATATTCAAAAACATTTTGCTTATTAACATAGTTTATTAAAACATTAAAGCAAAAAGTTTTAACTTTTTTAAATTAAAAAAACTAAAAAATAATAAGTTAAAAATATTTAAAATATATAATACATTTAAAATTAAAAAATTTATTAAATTAAATAAAATTGTTTTATTAAATAATTAATTTATTTATATTAAAAAAAGTAAAATTTTTAATAAAATTACTTAAGTTATAAATAATATATTTAAAGTTTAAAAAAATTAAAATATTATTAACATTTTAAAAAATAAATAAATAAAAATACTTTTAATAAATAATTAATAAAAATACAAGCTTAATAATTATGTTTATTTTTTTAATTATTAAAATAAAAAAGCGTTAAATGCTATATATAATAAGCTATATAAACAAAGCAAAATAAAATAAGTTAATAAACTAATATTTTTTATATATTTAACTTTATAGCAAAAAAATAAATTAAAAAAATATTTAAAGTTTGCTTTATTTTTAATTTTAATATATTAAATAAAATAATAATTTTAAATAATTACCTGCTATTTTTTTAATTAAAAATAATTAGCATAATTAAAAAAAAAGCTTATATTATTTATATTAACGTTATAAAAAAAATTTTAATTAAAAATTTAAAAAAACTTTTAAAATTATTTTATTATTATAAACTTATAAAATTTTAAAAGATTTATAATAGCATTAATAAAATCTTGCAATTTATTTGCTTATGTTTAATATTTTATAAACAAAAAAACTAAGCTTTATAAAAAGTTTTGCAAAGCTTTTATTAATAATAATATTTTTTTTTTAATATTAAAAAAAAATATATTATTTATTTTTGCATTATATTTGCTTTATTTTATAATAAAAAAAGTTTTTTTTTTTTAAAAATTTTTCTAAGTTATTTTTTTATATAACTACTTAAATTTTAAATAAACACTGTTAGCATATTTATTATTAAAAAAAAGCTTATTGCTTTTTAAATTTTAAAATTTTTTAATTAGTTAAACATATTTAAATAATATTTTAATAATAATAAAGTTTTTTGCACTTTTTTATTATATTATATATAGTATATAATTTTTTTGCAATAAAAAAAAAAAGCAAAGCATATTATTAACAATAATTTTAGCAAACATTAAATTTATATATAAAACACTTAATTTATATTTATAAAAAAATTAAGCTTATTTAATGCTATTTAAAATTTTATTTATAATTATAATATTATTTTTTATTATAATTTACATAAAACTTTGTTTATATAAATAAATAAATTTTTAAAAGCTTTAAAATAATATTTTTTGATTTATGCAATGGCTATAAATAAAAGCTTAATAAAATAATTTTAAGCATTAAAATACTTTTTGTTATGTTTTTTAATTGCTGCCTTTTTTTAAGTAAAAACTTATTATAGCTTATTAAAATTAAAAATTGCTTATATTATTTAAGCTTGCAAAAAGCTTTAACCTATAGTAAAAGCATTATATAACTTAATAATTATATTTATTAATTATTTAATTATTAAAAATATTTTTAATTAAACAAATTTAAATATAGCTTTTATAAATAAAACAAATAAACAATTTATTAATGCTTTTATTTATTTATTTTAATATAAATTACAAATATATTATTTTTTACATTGTTTAAATTTTATATTTAATATATTTAATTACATTAAAAACATTAAAAATAAAAAAAATAAAAAAAGTTAAATTAAACAATTTAATAAAATCTTTATTTTTAATAACATTTAAATAATAAATAAAAACAAAAAAAAAATCTTATTAGCATTTATAGTAATAACTAAAGCAATTATAAATAAAATTGTTAAAATTAATTTTTTTACTAACTATAAAAAAAACTTAAAATATAATAAAATTTTATAAACGCTTTATAATAATAATAAAATATTAACAACTTTTTTTAGCTTAGCTATTTTTTTACAATTATAAAAAAACTTATTTATAATATTAATTATTTAAATAAATATAAACTATATATATTAAACAAACAAATTAATAAATTTGTTGCTATAATATATAATAATAAACACCACTTTAGCAAAAAACATATAATGCAAAACTTAAAACTTTATTTTATTTATTTAAAAATATGCAAAATTATAGCTTACCTTAAGCACTATAACAGTTGTAAAATATATATTATTAGCTATAAAAAACTTTACAGTAATTATTAACCTATTTATTTTTAAAACGTTGAACCTATAAAAACTATTGCTATAAACTTTATTTTTAAATTATTAACAGTTTTTTTTTGCTAATATATTATAACAGCTAAAAGGTTATAATTATTATAACGTATTTATGCTAATTAATAACGCCACTTTCAAGCAATTATTATTAATTTTAAACAATATTCAATATATAGCAAAAAACTAAGCTATAATGCTAACTAAATAACTGCTATTATTTAATTAAAAAGTTTTAATAAATATTATTTTTAACTATAATTATAAATTTACTTTTAAATTTTAAACAAAGCTATATAAAACTTTTAGCATATAATTACTTATAATTATTGGTTATTATTTGCAAAAAAACAGCTTATTTAAACGTAAAAACCAAACTATTAAAATTGCTTTATATTATTATATTTTTAAACATTTAAAGCTTAATTAAATAAATATTTTATTTTTATTATAATAAAATTTAAATAGCATTTATTTAAACTTAATTAAATTATTAGTTTATAAATAACTTTTTAAATTTTAATTATTTAGTTTTAACAATATATTTATTAAAGTTAACATAGTTAAATATAAAAACGTTTAATTTATAAAAAAGCATTTATGTAAAAACATAAAATTAATTATAAATTTTATTACTGTTTAAGCTAAACAATATTATAATAAAAAGCATATATTAATAAAATTTAACATAAGCAATAAATTTTATTTTAAATTATATAAAAGCTATTACTTGCTAAGCTGTTTTTTTAAAAAGTTTTTATAATAATATATAAAACTTTAAAAAATTAAGCAATATATTAGCTAATTAATATATAAACTTAACTTGCTTAAAATATTTAACATTTATTTTATTATTTTTATTGCTTATTTATTTTTTAAAAAATAAAACAAAAACTTTTTTTATTGTTTAATATTTTTACTTTGCTTAATTTTTAATAACTAACTTAATTTAAAAAACAGAAATTTTTTTAAAATTAAAATTATTTTTAAGCATTGCTTAAATTAAACAAAAACTAGCTTTTAATATTTGATAAAATAAAAATAAATAAATATAAAAACAATTAATAACGTTTTAAATAGCAAATACACAACTTAACAAAGTTAATTAAAAAATATTAAAAGCGCTAAAAAAGCCAATTAGCTATTAAGCTTAAAAAAACTATTGCTTTTAAAAATATAGCCAATAAAGCTTTTATAAAAAAAAAAAGCAAACTTTGCAAAAAAGTTAAAAAAAATTAATTAATTTTTTTTTTTAAAAATTAAATTATATATACTTTATAGCTAAATAATATTAAAAATAAAGAGTTTTCTTTTATTTTTTAGCATTTAATATAATTAGCTAAAAAGGTAAGGTTTGTAAAGGCCGCCCATTTTAATAACTAAAGTCCACTTTTTTTAAAAGGAAAATCTAGCTTAAGTATAATTGCTTTTAGCAATTAAACTTTAGTTAAATTTTTCTGTTTGCATTAATTTATTACCTTACTATTTATATAAGTTTTTACTAATTAAATAATGCATTTTTTACTTTATTTATTTTCTATATTAAAAAGTTATATAGCAAAATATAACTTTATATTAATTATTATAAATTAAACAGTTTAATTAAAAAAAACCAATATTTTCTATTATTAATTAAAAAAACTTTATTGTATATTTTATAAATAAAAGTTTTTATTAAAATTAATATATAATAAATATTTAATTATATATAAATAATAAATAAATAAATTTATAATGTTTTATATATATTATAAAGTTTTATTATTTAGCTTTATTAATAAATTTACAATATTTTAAAAATATATTAACAATATATTATTTAAATATTTAAATAAGTTTTATAATATATATATTAATAATATTTTTATTTATTTTAATAATGCATTTTTTATTTAAGCTAAACACTTAATTAAGCTAACCATTTAAATAAAACTTTATATATATATTTAAAAATATTTTAATAATTATTTGTATAATTTAATTAAACTAATTAAAATTTAATTTATGAAATGTTTTTATAACATTTTTGTATATTTGCATATTATAGCTAAACTTGCTATAAAGCTTATAGTATTTAATGCAAATCTTTTTTTTTTATATAATAATTATTATTATATATAATATAACTTTTTGCTTTAGCAATATTTTATATTTTTATTTTATTTTTAGCATTTTTAACAGTATAAAATTTTATATTTTATAGCTTAAATTGTTTTATATAATAATATTTGCTAAACATATAATTTGTTTTGCAAAAACTTTTAACTTTTTTTTTAATAATAAATATAAAAAAGTTATTTTAATATTATATAATTTTTTGCTTTATATATTTAAAAAAAATTAGTTTTTATTAAATTATTTAAAGTTAAAATTATTTAAAAATTTAGTTAAAAAAAATAAAACTTTAATTTAAAACATTATTAAATAATTTAATTAATTAATAATATATTTTAAATTATATAATATAAAATTTGCTTTTTTAAATCTTTTTTATGCATTATTTAAAATTATTATTTTATTAAACATATAAAAAAACGCAGTTAAAAATTTTTCTTTTTAAATATAAAAGTTAATTTGCTTATTATATAATTGTTTTAAAAAGCTAAATATTTTAACATTAAATAATTAAAAGCAGTAAAAAAATAAAAAAGCATGCAAAAAGTAATAATGTTTTTTTTTTGCAATATAATTTAAATTTATATAAATAATAGCTTTTATAACTATTATAAAAAAAACAATAATAACTTTTTATATAAAGCTTTATATATTAATTAAAATACTTAATTTAATTTATACTTTGTTTATTTATTGTTTAATTATTTTTTATAATTGAAATTTTTTAATTATTTAATATATTGTTATTTTTAAACTAAAGCATAAAATAGTTTTTTTTTGCTAAAATAATATAAAGCAAAATAATTTAGCTATATAATAAAATTGCTTAAATAACTATAATTTATTTTATGTTGCTTTATTTAATTATATATAGCTTTTTTTTGCGTTTAAATAAAGTTATAACTATTTTAAATATAATTTTGTTTATTATGAACTTAGTTTTATTAAAGTTATAAATATTTTTTTTTAATTTTTATTTTTGTTTATTATTTTTTATATAAAAACAAATTATATACAATATTTAATTAAATTTTTGTTTAATATTTATTAATAATTAAATTTTTAATTAAAATATATTTAAAGTTTTAAAAAATTTTATATAAAGTTTAAAGTTTAATTTTTTTAACAAATTTTTAATTTTATAATTTTATTAATTAATTTATTATATTTTTAATATAAACATGCAAAAAAAACAACAATTATGCATTAAAATTAAAAATATATAATATAATTGTTTTTTTTTATTTTTAATTAATTATGCTATTAAATATAATATTTTATTTGTAAATTAAAAACCATTTATATAATTAGCAAGTGTTACGCAAAAAATATTATAAATTTAAGCAGTGCATTATATAAATAACTTAAAAATACGTTTAAAAACTTAAAGCGTAAGCTATATGTTGTTTTTTTTACAATAAAAAACCATTGTTATTAATAAAAAAATAAAAGATTTTTTTTATGCATATAATTTAAAAAAAAAAATAGCCAGCTTAATTATATTTAGCCTAACTAAAAAATGTGTTAGCTTAAAAAAATATTAAAAATATATAAAAACCTTTTTAATTAATTAAAAAAAGCTAATTTATAAGCTAATTATAAAAAATTTAAATTTTATATTATAAAAACATAGTTTTTTAAATATATTATAATAATTAAAATCTTTTAAATAAATTTAAGTAAAATTAAAGTTATATAAAATTAAAAATTATTTAACGCATCCTTTATTTAACACATCCTTTATTTAACCCAGACATTAATTAAGCCGGCCACTTTTTAATTACACTTAAAAGTTTATATATAAAAACAGTAATAATTTAGCGAAAAATAGGCCTATAAACTAATAATTAATATATTTAAAATCTTTATTTAAAGATAAATTTAATAGTATTTTTTATAAATTTACTTATATTTTATTTAGTGCTATTTTAAAAACCACGCTTAAATTTTAGCGTGGTTTTAAATGCACCTATAAATAAAATAATAGCAAATTTATAAAAAAATACCATTGGATTCCTCTTTAAATAAAGATTTTAAATATATTAATTATTAGTTTATAAACCCATTTTCTGTTAAGTTATTTAAAAAAAGGTTAAGTAATACCTTATATAAAATTACCGGTGTTATATATATTATATAGGTGGCCGGTTTAATTAAATGTCCGGGTTAAGTAAAAAATGCGTTATTATAATAAAAAATGTTTAATTATTTTTAAAATTTTATAACTTTTATGAAACTTTTATAAAAAACTATAAATAAATAGCTAAATTTTTAAATTAATTAATTAAAAAAATGTAATTTTTATATAATTAAATAATTATAAAAAGTTTTTTTAAAAGTTAAAAAAACTTTTAATATTAGCGTTAATTTTGCAACATTTTAATTGTTATAAATAACATATATGCCATTAATTAAATAGGCTATTTTTTTAAAAGAAAATGTGAAATAACCAAGGTGAAAACTTAGTTATTTAAAATAAACTATATAGCTAAGTGTGGTAGGGTCGGCCTAGCCCTTGGGGTGAAAACCATTATACTATAACTTTAATTATAATTTGCTTATAAAAATAAAAATTAATGCTTTAAATAACATTAATGCATTTTTTACTTAACTTAAACATTTAATTAAGCTGGCTACCCCTCGGTTACACTTAAAACTCCATATATAAAAATAGTAATAACTTAATAAAAATAAATTTATAAACTAATAATTAAAATATTTAAAATCTTTATTTAAAAATAAATTTAATGATAATTTTTATAAATTTAATATTATTTTATTTAATATTATTTTAAAAACCATGTTAAAATTTTAGTGTGGTTTTAAATGCACTTATAAAAAAAAATAATAGCAAATTTATAAAAAATATTATTAAATTGCTTTTTAAATAAAAATTTCAAATATATTAATTATTAGTTTATAAACCCCTTTTTTGTTAAATTATTTAAAAAAAAAGCAAGTAATACTTTATATAAAATTACCGGTGCTATATATATCACATAGGTAACCGGTTTAATTAGGTGTTTAAATTAAGTAAAAAATGCATTATAACAAAAGTATTATTATAATAATATAATAATATATAGCACTTTATAGCATTTTATTTTAAAATATTATATAATATTAAATTAAATTATAATATTTATAACAAAAAAATGTTAGCGGTAAAACTAGTTTTAAAAAATAAAAACTAAAATTAATTAATTTTTATAAAAAGCTTTTTTTTATTATTATTAATTATAAAGCATTAATATATTTTTATTAAAAGCAACGCTTTAATTTATATTAAGTTAAATAACTAAAATTATTTTTAAAATGTAATTTTGTTATTATATACCGATTAAGCAAAAAAATGTTATAATAAACGTTATATTATATAAATAAAAAAATCTACACATTTAATAGCAAAACAAAAAGGCTTATTAATATATTATAATGTTTTAACTGCTAATTAGCTTTTTTTTTTATAAAAAAAAAGCAATACTATTTAAGTTATAATTAACATTAATATATAAATTATAGCCAATTATTTTTTATAAATTACGAGCTTTTATAAAGTTAATATTATAAAGTAAACTTATATAAAAAAAACCTGTAAAACTTATGTTAAAAATTAAAGTTTTAAAAGTTAAAGTTTTAAAAAAAATATTATTTAATTAATAAAATTTTAAAATAAAACTATAATAATTTTAGCAAAAAAATCTACTAATAAAAAGCAAAAAAAAAATAAGTTATTTAAAACAAATTTATTATTTTTAAAAATAACCTAATGGTTTTTAATGTTTTTTATTTTTGTATATTATTAATGTAAAAAGCATATAATTATATATTAACAGCTTATTTAAAATAAAATAAAATTAAACAATTAATTATTAAAAAATATTAATAGTTTAAGCTAAAAAACAATTATAATATATATATGTTTAATTGCTTAAAATGTTAACCGGCTAAAATATTAAAAAATAAAACACCTAGTAAATTATAACTATTATTTATATTAAATAAAATGTAGCGCTATTTAATAATAAATTTTAAGCAAATGTTTAAAAACAAATATAAATATAATAATACACTTATAATAAGAAACCAATTAAAAAAAAAGAAAAGTTTTTTATATTATATATGTTATAACTATAAATGCTGCAAAAATATACTATAAAATATACTATAAAAAATTAAGCGTATTTATAATTATTATTATTAATAAAAAACTTTAATTTATTTTTAATTTTATAAATAAATTATATAAGCTAATAGGCATAAAATATATATTTACATTAATAAAACACTATAAAATTATTAAACAAGCTAAAATAAAGATTTAAATTAAGGCTTATATTTTTATATTAGTTATTATTAAAACAATTAATTAAAAAGAATTTTTGCTATAAATTATGCATAAGTTATATTATTATATTAATTTATTAAAATAGCACTTTATAAAGCAAGGTTGTGATTTAATAAATAACTCACTTTAATGATTACTAAGTAACTCACTTTACTTAATAAGGTGACTAACTTAATAAATAAAATGAGTTACTCACTTAAGCTTAATTAAATAACTTTAATCACTCACTTTACTCACTTAAATAAAGTGAGTTATTTATTTTTTTTTACTAAGTAATAAAAAGTAAAATTAGTGATTAATTTTAATTATTAAATGAGTAAAGATTTAATTAAAATAATAATAATAATAATAATAATAATAATAATAATGATATATTATTAAATATATATATTATTTTATTATGTTTATTATTATATATATATATTATATAAAGCTTATATATAAAACATTTTAATATATTATTTTATTATAATAAAATATTATAATAAAACTTTATTATTATTTTTATTATATTTATTTTATAAAGCTTAAATATTTTCATATTAAAAAACTTTATGTTTAAATTATTATTAAAAATCTAGTTTAATAGCTAAAAATATCAGGTTAATATAATTGAAAACTAGGTTTTTTGTTTTATATAAATATAATTTTTTTTAATTTATTTTTTAATTTATTATTTACAATATTTACTAAGTAATTAGTCATTTACTTAAAGTAAATAAATAACTTAAATTACTTTTAATCATTAAAGTAAGTAAAGTGAGTTATTTACCTAAGCTTAACTAAGTAAATTAAGTTACTCATTTTACTTTATTAAATAAAGTAAGTTATTTTTTTTTTAAATAAATAACAAATGAGTAAAAAATTACTTATAAGTAATAAATGTAGTGACAAAATCACAACCTTGAAATTTATAAAAAATACCATTGGATTTTTTTTTAAATAAAAATTTCACATATATTAATTATTAGTTTATAGGCCTACCTTTCGTTAAGTTATTTAAAAAAGGGGCAAGTAATACCTTATATAAAATTACCGGTGCTATATATATCACATAGGTGGCCGGTTTAATTAAGTGTCCAGGTTAAGTAAAAAATGCATTATTTTAAAAGCTTATTAATATATTTTTTATATTTTATTTTATTATTTAAATATATAATATATTATTAATAAAGCACTAAAAAATAAATAATTTAATAATTAAATTAAAAAGCAAAACTTTATATTAATAAATATTATATTTTATTTAAAAAGTTATTAAAGGTTTATTTTTTTAACTATGCAAATTTCATAAAAAGCTTATTAAATATTAATTTTAATATATATTTTAGCTTAAAATAAATATATTAAAGTTTTATTTATTAAAAAAAACTAAATTCCTTTTTTATGTTAATATATTTAGCTTGCAATAATTTATATATATATATAAATAATTGTTTGTTTTCTTAATATTGCTTAAAATATGCTTATTAATTTAATAAAACTTTTAGCTAAGTTTTTATATATATATTCATAGCATATCTTTGCTTTTTTTTTACTAATATTTTATATAATAAACTATATTTTAAAAATTTTAAGTTTTTATTAAATATTAATTAATAATTAATATTTAATTTGCAAAGTATTAATTAATTAAAAAATATTTTATTAAATATATTAAAATAATTATAATATTATTTTTATATAATTTATTTTATAATTTTTTTAAAAAAAAAATTATTATTAAAAAATATATTTAACATTTGTTTTATATTTTTATTTTTAATATATTAATTTAATTTTTATAAAATTAAGTTTTTTTTAATATTAATTTATTGCAAAGTTATAATTTTTTTTAGCTTAAATTATTTATTTACTAAGCAAATAATTTCTTTAATATTTTTATTTAACTATTTAAATAAATAAATAATTTTTATTTATTAGCTTAAATAAATAATTTATTTATTAAAAATGTAATTTTTTTAAATTATTTAATTTTATTTATTATAATTAGCTAATGCATTTTTTTATTTAAATGAAACATTTAATTAAGCTGGCTATTTACATGACATATATAACACCGGTAATTTTATGTAAAGTATTATTTAACTTTTTTTTAAATAACTTGATAAAAAGTAGGTTTACAAACTAATAATCAGTATATTTGAAATCTTTATTAAGGGGAATTTAATGGTATTTTTTATAAATTTGCTACTATTTTATCTATAGGTGCACTTAAAACCACGCTAAAACTTTAGCGTGGTTTTTAAAATAGCGTTAAATAAAATAGTACTAAATTTATAAAAAATACCATTGGATTCCTTTTTAAATAAAGGTTTTAAATATACTAGTTATTAGTTTGTAAATCCACTTTCCATTAAGTTATTTAAAAAGGGGTTAAGTAATACCTTATATAAAATTACTGGTGCTATATATATCACGTGGGTGGCCAGCTCAATTAAGTGTCTAGCTTAAGTAAGGGATGCATTAATTTTATAATTTTTTATTAAAATTATTATTAATTATTTTATTATTATTTAACTTTTTAGCGGTAATAGTTTATATCTTTTAATAAAAAGGTTTTTATATTAAAAATAATTAATAAAATATTTGTTTTAATTTATTATTTTTAAAAAATTTATAAATGTTAATATATAGCTATTTAAAAATTTTATTAATAAAGTATATTTATTTTAAAGTTTTTTTAATAATTTTATTATTATATATTATTATGTTTTATTAAATATTAATATTAAATAAAATTTTAATTTTAATTTTAAAAAAAAAATTAAGTTATTATTATAGCAATAATAATAGCAGTATAAATTATAACTAATTATATTTAATATTAATCACGGCTAAATAGCTTAACCTGCTAGGTGACCTAGCGCTTTAAACAATTTATGCTATTTATACACGTAACCCATTTATCCGTGCACTAATAAATATAAACGCACTTAAATTATATATAAAATAATTTCTTTTTTCTTTATTTTAATATTAATATATGCTAACTTAAAGCTTTACTTTTATAAAACACCTTAATTATAATAATATTAAAATTAATTTAGCATAAAAAGCTTTATATTTTAATTAACTTAATATAATAAAACGTAAACCATTGCACGCATTTTTATTGCCTTTACAACCTTAAACCTTGCTTTAAACTTTAATTAAAAGCGTGCTAATTATTCCCTTTTTTTAAACTTATTAATTAACGCTAAAGCTAAAATTTAACTTATCATTACCCGTTATTTTTATTAATAGCGCATTTAAATAAATTAAATATAACAAACCTTTTTTTTAGCGCTAGCGTTAGCCTTAGCAATAACGTTAGTTTTAGTAACTAAAATTAAAAATATATACACTTTTAAATAAAAAACTTAATAAAAATGTTTACTTATATTAATAAGCTTTTTTTAATAAATATTTAAAAATATTCCTTTAAAATATTTATTATTGCCAAGCTTACTTAAACTAAAATAGCTAATTAAAATTAAAAAAATAACAAGTTTACTAACGCTTTAAAAAAACCTTTTAAAAACCTATTATAATTAAATTTATAAAGCCTTAAATAATAAAAGCTATAAAAAAAGGTATTATAAACTTATAATAAATAGCATTTATAATAACATGTTAAAAAAAGTTAAATATTTAATTTAATAATTTTATAAAAATAATAATAAAACTATAAACTTTATTTTAAGCTATTTATTATAAAGAAAAATGCCTTTTTTTTTTAAACATAGCTTTATAATTTTAAAAAATTTTAATAAATGTTATAATGCTAATTGTAAAGCTTTATATTTTAAAATAATTATTAAAAACCTTTTAATTTAAACATAAAATTATACCGTTTAAAATGTATATTAATAAACGATTGTTATTAATAACAACTTTAAAAATATTGCAACATTTATAAATAAAATTTATAATAAAGCTAAAAAACAATTAAATTTAATAAGTTTAATTAATATTATATTATAAAAAAAAATTGCTAAAAAAAAGCAAAGCTTTTTAAAGCTAATTAATTAATTATTAACTCAATAGCTAATAATTATAATAAAACCTTTAGTTTTTATATTTTTAAAGCTTTTAATAAAAGCAAACGCAAAAAATTAGCAAAAATTAAAGTTTACATTTTTTATAATAATTTTAAAAAATAAAATACCTTTTAAAATTTAGCACTAATTTTAAACTAATTGCTTAAAAGCTAATATAAATTAATTTATAACAAAATAAATTAAATTAATAAATATAAAGTTTTACTTTAATAGCAAAATAGCTTTAAACATTTAATTTTACTTGTTAAATAACTATTTTAACTAAATTAAAACTATAAAAAATTAATAAAATATATAAAAAAAAAATTTAAATATAAATAAAAAGCAAAAAACTTAAACAAAATAAATTAATTTAAAGTTAATTTTATTTAACAACTTTTAAAAGTTTAAAAATGTATTTATTTATTTTATTAAAAAACGTATAATTGTAAAAACTAAATAAAAAAAAAGTTTTATAATTATATTAAAGTTATTTAATGGAAAAATTTAATTATTTTTAAATATATTAATTTTAATTATAAATATTGCAAGTTTATTTTTTAATGTAAATAATTTACCTATAATTTTATTAAAGCAAATATAAATTTTAAGCATAACAAAATTATATTACCTATTATAAAAAATTAAAACTAAAACAAAAATTAAAATGCTAACAATAATAATAATTGCAACAAAAATTAATTAAGCAATAATAATAACTTTAAACCTTTTGCAAACTTAAAAGTTAAAAAAGCTTAACTTTTACGAAACAAAAACAAAATTAAACAGCTTTTTATTAAAAGCTACTGCTTTAATTGCTGCAAAAAAAAAAATTCATTTATAAATATTTTATTAAAAATTAAAAGCTTATTTTATTTAATGCTAATTAAAGTGGTGATAAAATAAGTGACTCATTTTAATAACTACTAAATAACTCACTTTACTTAATAAGGTGAGTAATTTAATAAATAAAATAAATTACTCACTTAAGCCTAACTAAATAACTTTAATTACTCACTTTACTTAGTTAAGTAAAGTGAGTTATTTATGTTTTTTTACTAAATAACAAAAAGTAAAGTTAATGATTAACTTTAGTCATTAAAATAAGTAAAAATTTTAAAAACATTTTAAATTTAAATATATTATTTTAAAATATTTATATAAATATTAAATGTATAATTATTTATAAAATAAAATAATATTATATTATATAATTAAAATAGCTATTAAATTTATATTTATATTTATTATAATATTTTATATAATTTAATTATAATATATTAACACTTTTAATATATTAATTTATTATAATAAAATATTAGTCTTATATATTTATTATTATAAAATAATAAAATAAAATAAACTTATGGTAATTTATATTGTTTTTTTTAATAAAGCATGTTTATAAAATATTAGTTTTATATAAATAATAATATAATAAAAAAACTTATAATTGTTTTTTATTTATATATTATATTAAGTTTTATTAAACTTAATAAATATATAAAAAATAAGATATTTTTATTATAATAAAAATAACTTTTATTAAAATTATCATAATAAAAACCTTTAAATGCTAAGATATTTTTATTATTATAAACATATAAAAGTTTAACTTTTATATGTTTATAATAATAAAAACCGTTAAACTAAAAAACAATTAGTAAATATTTTAAAATATATAAAAAAAAAACTTACTTTTAATATATTAAATATTAGCAATTAATATTAAAAAATGATAATATAATGTAATAAATAATGCATAAAAGCAAAATTGTAATAAATAACGCATAAAAGCAAAAACGTATTAAATAATGCATAAAAGCAAAAATATATTAAACAACGCAAAAAAGCAATAAATCTTAATAACTTAAACCATAAATGGTAATAAATAAAAGAAATAAAAATGAAAAGAAATAATTAAAATAAAATAAAAAGAAAAGAAAAAAAACGGAATAAAAAAAAGTGAAAAAGTAAAATAATGAAAAAAATAAAATGCTATACAATTATTTTTTTTTCAAGTGGGAAATTTAATCACTTTTATAAAAAAAAATATGCTAAAAATAAAACAACATTAATAATATAAGCCTACAAATTAACGTATAATATTAAAAATAAAAATAACGCATAATGCTTAATAATTAATATTTACAAAATAACGCATGTTATTTATAATAAAAGCTTACGAATTAACATACGTTATTAAAAATAAAATAATACGTAATGCTTAATAATTAATATTTACAAAATAACGCATGTTATTAATAATAAAAGCTTATAAATTAATATATGTTATTAAAAATAAAAATAACATATAATGCTTAATAATTAATATTTGCAAAATAACACATATTATTTGTAATATTTTACGCAATTGCTTATAAATATATATAAAATTTATTTTTGGCTATATGTTTTAATTTTTATATTATACCTTTGTTTTTTTTACCTGTTGTTTTTTTTTTCAAGCCATTAGCAATATTTTAGCTATATATTACTTTTACCAATAGTTTTACTATTTATTTTACACCTGCTTTTACTACTCCTTTGCTTTTTATATTATTATTTTTTATTTTAAAAAAATAATATTTATATACAATGGCTTCCTCCGATATTTTCGAAACCAAATTTATTATTTCTTTTAAAGTGGTTATTTTTTTTGAAAATCCTATTTTTTTTAAAAATCTAATTTCTTTTGAAAATCCTATTTTTTCTGTTAATTTATTTGCAACTAATAAAAAAAACCAACAAAATTACAAACTTCTAAATTTTCAAAATTCGAAAATTTATATTTTTTAATAACAATTATTTATCTTTAAGCTTTTACCTATTAATTTAAATTCCCCTCGAAAAATGAAATATATATATATAGTATAAGTATTTCTTTTTATTTTTTATATTTCCTTTTTAATTGTAAGGTTATTTATTAATTCTTATTTTTAATAGGTGTAATAATAAATTCATTGTTAAAGTTAAAAGTTTTCAAGCTTTGAATTTAGCTTGTTATTACTAATTAAAACATTCCACTATTGCTTTTAATAGCTAAAGCAAAAAAAAGGGCAAAAAAATTTGTAAGTTTTTTTTATTTAATTATATATTATATATTAAATAATTAATATTAATATTTTTAGGCTCCGAAGTCTCTACTACTAGTAATTTCAATATTACTATGCTTTTTAATTTGGAAAGTTGAAAACAAGCTCGAAATAATACCATTGAAACCGAATTTAACGAAAATATAGCTTATTGAAAAATATTAAACTTTATTATTTAAAATAATTTAGCTTTTAATATTACAAATTTGAAATCTTTTAAAAATGTTTTATTTTATTATAATTCATAAGTTATTTTATTTTCTTTTATTTTATATTATATTATATTATATTATATTATTTTATTTTATTTTATTTATTAATAATAATTATTTAAATAAAAAAGCACCTAAAGTTAATAAGTGGAAAATTACTTTGCTTTTAAATTTTACTTTTATTAGTAATTTAAAAAAGTTTAATGTGAAATTAGCTTTACATGCTAATAATTATAAAACTTTTTTTTATTTTATTTTAATTATTTGAAGATTTAATTTAAATATTTCCTTTTTAAGAGTAATTATATCTTTTATTAACTTCGAATTTAATTTAATTTATAATTTAATTAGTTTTAAAGATTTAATTGCTCGTAAAACGGGTATTTATATTTATTAAATATTTGAAAAAATATTGGAATTATATTTAAGTATTACTTTTGGAAATATTTTCAGGTATTTATATTTATTATTGTTATTATTTTTTATTTTTATAATAAAGACTAATTATTTACTAGTATTACAAGAGATAACGCACCAAATAATAATCGTTTTATAACAAGCTTTAATAATAATTATTTACAAACAATAAATATAAATTTTTCGAACAATATTTGTTATATTGCCCATATAATTAATATTATTGTTTAAGAAATTCTTAAAAAATATCTTTATAACAAACATATCGACAAATTTATTTAAGATTATATTAATTACGAATTACCGAATTTACAACTAAATAATTTAGTCGAATTTCTTGAAAATGCTGGTATTAATAGTAAATATATCATTATTTTATTATTTTATTATTTTTAATTTATTACTAACTTAATTTTTTAAATTTAATTATTTAAATATATCGAATTGCAACTATAATAAAACACGTTTTTAAATTTCACGAGCTTTTTATAAACGAAATAATTAAAAATAAAGAAAACAACACTGTACCTTTAAATTTTAATAAAAAGGTTATTTTTATAGGTAAATTATTTAATTTTTTCTGGTTTTTTTTTATTAATATAAACTAATTATATTTTAAATAATGTTATTTCTTGAAATTTCACTTATAACATAATTAAAGCTGTTATTAAATTTAAACATGCTTTATATTATATTTATTAAAACACCGACCATAAAAAATTTAAAGAAATTTATCTAACTTTCTTAAATTAAAAGGTATTAACTAAATTAAAATATATTTTTCAAATTTTTATTCAAGCAACAATTTATTTACAAAGCAAATTTTATATTATAGCTTTAAAAAATATATTATTTATTTATTAAATTTAGAAAAATTTAAATAATATAAATAAAAATACAACCAAGCAATTAAAAATAATAATAAAATAATTTATTATTTTATTATTTTTATTTAAATATATATTAATTAATTTATTATAAGCTTTAATTTTAAAAGGCTTAAGTGCTTTATTATTAAAAAAAGCTATAAAATTAAAAGAATATTTTCTTTAAAAATTACACTTTAAACATTTGAAATTATTTAAAGCATTTTTATTAAGGCTTATTTTAAACTTTACGCAAAAAATAAGCCATTTTTAGCGTAGTAGTTTATTATATTATTATAAAAATATTAAAAACAACATTATTAATTTATTACAAACCGAATATAATAAATAAGCTGTTTTTATTATATTTTATTAATTATATATAGTTAATATTAATTTATTATTAAATTAAAAAAAAAGCAATCATAAATTAAATATTAATTTAAATAAAGTTAATATATTAAATTTTAATTTTAATAATAAAATATATATATTAAATAATATTTTAACAAAAATAATTGCTTTATATTTAAGCAAAAAAAATTTATTTAAAAAACGTAAATATTTTTATTTTATTATTTATTTATTTATTATTTGAAAAATAAAAACTAAAAAATTATAATTAATTATTTAATTTAAATAAATAAATGTTTTATTATAATAAAAAGCTAATATTTTAAAATTTTTAATTTTAAATATTTTAGCTTAGCGTTATTTAGCTATTTTAATTATTTTAGCTTTAATTAAACAAACTTTTTTCATTTTAGGTAATATTATTATTAAAAATAAAAATAAGCTAATATTTAATATAGTTAAATATTTAATTTTATTAAAAAGTTAAAAAATTAAAAATAATATAATATTATAAAAGCAATATTAATAAAACTAACAAAACAAAAAATAAAAAAATGCAAACAAAAAGCAAAAAATTTAAAAATAAATTAATTAAAATTTTTTATATTTAATTTATTTAAATTCTTTAAATAATTTATTTTATAAAATTTATTTTATATTATAATAAACTTAAATTAATTTTATTATTTTTAAAATAATATTAAAAAATAAAAGGTTATTTTTTTATTATAATATAACGCATCTCCCACTTAAACCGGACACCTAATTAAGCTGGCCACCCGGTTTTCCATATAAAAATATACCGAAAAAGCCCGTGCATCTCAACGGATGTTAGGGCTACAAACTAATGATTAGCATATTTGAAATCCTTACTTAAAAACAAATCCAATGGTAATTTCTATAAATCTACTACTATTTTATTTAACACCTTTTTAAGAAACCACGCTAAAATTTTACCGTGGTTTTAAGTCCACCTATAAATAAAATAGTAGTAGATTTATAGAAATTACCATTGGATTTGTTTTTAAGTAAGGATTTCAAATATACTAATTATTAGTTTGTAGCCTTAATATCCGTTAAAATGCATAGGCTTTTTCGGTATATTTTTATATAGGAAATCGGGTGGCCAGCTTAATTAGGTGTCCGGTTTAAGTGAGAGATGCGTTATTTATTATAGCTTAATTTTTAATTTTTAATATATACAGTTAAGCTATAATAGCAATCTGGTTTTGCTAGCTTTTAATAATGTTAATTTATATTATATTGTTTTTTTTTTTAATAATGTTTTTTAAAGTTTAAGTTTTATAAAATTTAAAAGCTTTTTGCATTTTTTTTTGCAAAACTTAAGTTGTTTATATAAACATAAACACTATTTTTTGTGTTTATAAATAAAAGATTTTTAAATTGCTAAGCTTTTAAAAATAAGGCATGTTTTTTTGCTTTGCGTTTATTAGCATAAATTACATTTTAAACATTTTTTTTTGTAATATTTTTTAATGCTAGCGCTATTATTATATTATTGTTAAAATGAAAATTTATTAATAGTTAAAAGTTATTAAAACATATAAAAGTGTTAAAAATCATTTTGCTATTAAAAGCAGCTGCTATTATAATTAAACTAGCTTTATTTTATATAATAATAAAGCAGTTGTTTTTTTTATAGTTGCTAATAATATTAACCTTAGTTTTATAATAAATATAAATTAGTTTGTTAATATTATTTATAAAAAAAACCGCTTTAATATCACTGCAAAATAAAATAGCTAAAATAATCTTGTTATAGCATAAAATAAACAAATAGTTTTATGTTAACCTTTTATAATTAACGTTTAAAAAGTTAATATAATAAACAAAAATAGCTGCTATAATGCAAAAAGGCATTATTATAGTTATAAATACTATTGCATTATAGCGTATAAAGTTATTTTTATAAATAATATTTATGAATATAACGAGGTTTTTGCATAACTTTAGCTATATTATGCAATTATTATAATTAATTTATACTATATAATTATATAAAACGTTTATTTTAATTAAAAAGTTAAGTTAAAAATTGTTAATAAGCTATATAATTATTTTATATTTGCTTGTTTTTGTAATATTATTTATTATACCGTAAAATCGTAAAATAAAAAACATTTGTTTTAAAATATAGTTTTAAAAAATTAATATAATTAGAAAATTTGCTTTTTTTAAGCGAAAATAAATGCTTAGAATTATTTCCGTTTTTTAATTTTTGTAATAATAATAAATTAACTAAAAATAATGTTAAAAAAATAGCTAATAATATTTAAACTTTATTGCTATAAAAATTAAAATAATTTATAAAAATATTTAATATTAAATAATTGTTTATAATTTAATAGTATATTATAAAAATAGCGTTGCAGCTTTTAAAAGCGTTAATAATTTATTTAATAAAATAATTTAGCTATAATAACCATGTTATAAACTAAATAAAGCTTTAAAAAAGTGGAAATTATTAAATAATTATTTTTATAAAAAAACAATATTAAAAATTATTTAAAAGTTTAATTTTTAAACTTAAAATAAGTTAATGTTTTTTTTAAAAAATGCTGCTATAAAATAGCAAAAGTAATAATTTTTTAATAGCAAATAGTTTGCTATATAATAATAATAAAAATTAAAAAAAAAAAAAAGTAAAAAAAAAAAAAAAAAATATTTAAGCTAAAACTTATATAATTAATATTTTAAGCTTAAAAATATTTAAAATAAAGTTTGTGCGTAAATTTATTTAAAGCTTTTATAATATAAATTGGTTATATAAAAAGCAGCTGCATTTGCAATATAAAATAAAAAAAGTATTGTTTATTTTTAAAATGTAAAATTTTCAAAAAAAGTTTTTATTTTAGCTAAAATAGCTATATAATATATAAAATAAACTAATTAAAAAAAGCATAGAAAGTTAAAAAAAATGTTATTTAATTTATAAATGCAAAGTAAATAAAGTTTTAAAAATAATAACTTGTTAAAAGGTAAGTTGCTTAAAAAAAATAAGTAAAAAAAATTAATAAATTGCTAGCTATTAAATAATAGCGTTTTATATATAAAATTTAATAAAGTTATATTAAATAGGAAATTATTAGCTATAAACTTTTTTATAAAAAAACTATTTAATAGGATAACGTTTTAATAAAACAGCGTTTAAAAAAATAACATCTTAAAAATAACGTTTTAAAAAAACGTCACCAAGCTTAATAAATAAAATTAAATGTTTAGCCATATTAAATATTAGCTTATTATTATTTTTAGTAATAATATTACCTAAAATAAAAAAGGTTTGTTTAATAAAAGCTAAAATAATTAAAATAGCTAAATAATGCTAGGCTAAAATACTTAAAATTAAAAATTTTAAAACATTAGCTTTTTATTATAATAAAACATTTATTTATTTAAATTAAATAATTAATTATAATTTTTTAGTTTTTATTTTTAAAATAATAAATAAATAAATAATAAAATAAAAATATTTACGTTTTTTGAATAATTTTTTTTTGCTTAAATATAAAGCAATTTCTTTTGTTAAAATATTATTTAATATATATATTTTATTATTAAAATCGAAATTTAACATATTAACTTTATTTAAATTAATATTTAATTTACCTAATAATAAATTAATATTATATATAAATAATAAAATAAAATAAAAACAATTTATTTATTATATTCGGTTTATAATAAATTAATAATGTTGTTTTTAATATTTTTATAATAATATAATAAACTATTGCGTTAAAAATAGCTAGTTTTTTACATAAGGGTTAAAATAAGCTTTAATAAAAATGCTTTAAATATTTTTAAGTGTTTAAAATATAATTTTAAAAATATAATTTTTTAATTTTATAGCTTTTTTTAATAACAAAACATTTAAGCTTTTTAAAATTAAAGCTTATAATAAATTAATTTATAAATATAAAAATAATAATAATAAAATAACTTATTATTTTATTATTATTTTTAACTGCTTAGTCATATTTTTATTTTATATTATTTAAAATCTTTTAAATTTGGTAAATAAATAATATACCTTTTAAAGCTATAATATAAAATTCGCTTTATAAATAAATTATTGCTTTAATAAAAATTAAAAAAATATTTTTTAATTTAGTTAATACCTATTAATTTAAAAAAGTTAAATAAACTTGTTTAAATTTTTTATAGTTAATATTTTAATAAATATAAAATAAAGCATATTTAAATTTAATAACAGCTTTAATTATATTATAAATAAAATTTCAATAAATAATATTATTTAAAATATAATTAGTTTATATTAATAAAAAATAAAAACAAAAATAAAATAAATAATTTATTTATAAAAATAACCGTTTTATTAAAATTTAAAAATAAAGTATTATTTTGTTTATTTTTATTTATTTTGTTTATAAAAAGCTTGTAAATTTTAAAAACGTGTTTTATTATAATTATAATTTAACATATTTAAATAATTAAATTAAAAAATTAAATTAGTAATAAATTAAAAATAATAAAATAATAAAATATTTATTATTATAATTAACATTTTTAAAAAATTTAACTAAATTATTTGGTTATAAATTTAGTTATTTATAATTAATATAATTTTAAATATATTTATTAATATATTTGTTATAAAAATCTTTTTTAAAAATCTTTTAAACAACAATATTAATTATATAAATAATATAACAAATATTGTTTAAAAAATTTATATTTATTATTTATAAACAATCATTGTTAAAATTTATTATAAAATAATTATTATTTAATGCGTTATTTTTTATAATACTAGTAAATAATTAATATTTATGATAAAAATAAAAAATAAAAAATAAAAAATAAAAAATAAAAACAATAATAAATATAAATACTTAAAAATATTTTTAAAAGTAATATTTAAATATAATTTTAATATTTTTTTTAATATTTAATAAATATAAATATTTGTTTTATAAATAATTAAATTTTTAAAACTAATTAATTTATAAATTAAATTAAATTTAAAGTTAATAAAAAATATAATTACTTTTAAAAAAAATATATTTAAATTAAATTTTTAAATATTTAAAACAATAAAAAAGTTTTTATAATTATTAATATATAAAGCTAATTTTAAATTAAACTTTTTTAAACTATTAATAAAAATAAAATTTAAAAGCAAAGTAATTTTTTATTTTTTAACTTTAAGTGCTTTTTTATTTAAATAAAATAAAAAATAATAATAAAAAATAATTTATAAATTATAATAAAATAAAATAAAATTAAAAAAATTTAAATTTACAATATTAAAAGCTAAATTATTTTAAATAATAAAATTTCATATTTTTAAATAAGCTATATTTTTATTAAATTTAATTTTCATAGTATTATTTTAAGCTTGTTTTTAACTTTGCAAATTAAAAAGGATAATAATATTAAAATTATTATTAATAAAAATTTTAAAGCTTAAAAATATTAATATTAATTATTTAATATATAATTAAATAAAAAAAACTTATAAATTTTTTTGGTTTTTTTTTTTTCTTTAGCTATTAAATATAATAATAAAATATTTTAATTAACAATAATAAGCTAAATTTAAAGCTTAAAAACTTTTAACTTTAATAATAAATTTATTATTACATTTATTAAAAATAAAAGTTATTAAATAACTTTATAATTAAAAAAATATACATAAAAAATAAATAAAAATATTTATATTATATATATATATTTTATTTTTTAAAAAAAATTTAAAAATAAATAATTGTTGTTAAAAAATATAAATTTATAAATTTTAAAAATTTAAAAGTTTGTAATTTTATTAGGTTTTTTTAATAATTGCAAACAAATTAACAAAAAAAATTAAATTTTTAAAAGAAATGAAATTTTTAAAAAAAATTAAATTTTTAAAAAAAAATAATCACTTTAAAAAAATAATAAATTTAATTTTAAAAATATTAAAAAAAGCTATTATATATAAATATTATTTTTTAAAATAAAAATTAATAATATAAAAAGTAGAAAAGTAATAAAAGCAGGTGTAAAATAAATAATAAAATTATTAATAAAAGTAATATATAGCTAAAATATTGCTAATAGCTTAAAAAAAAACAATAAATAAAAAAACAAAGGTATTATATAAAAATTAAAACATATAACGTGTTTTATTATCAAGTGACAAATATTATCAAGTAATAAAAGTCTTAAGCACTATTTAAGTTGCAATATAAAAAAAATAACTATAACGCAATTAAATTACTTTAAATTAATCGGAATTTTTTTTATTAGATATATTCACATTTACTGTACAAGTGCGCGCATTATAACCGGTGTTGCCGCATATGCCACAATGGCGCGCGCGTAAATGCTCTTACTTAACGACCACTTTCTTTATTATTTTTTTGATTTACTTAACTACCACCCTTTTTAAAAACCTAAAGATCTATTTTTTTAAATTAAGTAAATATTTTTTTAGTTTATAATTGCTTATTTTTTATTTTTTAATGTTTACTAAAAATATAATTAGCTTTTTAAAGCTTAGCTACTTTATTTAGTATTAATATTTACTTATGTAGTAAATAGTACGTAGCTTTTAATAATAAGTTTATAGCGTTAATAATTTTGCTAAGTAAGCTATTTTAATGCTTAACAATTTAAGTTTTTAAGTAAATAGTTTGCAAAACAGCTTTTTTAATAATAATAAGAGTTTTTAAAACTTAAACAGTAAAAAATAACTTAGGCTTTAACAACGGTATAAAAAAAATTGGCGCAATATTAAGCCTTAAAATAATAACTTTTAAGTTAAATAAAACAAGGCCAATAGCTTTAAACCTAGACGTTATATTTACAAATATTATTATTTAAGTATAAGCTTTAAAAAACACAAATAAAAAATCCTCCTTTAAAATATGCGTTATACCTGTTTGCATAATATTGCTAATTTTAATATTATACGCCTTTTTTAACAGGCTAAAATATGCCACGTTTAAAAGCTAAAGTTTATAAAAAGAATATGCAAGCATTGTTTTGGTAAAAATACCATTTTTTTAGCAATAGTTCTTAAATTTTTCTAAATAATAGCTTTTGTAATTATTAAAAATAAAAAAATATTTTATGCTTGTTAAACATAGTTAAATATATTTATTAAAATATTTAATTTATTTTAAACTAAAATTATTATTAATTTAGCTATTATATAAAACCGTAATTTGCTATTTAAGTAATAAAAAGTGTAATAAACCGTTAGTTTGTAAAGGCGTTAATATTTAAAGCTCCACGTAATAAATCGTGCCTAGGGTGCAAACGTTGTACGGTCGGGTCGTAACTAAGTAGTCGTTAAGAAATTACTCTCACACAGCTATTCCAAGAAGTCGCTATATGCTTAAATTAAATTGTGAAGTAAGAACTATACTAATTACAAAAGAAATGTTTTGTTATTATATAAACCGTTTTTTCTTTTTTAATTTCCGTTTGCTTTATCTGCTCTATAGATCTTTTAGAGCAGTCGCGCTTTATCTGCTTTACAGATCTTTTAAAGCAGTCGCGCTTCATTTGCTTTACAGATCTACTAGAGCAGTCGTGCTCCATCTGCTCTACAGATCTCCTAGAGCAGTCGCTCTCGTAGCTCCACAGAGCTGCGTGTTACGTGACCATGTCCGGAACTGTGGCTTGTCTCCTGGTCCAGTCCGTGCCCCTCATTGGGCCCTTTAGGTCACCTAGGCCAACTCGTTGGCCTCCTCGTGTGTTGGTTCGTAACATTATTCCCCTTCCCCCAGGTTTATCGTCCTCAATAAATACTAGCGTGCTTCCTTCGCCCTGGTGGTTTTGTGTAGGTCCTTCTTTCTCCCCTTAAGGTCGTTTTTCCTCATTATGGCAGGTTGTATTACAAAACCAACCCCGCTTACCTCTACCGAACGTTGTTGTGCTATTTTATCTGCAATTGAAGTCTTTGGCTACAAAGTCATGCCTTGTTCTCGGTGTTTCGATAAAGGTCTTTCTTATAAAATGTTAAATAGTATTAATCGTTGCAAATCTTGCAATGACGCCAATTTTTCTTTTTGTGATAAAAACCATATTTTTATAGATTTTTTTTATTATATTATTTTTAAGCACCAACGCTTACAGACGCGTAAACGAAAAGTCTCCAATGAGCTTTAAAAAACGAATTGTTGTGCCTAAGAGTTGCTAGCCCGTTTTTTTCGGCTTGACTGTTAAGTTGAATTTCTTCGTGAAAAGGGTGTAAAGATGGCTCAACGTGGCTTTCAAAACATGGATAAATTAGAAGCGCAAAAGCAGTTAGAGGAAAAGCAACGTCGGTTGGAAGAAGAGCAAGCCCGGTTGGCTTTTTCCATCGCCCCTTCCGGAGTGGATTAAGGTGCCCTCAACTCCTCTTTTTCGGTTAACCCCGCCCTTTTGGCTTTGGTCGGTCAGGATGCTGGCGGTAGAACTAATCAATCATCCCTATCACATCCTTCAAGTTCTTCTTAGGTTCCCATGTTATCTCTGCGTGTAAGTACCCTTCCCACTTGATCAAATACTCATAGGTTCTATTGTTTTGACGTAAATCCAGTATTTCTTCGACGTTGTATACATCCCCGTTTGGTTTAACTTTTAGTCGTGTTTAGAGTTCGGCGTCTTTTAGTGCTGGTTCAAAAAGAGAGATATGGAACTCTGGCTATATCCTGGCTTCTCTAGGTAGCTTAAGTCGATAATTAGTTCTTGAAATGACTTTCTCAATCTCAAATGGTCCGATTAGTTTGAAGTCAAGCTTATCGCTTGGTCGTTTGGTTTTAATGTTGCGCCTTGAGAGATACACTTTGTCTCCCCTCTCTAAAGTTAGCTTTAATAACCTGTGCTTATTGCTATAAGCTTTCATACGGTCTTGTAAGAATACTAGTTTGTTTTGTAGTTTCTGTTGTAAACCTATGATTTCTTTCGCCTGTATCTCTGCTTTAAGCGCCGTAACGCCGTTGATCGCTGTTCGATTTATTTCTAGGTCAAATCTGTAATTTGCCGTAAATGGAAACATTCCTATTAACTCATTGTTAAAACTATTGTAAGCATACTCCGCCATAGGCAAGAGCTCAACCCAATTGTTTTGTTATTTGTTAAGATAGCAGCGTAGGTACTGCTTTAAAGTTTGATTAAGTTTTTTTGTTTGTTTATCTGTTTGTAGATGATAAGCCGTAAACAATCGATGCTTAACGCCCAATGCTTTTATTAATGATTAATAAAACTTAAAGGCTATAATTGTTTTTTTATCCGTGACTGCTTTTTCTGGAATCCCATGTTTGCTGAAAACATGTTTGATTATTATGTAGGCTAGATCCTCTGCCATACTTAATTCCATGTATGGTATGAAATACCCATACTTCGTGAGTCTTTTTACAATGACTAGTATTAAATCGTATAATACTCCGGTTATTAGTTCTTTTGACTTGGGTAGTTTGACAATAAAGTTAAATGCAATAGACTTCCAAGCCCTGTCTGGTATTTGCTTTGGTTGTAGCAATCCATATGGTTTGTGCCGTGGTGCCTTGCTTTTTCTGCATAGGACACATTCTTGAACTACTTTTTTTACTATGCCTTTGAGTCCCTTGCATTTATAGTTCTTTCGTATCCGGGACAGTGTTTTATACACTCCCTGATGTCTTGCTAGTGGGTGCTCGTGCATTGCCTTTACTAGTTTTTTGATCGTAGATCGTCGTTCGGGATTCAAATATACCCTCCCATCTTTGTCTTTGCTTTGCTCAAAGGTTGGTGGTGTATCCGTTGATAATGGTGGTGCCTATAGAACTATTTCATAGTCCTTCCACAATCGTTTAATCTATTTGTTGTAATTAAATGAAATTATAGCTGCAAGTGTAATTTCCTGTTGGGTTTTTTTCAACAATACTTGGCTTTTTGTTTTTGATTTTTCATGGTCGCTTTATCGACTTAAAATGTCTGCTGTTACATTTTCTTTTTCTTTAATGTGAAAAATAATAAAGTTAAACTAGGATAAGAACTTTGCTTATCCGATTTGTTGTTTGTTTAATACTTTAGTCGTTATAAACGTAGTTAAGTTTTTGTAATCGGTGTATACCTTAACTGGTGTTTTGGGTCTATAGAGGTAATGTTCCTATTTCTTGAATGCTTGGACAATAGCCATAAGCTTTTTGTCCGGTAGCATGTATTGTTTTGCTGGTTTTGAGAATCTTTTCGAGAAATATGCCACTAGATGCAATTTTCCATTTTTATTTCGTTGACTTAATTGTCCGCCCATTGCTTTTTTGCTAGCGTTAACTGTTATTTTAAATTCTTTGTTTGGGTTAAAAAGCTTTTAAATAGGCTTTTTTAATATGAGTGCTTTTACTTTCTTAAAAGATTCTCGTTTTTCCTTTTTTTACTTAAAGAGATTATTTTTTTTTATTAGGTTTAAAAAAGGCTTGGTATGTTCATTAAACCATTTGATAAAGCTTCAGACGTAGTTTGTAAACCCCACGAACGCCCTTACATCGCTCACCGATTTAAGCACCGGCTAATCTTTTACTGCTAAAATTTTGGACTTTTAAATTTTTATTTCTCTTAGAGTTATTGTAAAACCAAGAAAATCAACTTTTTGTGTATAAAATTTGCTTTTCTTAGGGTTTACCTTTAACTTAGCAATTTGTAGCACGTTTAGTACTTTTTTAACGTGTTTTCGGTATTTTTTAAAATTCTCTAAGTATATTAAAATGTTGTTAAGATATACTATTACAAATATGTTAATAAATTTGCGTAAAGCGTGCGTTATTTGCGCTTAAAATGTTGCTAAAGCATTGATAAATCTAAAAAGCATAACCAAAGATTTGTATAATTTATAACGTGTGCAAAATGCCGTTTTTCACTTATTACTTAATGCTACTTTTGTTTAATTGTATGCGTTTGGTAAGTTAAACGCTATAAACCATTTTGCATGCATTAGTTTATCTTATAAATTGTTGATTTTAGGTATTGATCCCACAAATTTGATTGTTTTAAAGTTTACGTCTCGGTAGTCTACTACCAATCTTTAACGTTGCTTTTTGTTTTTACCGGTCTTGCGTAGTACCTAAAGTACCGGTAATCCTGCTAGTAATTTTAAAAATCAGATGAATCCCTTTTCTAGATTTTTCTTGAGAAATTCTCGTAATTTTTCTAGTTGTTTTTTATTTATATGATATAATAGAAATAATTATAATTTGGCTTTTTCTTTAAGCGGAATTTTATGGTTTCAAGGACCATGCTTTGGTAATTTATTGTGTGTTTTGCTAAACACATCGCTATAGTCTCGATATTTTATTGGTATTTTGTTGTCAAGTATAAGCTTGAACTTTTTGATCATTATGCAAATTTGCAATAATGGTTTAATAAAATTGCTTAATGCTTATGTTTTAAGTTTTTTATTAGCTAATTCTCTTTTTGGTATATTTTACTAAAGTTGGCTAGTTTTTTAGTTTACTCTGGGATTGTTTTCCTGCAACCAAGGTATCTCCAAAATAACATCATGCCTGGATGTTTCCGTGATATTAAACACTAGTTGTTTTTTGTGTCCAAGGATGTTAAAAGAAAGTTCTGCAGTTTTTTTTAAAACTACTCTATTTTTGTACGCAATGGGATTTTTATTAACGGTTAAAAGTGGATAAAGGTCGTTTTTAAGCCTCGTTAATATATTTAATTGCTTAATAACTCGTGGAGAGATAAAGCTCGCTTAAGCTCTTGTATTTATAAGCGCTTGTAGCTTATGTTCTTGATACACTAAATCGATTTTGATATGTTTGCTTTTTTTAGCTGTTGTGGCACAAAGCCTTTTGGGTTTTCCCAAGGATAGTTGTCGATTTGTTACAACTGCTTGTTGTTGTTTTTTAACTAATTTTAGCTAATTGTTGCCTGTGTTAGCATGTCGTTAAATCGTTTAGTTGCGTTAATGGCTGCCTAAAACTCTTTAAAGCGTACTATTATGTTTTCGTTTAAGTAGTGTTTTATTTTTTTATTTTTTGCATTTTAGATCATGTTAGGTTTTTTATGTTTATAAAGGTTTGTTGTGTTTTTAAAGGATTTTTTGCTAAAGTTTGTTTGTTTTATTGCCACTGCAGTTGGTTTACTTGTTACTTCTTTAGGCTTTTTTTCTTTAAATGTTAGTTAGTTTTAATTGATTTATTGCGTTTATTTCATTGTTTCGCGCAACTTTATCGCTTTTCATTAAGCATAAATTTTGCATCCGTCATTAGTGTAATCCTTTAGTCGTAGGATTTATTGTAGGCATTTCATTAGCCACTGTAGGTCTTTGTTAAATACTGCAAATCCTTATGGGTCTTGGTATACTGGTGTTACCTTCCCTTTATTTGCTTTATATAAGGGTTGCGTTATAGGTTTTCCGTTTAATCGTTTTAGAAACTACATGTGTTATAGCTTTTTTTGCAAATGGTAAATACATCGATGTGTTACACAGCATATCTATAGGATTTATTTGTGTTTTTTGTTTTTTGGTATTATTTCTGTCGGTTTTTGACTTATTATAACTTTGCTATGATAGTGTTTTTTAACAATGAGCTTGGTAGCCAAGCTGGGTTGCTTGCTAGTATCCGTTTTGGCTTTTATTATAAGTGCTAGGTTGTACTGCTATACATTGTTTAAAAATAGCCATATCCTTATGTTGTTGTCGGCCTTTAGCGTGTAAACTGTTGCTGTTCTGGCTTCCTTTATTTAAAATTCTTGTACGTTTAATGTTTCGCCTAAGCATTTTCCTCGTTAAATAGATTTTGCTATAGAGTTTTTTAACTATTTTTATTTAAATTAGTAGTTGCACTTAGTATAACTGCACGCATGTCCTTTTAAACAAGATTTTCTTTTAGGCTATTTTTAATATTTATATGTTGGGTTTTTAACCTTATCCCATGCAAAATCTTTTTTTGGTTTAATATTTTCCCAATTATTTTTGTTGTTGTTAATTTAAGTAGGATTTTTCCAAGTAGCTATATTCTGCTTGGTTTTATTATCAATGTTTATATTGTGTATTTAGCAATTAATAAAATCGCAAATATATTTGTTTTATTTTGCTTGTTTTAATTATTTTGTGAAAAGGTGCTTTGGACACATTTGTCCTTCTTTTTTACACATGTTGCAATGTGGCACCCTTTTTACATATCGCTATTATAGTTAACTCCATTAGTCGCTAATTTTTAATATCGCAATTGTTATAAATAAAGCTTGTTTTGCTTTTTTAAGCTATCGTTCTTTTTTAGGCTTGTCGCAAGCCTAGGCGTAGTATCTTTTCTAATTGCAATTATAACACTTAACCTTGCTTAGGTTTTGCCCTTTTTTTGTTGCATCGAGTTTTATAGGTCTTGCATAGGTACTTAATGCTGTTAACTTTATGGTTTGTTTTTTTTTTAAGTTAGGTATCTGTCGAGTTTGTTGTTGTTTTTATAAACATCGTTTATATAACCAGTTGTCGATTTTTATTACGTTAGCAATATAGGTTTTAAGATTGCCTGGTTGCTTGTCTTTATATAACTCGTTTTTTACCTTATCCTTTAGTTTTTAATAAAAAGCTGTTATTAAAGCGTTATTATTAATCCACGTTGTTTTAGCTGCTGTTTTTCGGAATTTCACTGCATACTTATATGCAGCTCCCGTTTAAAACATCAAAAGCAGCTTTCTCTCTGCTTGTTTTTCTTCTTTTAAATTTCCGTACATATCGGTTAACGCCGTTTCAAACCCGTCGTAAAATTTAAACGCTGCTTTGGTTTTTTTTTTAGTATTGTCGATATTATTGTTTTCTATATAATCGTTTATTATAGGTTAAAACCATTTCAATGTATTGCCAGTAAAAAACCCTGCAGCTGTTATTACTTGGTTTCCGTCCGATAAAAAACTGCTATCGTAATATCATAAATAAGCCTTTGCTTAGGTTAAAAATCCCTTTAGTTGTTTTTAGTCGCTATTAAACTTAATTAGCTTAACTAGCTTAAAAGGCTTAAGTTTAGGTGAGTTTATAACCTATGCTTTTAGCTATTAATTCTGCTGTTTTAACTGTTTAATTTTGTTCTGCAAATGCATTAAAAAACTTTGCACCATTGCGGGTGTTAGTTTAAGCTGCTGCGAAAACATCGTGACCGTACACAGTTGTTTCCCAAACACTAAGTAAGTCTAACAATTTAAAATGTAACAAACCGTTAGTTTATAAGGGCGTTAGTACTCAAAGCTTTACATAATAAATCGTGCCTAAGGTGCAAACGTTGTATGGTCGGGTCGTAACTAAGTAGTTGTCAAGAGATTACTCTCACACAGCTATTCCAAAAAGTCGCTATATGCTTAAATTAAATTGTAAAATAAAAACTATACTAATTATAAAAAAAACGTCTTGTTATTATATAAACCGTTTTTTTCTTTTTAATTTTTGTCTGCTTTATCTGCTTTACAGATCCCCTAGAGCAGTCGCGCTCCATCTGCTCTATAGATCTCCTAGAGCAGTCGCGCTCCATCTGCTCTACAGATCTACTAGAGCAGTCGTGCTCCATCTGCTTTACAGATCTCCTAGAGCAGTCGCTCTCGTAGCTCCACAGAGCTGCGTGTCACGTGACCATGTCTGGAACTGTGGCTTGTCTCCTGGTCCAGTCCGTGCCCCTTATTGGGCCCTTTAGGTCACCTAGGCCAACTCGTTGGCCTCCTCGTGTGTTGGTTCGTAACAAAAAGCTATTGCAATATTAAAAAGCAAAGTAGGTTTTTTTTCTAAAATAATAAAAAGCAGCACTAACTAACCTTGTAAATTAATTAAACAAATAGCTATAAATTAATTTTAATTGCTTTGCTAAGCTTACCTAAGCTTATTTCGCTTTTTAATATTTGTTATAATTATATTAGTTGTAATCATGCTTATTATAAACTTTATTTTATTAAAATTATATATATTTTTTTTTACAATGCTTTAACGCTTAATAGTTTTTTTTACGCGTTTATAATACGCACTATATTTAGTAGGATTTTTGCAGAAAACTCGGCTATAATTAATTTAACAGTTTAAACACGTTTAAAAAGCTAGTATACAGTTTATAAAGCATGTTGTTTAACACTTTCCAACAGGTTAGCTACCCCGCTCAGCTAATAGTTGGTCGGCCATATTTTAAATATAACACACCTAAAGAAAAAACGCTTTTAAATATAAATAAATTATAAACTATATAATTGCCTGCTTTTTAAAGTCGGTTAATTTCAACTTTATATTTTTACTGCTGCGCTAAGGCATAACACCAGCAATTTTGCAGCAAAAAGTCTTGTCGAAAACGCTATACATTTTTGCAAGCTTATAAATAAAAATGTAAAAATTGCGTTTAAAAGCGCTAGTAGCAATTAATAACCTAGCTTTTTTTAATGCATAGTTTATTATTATAAGTAAAAAAATAAAGTTTAAATAATAAAAGGTAAAAAAACTTAAAACTTTTATCACTTAATAATATTTATCACTTAATAATAAAACATGTTAACTAAAAATAAATTTTATATATATTTATAAACAATTGCATAAAATATTATAAATAACATGCATTATTTTATAAATATTAATTATTAAGCATTATATATTGTTTTATTTTTAATAATATATATTAATTTATAAGCTTATATTATAAATAATATAAGTTATTTTGTAAATATTAATTATTAAACATTATATATTATTTTATTATAAATAATATAACGTGTTTTATTATTAAGTGACAAATATCATTAAGTAATAAAAGTCTTAAGTTTTCTTACTTTTTATTATTTAAACTTTATTTTCTTTACTTATAATAATAAACCACGCGTTAAAAAAAGCTAGGTTATTAACTGCTACTAACGCTTTTAAACGCGACCTTTACATTTTTATTTACAAGCTTGCAAAAATGTATAGCGTTTCTAACAAGACTTTCCGCCGCAAAATCGCCGGTATTGCGCCCCGGCGCAGCAGCAAAAATATAAAGTCAAAATTAACCAACTTTAAAAAGCAGGCAATTATACAGTTTATAATTTACCTAAATTCAAAAGCGTTTTCCCCCGGGTGTGTTATGTTTAAAATATAGCCGACTAACTATTGGCTAAGCGGGGTAGCCAACCTGTCGGAAAGTGCTAGACAACGCGCTTTATAAACCGTACACCAGCCTTTCGAACGCGTTTAAACCGTCAAATCAACTATAACCAAGTCCTCTGCAAAGATCCTACTAAATATAACGCATATTACAAACGCATAAAAAAAACTATTAAAGCGTTAAAGCATTGCAAAAAAAAATATATATACAATTTTAATAAAATAAGGTTTATAATAAGCATAATTACAACTAATATAGTTGTAACAAGTGTTAAAAAGCGGAATAGGCCTAGGCAAGCCCAGCAAGGCAATTAAAATTAGTTTACAGCCGTTTGTTCGATTAATTCACAGGGTTGGTTAGTGCCGCCTTTTATTATTTTAAAGGAAAAAACCTACCTTGCCTTTTAGTATCGCAATAGCCTTTTACTACCCAAATAGCAAATTACGGTCTTACATAACAGCTAGATTAATAATAATTTCGGTTTAAAATAGATTAAATACTTTAATAAGTATACTCAACCATGTTTAACGGGCACAAAACGTTTTTTTATCTTTAATAGTTACAAAAGCTACTATTTGAAAAAATTTAAAAATTATTGCTAAAAAAATGGTATTTTTATTAAAACAATGCTTGCGCATTTTTTTTATAAATTTTAGCCTTTAAACGTGGCATGTTTTAGCCCGTTAAAAAAAGCATATAGTATTAAAATCAGCAATATTATGCAAACAGGTATAACGCATATTTTAAAGGAGAACTTTTTACCTGCGTTTTTTAAGGCTTATATTTAAATAATAATATTTGTAAATATTATATTTGGGTTTAAAGCTATTGGCCTTATTTTATTTAACCTAAAATTTGTTATTTTAAAGCTTAATGTTGCGCCAATTCTTTTTACACTGTTGCTAAAGCTTAAGTTACTTTTTACTATTTGGGTTTTAAAAACTTTTACTATTATTAAAAAGCTATTTTGCAAACTATTTATTTAAAAACCCAAATTGCTAAGCATTAAAATAGCTTACCTAGCAAAATTATTAACGCTGTAAACTCGTTATTAAAAGCTATGTACTATTTACTGCATAGGCAAACGTTAATATTAAATAAAGTAGCTAAGCTTTAAAAAGCTAATTACATTTTTAGTAAATGTTAGAAAACAAAAAATAAGCGATTACAAACTGGAAAAATACTTACTCGATTTAAAAAAACAAATCTCTAGGTTTTTAAAGAAAGTAGTAGTTAAGTAAATTAAAAAAATAGTAAAAAAAATAGTCGTTAAGTAAAAGCATTTATGCGCGTGCGCCATTGTGGCATATGCGGCAACACCGGTTATAATACGCGCACTTATATAGTAGATGTGAATATATTTAATAAAAAAAATTCCGATTAATTTAAAGTAATTTAATTGCATTATAGTTATTTTTTTTATATTGCAATTTAAATAGTGCTTAAAACTTTTATTACTTAATAATATTTATTACTTAATAATAAAACACGTTGCATTATTTTATAAATATTAATTATTAAATATTATATATTATGTTTATTTTTAATAATGTATATTAATTTATACGCTTTTATTATAAATAATATACGTTATTTTATAAATATTAATTATTAAGCATTATATATTATTTTTATTTTTAATATTATATGTTAATTTATAAGCTTATATTATTAATGTTGTTTTATTTTTAGCATATTTTTTTTTATAAAAGTAATTACATTTTTTACTTAAAAAATAATTGTATAGCATTTTATTTTTTTTATTATTATTTATAATTTAACTTATTAAAATTTATTACCTTTATATGTTATTTATTACATTATATTATTATTTTTTAATATTAATTATTAATATTTAATATATTAAAAATAAGTTTTTTATATATATATATTTAAATATTTATTAATTATTGTTTAATTTAATTGTTTTTATTATTATAAATATATAAAAGTTTAACTTTTATATATTTATAATAATAAAAATATCTTAGCATTTATATTACGAACCAACAGAAGGACGGCCTGTTGGGAGACCAAAGGTGACCAAACGACCCAATGAGGGGTACTGGACTGGACCAGGAGACAAGCCACAGTCCAGGAGAGGTCACGTGACACGCAGCTCTGTGGAGCAGATAGAGCAGATGCTCTATGAGATCTGTAGAGCGGATAGAGCAGATGCTCTATGAGATCTGTAGAGCAGATAGAGCAGGTGCTCTAGGAGATCTATAGAGCAAACAGAGCAACACGGAATTGGTGAAGGAAGGACTGTCTATATAATAGACCAACGTTTCCTATGTATTTAGTTGTAGTTCTTACTTCACAATTCAATCTAAGCATACAGCAACTTCTTGGAATAGCTGTGTGAGAGTAATCTCTTGACGACCACTTAGTTACGACCCGACCGTACAACGTTCGCACCCTAGGCACGATCTAATACGTGGAGCTTCGAGTACTAACGCCCTTACAGACTAACGGTTTGTTACAATTTAAAGGTTTTTTTTATAATAAAAATATTTTATTTTTTATATATTTATTAAGTTTAATTAAACTTAATAAAATATATAAACAAAAAACAATGATAAGTTTTTTTATTATATTATTATTTATATAAAACTAATATTTTATTATATTAAAATATTTTATAATTAAGCTTTATAAAATAATTATTATAAAAATAAATATAAGTTTTTATTTTTATATTTATTTAATAACATAAAATTAACTTTTTATATAAAAAATAAAATATTAAATAATATATATAAAATTATAAATTAATGCATTTTTTACTTAAGTTAAACATTTAATTAAGCTGGCTATTTTTTTTTAAATTATATGCATATAAAAAAATCCTTTATTTTTTACTAATAATAATAGTTTTTTATTGTAAAAAAAACAATATATAACTTGCGCTGTAAATTTTTAAACATATTTTTAAGCTATTTATATAACATATTGCTTAAATTTATAATATCTTTTGTATAATATTTGCTAATTATATAACTAATTTTTAATTTATAAATAAAATATTATATTTAATAGCTTAATTAATTAAAAATAAAAAAAAACAATTATATTATATATTTTTAATTTTAACGTATAATTAATTTTTCTTTTACATGCTTATATTAAAAATATAACAAATTAATTAATAAAACTGCAAAATTAAAAACCTATTAAAAAAAACTAAACTTTAAACTTTATATAAAAAACTTTAAAGCTTTAAATATATTTTATTTAAAAAATTAATTATTAATAAATATTAAACAAAAATCTAATTAAATATTATATATAGTTTGTTTTTATATAAAAAATAATAAACAAAAAACAAATTAAAAAAAATATATTTATAATTTTAATAAAACTAAGTTTGTAATAAATAAAATTATATTTAAAATAATTATAATTTTGTTTAAATGTAAAAAAAGGCTATATATAATTAAATAAAGCAATATAAAATAAATTATAATTATTTAAGCAATTTTATTATATAGCTAAATTGTTTTGCTTTATATTATTTTAGCAAAAAAAAACTATTTTATATTTTAATTTAAAAATAATAATATATTTAATAATTAAAAAAATGCAATTATAAAAAAAATTAAATAATAAACAAATAAAATATAAATTAAATTAAATATGTTAATTAATATATAAAACTTTATATAAAAAAAATTTTTTTTTTAATAGTTATAAAAGCTATTGTTTATATAAATTTAAGTTATATTGCAAAAAAAACAATATTATTATTTTTTGCATGCTTTTTTATTTTTATTTTTTATTTTTAATTATTTAATATTAAAGTATTTAGCTTTTTAAAATAGTTATATAGCAAGCAAATTAACTTTTATATATATATATATATTATTTATATTTAAAAAAAAATTTTTTAACTGCATTTTTTTATATATTTAATAAAACAATAATTTTAAATAATATATAAAAAAAGTTTAAAAAAGCAAATTTAATACTATATAATTTATAATATATTATTAATTAATTAAATTATTTAATAATGCTTTAAATAAAAAAAATTTTTTAATTAAATTTTTATATAATTTTAACTTTAAATAATTTAATTAAAGCTAATTTTTTTTTAAATATATAAAGCAAAAAATTATATAATATTAAAATAGCTTTTTTATATTTATTATTAAAAACTTAAGCTAAATTATATATAATATAACTAAAGTTATATATAATTTTATATTATTAAAAAAAAAGTTAAAAGCTTTTGCAAAATAAATTATATGCTTAGTAAACTTTATTATATAAAGTAAATTAAGCTATAAAATAAAAATACAAAATATTGCTAAAGCAAAAAATTATATTATATATAATAATAATTATTATAACGCATTTTTTTATTTAAATGGGACACTTAATTAAGCTGGCTATTTATGTGATATATATAGCACCGGTAATTTTATATAGGGTACTACTTAACCCCTTTTTAAATAACTTAACGGAAAGTGGGTTTATAAACTAATAATTAGTATATTTGAAATCCTTATTTAAAGAGGAATCCAATGGTATTTTTTATAAATTTACTATTATTTTACTTATAGGTACACTTAAAACCACGCTAAAACTTTAGCGTGGTTTTTAAAATAGCGCCAAATAAAATAGTAGTAAATTTATAAAAAATACCATTGGATTCCCTTTTAAATAAGGATTTCAAATATATTAATTATTTGTTTGTAGGCTCACTTCTCGTTAAGTTATTACTGTTTTTATATATGGACTTTTAGGTGTAACCGGGGGGTGGCCAGCTTAATTAGGTGTCCCATTTAAGTAGGGGATGCGTTGTAAAAAAAAAAACTTACGCTAAGCGCTGTAAACCTTGCAGCAAGCCTAGCTATAATATGCAAACGTACAAAAATATTGTAAAAACGTTTAATAAATTAAATTATATAAGTAGTTATTAAAATATAATTAAATGTGCAAATAAATTTTTATTTAAATAGCCGGCTTAATTAAATGTTTAAGTTAAATAAAAAATGCGTTAATTTAATAATAATATTAAAGCAGTTATAAATTTTTAAAGCTTAAAATATAATTAATTTTAAATATAACTTATAAACTAAGCTTTTATTATATATTTTAAATTATAGCAATATTTTATTATTTTTATTGCTTAAATATAAATAAAAATATTAGCAAAAACTTTATTTTTTATATATAAATTATTTATAGTAGCTTTTAAAACATTAGCAATATTTTTGTAATATTTTTTTTTAATTTTATAAAAAGTAAATTTAAAGCTAATTTTTATAACTACTTTAATAATATTGTTTAATATATTAACGTATTAAATTTATGCTTTATTATAAAATAATTAAAAAAAGTTGTTTTAAAAAATAAATTGCTTAAAAAAAACTTTTACATGTTAACAAATAAATATTATAAAAAAATAAACATTTTATTAATAAACATTGCTGCTTAATATAATATATTTATTAACATTATAACTTAAAAATAAATTAAAATTAAAATAGCTAATATTTTAAACTTTTTAAAAAAAAGTTTTTTAGTTATAATAATAAGCTAAAACATAGCTTTAATAGCAGCAAAAATATTACCTATGATAATTTTTATAAAGTTTTTAACGCATCCCTCACTTTAACCGGACACCTAATTAAACCGGCCATTTAATTTCCTATATAAATATATATCGAAAAAGCCCGTGCATTTTAACGAATATTAGGGCTATAAACTAATAAATAGTGTATTTGGAATCCTTATTTAAAGAGGAATCCAATGGTATTTTTTATAAATTTATTACTATTTTATCTAGTGCTATATTAAAAACCACGCTAAAATTTTAGCGTGGTTTTAAGTACGCCTATAAATAAAATAGTAGCAAATTTATAAAAAATACCATTAAATTCGTCTTTAAGTAAGGATTTCAAATATACTAATTATTAGTCTGTAGCCTTAATATTCGTTAAGATGCACAGGCTTTTTCGATATATATTTATATAGGAAATCGGGTGGCCGGTTTAATTAGGTGTCCGGTTAAAGTAAAAGATGCGTTATTTAAAATTATTTTAATTATTAAAGTAATTTTAATTGCTCGGTATATTATAACATTATTAAATATAAATAAATAAAGTTTTAATTTAATTAATGCATTAAATAATTTGCTTAGTTTAATTAAAAACATTTTAATAAATGGTTTTTTATAAAAAAATCAATACCCGGGCATAAAATAAGCCTTATAAAAACATAAAAGTTTAAAAGCATAATGTTTTTTTTTAATAAAATTATTTTAAATATACGGCTAATAACATGTTTTATAGCGCTAAAAAAGCTTTACGTAAAATTTAACAAGCCGGTTTACCGTTTAAAAACGCTTGTTATTTTAATAAAATAGCTTATAAAATATACCGGAAAAACTTTTTACAAGCGCTATTATTAGCGCTAGCAATTAGCCCTTTTTAACACTTTTTTTTAATATTTTACATATAGCTATAAGCGTTAAAAATAACTACTGCAATTAATATTAAAATAAAAATAAACCGATTAAAAATAATAGCTTACTAATAATTTTATTTATTTTTATTTATTTTTTTCGACCGTTTATTTACCGATTATTTTACTAGTTATATAATATTTATAAACTATGTTTAAAAACCTTTTTTTATATTTTTAATAAATTTAGCTTAAAATTAATAAGCAGCGTTATAAATGCTTTTATGCCGTTTTATATAATATATACCTTTTAAACAACAAGTTTAATAAGCACTATATAGCCTGTTATTTTTTTAATAAGCTATTTTTTATTTTTAATAATATAAATAGGCTTTAAAAATAAAAGCAGTATTTTTTTTAAATAAAACGCGATTTTTATTAAATGCTTTTAAGTAAAAGGTATTTTATACGCTAAAAAATAAAATAAAAACCGATATAAATAAAAAAATAATAAAAAGTTAACTAATTATACATTGTTTATATTATAAATTTAATTAATAAAAAAGCCGAAAAACTTATACCTTTTTATATTTATGCTTTTTTATAAATTAGTGTATGCTTATTTATTAATTTTTTTTTATAAATAAATATAATTGAAAAATCTTAAATGTTATACTTTTTAAATTGCATTATAATAGTTAGCTTTATAATAAATTTGTTTTTTATATTTATAAAAAATATTTTAAAATATAACTTTAAAAAATCAATGTTATTAAAAAATTTGCTTTTTTTAAGCAAATTAAATAAGTGTTTAAAATTATTTCCGTTTTTTAATTTTTGCTATAATAATAAATTAACTATAAATAAAGTTAAAAAAATATTTAATGTTAAATAATTATTTATAATTTAATAATGCATTATAAAAACAGCATTATAGCTTTTAAAAACGTTAATAATTTATTTAATAAAATAATTTACCTGTTAATTATAATAACTATATTATAAACTAGGTAAAGCTTTAAAAAAGTAAAAATTATTAAGCAATTGCTTTAAAAAAAACAATATTAAAAATCATTTAAAAGTTTAATTTTTAAACTTAAAATAAATTAATGTTTTTTTTTTAAAAATTATTATAAAATAATAAAAATAATAATCCTTTAATGGCAAATAATTTGCCATATAATAGTAAAATAAAATTAAAGTAAAAAAAAAAAGGTAAAAAAAAATGTTTTAAAAAAAAAATGTTTAAGCTAAAACTTATATAATTAATGTTTTGCGCTTAAAAATATTTAAAATAAAATTTATACGTAAAATTATTTAAAATTTTTATAATATAACTAAGTAATATTAATTATATAAAAAACAGCTATATTTGCAATATAAAGTAAAAAAAGTATTGCTTATATTTAAAATGTAAAATTTTTAAAAAAAGTTTTTATTTTAGCTAAAATAACGATATAATATAAAATAAACTAATTAAAAAAAACATAAAAGGTTAAAAAAACATTATTTTAACTTATAAATAAATATAAAGCAAATAAAGTTTTAAAAAATAACAATTTATTAAAAAGCAAATTATTTAAAAAAAAATTAAATAAATAAAATTAAATAAAGTTATATTAAATAAAAAATTATTTGCTAGCAATTTTTTTATAAAAAAACTATTTAATAAAACAACGTTTAAAAAAATAATGTTTTAATAAAATATTATTAAGCTTAATAATAACCCTGCGTTAAATAATTAAATTAAATGTAATAAATGCAAAAGTAATAATATAATTATTATGTTATAATTTTTGTAAAATTGCTTAACGCATCCCCCACTTGAGCTGGACACCTAATTAAGCTGGCCACCCACGTGACATGTATAGCACCGGTAATTTTATATGGGGTACTACTTACCCCCCTTTTTAATAACTTAACGAAAAGTGGGTTTATAAACTAATAATTAATATATTTGAAATCCTTATTTAAAGAGAAATCCAATGGGATTTTTTATAAATTTATAGCTATTTTATTTAAGGCTATATAAAAAATACGCTAAAATAATCCCTGTAAAATAAAGTTTTATAAGTGCACGCTTAAATAAAATAGCTATAAAATAATAAAAAATACCATTAGATTCCTCTTTAAATAAGAATTTCAAATATACTAATTATTAGTTTATAGGCCCACTTTTCGTTAAGTTATTAAAAAGGGGGGTAAGTAGTACCCCATATAAAATTACCGGTGCTATACATGTCACGTGGGTGGCCAGCTTAATTAGGTGTCCAGCTCAAGTAAGGGATGCGTTTAATTTAATTAAAATATAATTTTTATGCTAATTTAATATTAATAAATAATATATAATGCATTGTTTACTTAATTTAAACATTTAATTAAACCGGTTATTTATATAATATATATAACACCGGTAATTTTATATAAAGTATTACTTGTTTTTTTTTTATATAATTTAATAAAAAATAAGTTTATAAATTAATAATTAATATATTTAAAATCTTTATTTAAAAAAAATTTAATGATATTTTTTATAAACTTATTATTATTTTATTTATAAATGCATTTAAAACCATGTTAAAGTTTTAACGTGGTTTTTAAAATAAAACTAAATAAAATAATAATAAATTTATAAAAAATATTATTAAAAAAAATTTTAAGTAAAGATTTTAAATATATTAATTATTAATTTATAAGTTTATTTTTTGTTAAATTATTTAAAAAAAGGCAAATAATACCTTATATAAAATTACCGGTGATATATATATCACGTGGGTGGCCGGTTTAATTAGGTGTCCGGGTTAAATAAAAAATGCGTTACGGCTAAAAGTTATAATTAATAAATTATTAATTTTTAAAAATTAATTATTAATTAATTAATATAATTAAAAAATTAAAAAAAAGTTATAAAAAGCTTTTTTTTTATAATATATAAAAGTCATTTTTTTATATTTTATATAATTAAATATAATAAATAAAATTAAATAATTTAAAGAAATTCTTTGTTTAGCGAGTAAATTACTCACTAGCTTGAGTGTGTAAAAGTAATTTACTCACTTAAAAGCTCAAATTACTCTGAGTAAATCACAACCCTGGTGTTTAGGTATATGAAAGCAGTACAGCAACTACCAAGCACATACGACCATGGGATCTGGAGAACGCGGGGTCCCGTCCGCTCCCCCATAGCTAAGCCAGATACCGCCAGATTAGTAGTTGGGTCGGTGACGACCAGCGAATCCCTGGTGTTGTATGTTATTTTTTGATATTTTTAATGCCTATTTTAACTGAAAGGTGGTGTGTTTCTCTGACTAGTTAATGCTTTCGATGGCTACCAGTGTATATTTTCTTATCATCATATAGCAAAGGAACCCAGGGCAACAAGGACAATATAAAATATAACTTTAACTTGGATAAACTCTTTCATGATAGCATTATATTATTACATCTTAACTATGATAATCATGTACTACAGAAGGGAACCTCTCTTAAACATAGATTCTGTATGTCGGTAAGCCACCCAGCCCCGTACCTGCATTCATTGTCATCATCCATTCTCATCACCCTGAAATCAAGGCTCCTGTCCGAAGGCAGGGAACCTGGGTGCCTTGGCCGAACCAGGACACGAGTACCGCACGATCCAATCATTGTTTGTATCCCGTCCAGTCTGGTGAACAATAATCCCACTAGGGCTAGTAATAGTGACCTTGAAAGCACCACCCCCCTGAGCATTGGCAAACACAAAGCGGACAGGCACAAAAGCAGAGCCGGCAAGATCAGCCGTGAAGCTAGCAGAGCCAGTGCGTGTGCCGCCGGTGTTCTGGAAAGTCCAGGCAGCGCGGCCGTTCGCGTTGTCGTCGGTCCACCCGGAGTAGGCGAGGTCCCCGACCCAGGCGAGCACCAGGTCGTCTCCACCCGAGATGTCGAACTGCCAGGTGCCCTTCTCGCAGGCCCAGAGGTACGCGTGGTGGTTGAGGAGGAAGTACGAGCTCTGGAGCGTGGTGGAAGAGTTGTAGATGGAGGTACCGAAGGCGGAGGCCTTGCCGATCACGGAGGTGACGTTGATGAAAGTTGGGTTCTGCGTCTTGAAAGTGTCGGCGCGGAATCCGGGGTAGTTCTCGCCACTGTTGGTGAGGGAGTTTGGGTAGTAGCCGAAGTCCCAGCCTACATTGGAACAGTGCTTGGGCTTCAAGCAGCTCGGGCAGGAAGAGTCTGGGTCGGTGGGATATGATGGGTCTGTTGGGTATGTTGGATAGCTAGTGGATGGTTTTCTAGGGTTGAAAGGATTCCAGGGCAGAATAGAAGACACGGCTCCGGTGGCTAAGGAGAGGAGGCAGAGTGGATAAGCCGAATACATTGTGATGACAAGATGAACAAGTGAATGTAGTAGCAGATGTAACCAGAGACAATGGTGATAGACCTGGTAATGACAGTGGTTACGATGCCTGAGTCAGATGGGAAGGCAAGGTAATTCACTAGTAGCTAACTACTCAAGTTGAAAAGAGCGTGAGATATTAAAGGACCGGTTGAGTGCAATGTCTGGCTGAGCTCGTGGTCGTGAATCGGAGAGGGCGCTCTCGTGCCCTTTTATATACTAGTAGTTCACCCCATCATCATAATATGTCTACTCGTGTACTTACCTATATTTACACGCTAGCAACCTGTAGTCACTTCAAGAGTTAGTAAGGAAATGAAGCTATCACTATTCTCGACTTACAGGCACAGAGAAGAAACTGGCCTGAGACTCTGTTGGGCAAGGATCCACGACTCTATTGGATATTCCCCATCCCAGGGAAGCACTGGCAGAAGCTGTGTCTGAAAGTAGAAGTTTCAGCTACCCATAACCAGATATCCCATTTCCCAAACACAACGCCCGCATGACTAATGAGTGCCCACAATCCAACGTCTGCCGGTCAGGGCAAGCCATGCTGGTGCTAGAACCCCGGATTTTGGCGTCCATGGCGTTATTACCCGTCCTCGTTACCCGTGGTTCAACCCTCAGCTGGCGGGACTTTGAAGTGTCTTGGCAGCGGGCACTCTCGGCCTTGCTGGTGGACGAGGAACGCTAATTTGGACGCCAGCCTGTGATATAGACAGCCAATTCTGCCAATTCTGCAGCATGGAAATGAATAAATCAAGGGAGGAAGGTTTGGAATGCATGACTAGGTAACAGGTAGACATATCATATTTCGCAAATACCGGTTACTGTAGATAAGTGCCCTTCTCTATATCTCTGTCTATTCACAACGCGGGCACACCATATTGGTGTTCAAGACTGGATAGACACACACTCTCGATGATCAAGAACGCTGGATATTAAGTTGTGAGGTCCCAGGTCGTAGACCGGGGTTTTACGGGACGCCTATACTAAATCCAGAGTTACCATTGCTGCCGATGCGTCGTTGCACAGCCGAGGGCTGAGGACCAGGGTGCGTGCATGCGGTGTAACCGAGCGCGCCGTAGCCTGCCGTGTGGAGATCGTCGACGAATTTATCGCACAACGTGGATAGATAGGGCCATCGTCCTGGTCGCCGTTCATCTCAGATGCTGGGTCGTCCCGCTGCCGTGCGTTTATGTCACTCCGAAGAGCAAGCGGCCTGCCCGATTTGCCTATGCACCTGTCTCATTGTCCACAAGGGCCGGAGTGGGAAGACATCAGACGTAAACTGTATCACGTAACACAACTAATAACATCTAGATAGGGGTACCCCTCGCCCTAATCTTGACATACAGGTTGTCGCAAGTAAATTGCCGCATGTGGTAACCCTGAACGCCCTTTACGAAACCAGTCTTTTCGTATATGCTCTCATAGCCACTGGTCATACATGAACACATGCTCGTACACAGAGGAGAATGACAATAGATCGAGAGGGTACGGGGGAATGACGAGTCATGAACAACACACAACCTCGTCCAGAGGAGTCGAGCGTAGCACATCAGCGGCTTTTTGTCTTCACCCCTGCTGCGGGCTAGAGATGTCCCCGACCCCTCAAGCCGTGCAGTGGATTCGCCTGCCGCCCAAAGTAAATGTACACGAGGTCATACAAATCCCACCACAACACTGTCGCAACTTGTAGCCCCCAGAAGCCATAATACTAATGGCGAGTGCGGCCGCAGCTTCATGATATAAGTAGATCACACATGCCATGGTTGGGTAGAAGCACATGTTTTGAAGTAAAGGATTTGCTGCAGAAAGTTTCCAATCATGGTGAGATTCCGAGGCTCGATGTCAGCGATAAACCTTACCATCATTCTACCATCCCACCTTCTCCATCGGCGGATTTTCCTCCTCGACTGCTCGACGACTCAGTAATCTTGAGCAACTGTCTCAGTGTGCCCTCAGCGTAACTCTTAGTCCGGCCGGGTTTCTGATCTGTTGAAGGAACACCTGTCACAGATGCCCCCTTCCAAGGCATGCTGAATCGAAATCCACCCAAAAGACCGGCCTGATCTCTTCGCTCTTCGAGAATCGCGCCAGCTACAACAGCAGTCGACTTGGACTGTAGCAAGATTAACAATTAATACCTTATACTTATTGCCTTTCGTGCGGCCAATGTGAGACAGCATGAACCACACAAATGACGAGGGAAGAAGTCTATTCATACCACGGAAGCTGAGATCTGCTCCTTTGCAGAGGGCCCAATGTTCACGATCTCACGGGAAAACGCTTCAGAGGTGGTCGCGCTGACAAGGTGACTATGAGACGTCTCGGGAATGGCGGGTTCGCTTACTAGACTCGTGCTCGACGTCCGCGGGGGCTGCGGATTGGGACTGTGGTAAGTTTGTGCACGGGAGTGGTCGAGAATGGCGGCGGCCAAGGTAGGCCGCGGTTTCGGAAAATTGTTCGTCCCCTGACCATGAGGTTCGCTGCTTGCCTGGGCCGTGCTACCATCTTCTGCACTCGAATGTGGAACACGACCGCGTACCTGCGCTGCAATCTCAGCAGCTGATTTCCTCTTGCTCCTGTCGTCGTCCGAAGAGCGGCTGGAGCTAATGATGGTTTCGAGCGTGCCGTATGCAGCGCTCCTTCGGCGAACCAGAACTCTCCTTCCCTGATTGGAGCCACCATGTTCGTCGTCAATGGATATAGCTTGCAAGGTTGGGCCGCCATTGTCATGGGCTGGCAAATCGACGGACACAGGATTCGGGCCGCCTCGTGCAAAACCGGCACCGGACCCGTGAGGAGCGACATGAATCTCATACTGGTTGCTCAGTGAATACCGTGACCGCGCACAGATATCGGCAATGCGATCCAGGTCGGCACCAATGTCTTGCTCTATCTCGGCTAGGATGCTCTTGAAGCTGAAGTCGCCCAGAGGTGGAAGTTTCGCGTCGTCGGCAGACGACGGCTTCCTGCTGACAAGCGGGCGCATCAGAGCCACGGCGAGACCTTGGCGGCGACGGCGGCGAGTACCGGTAGAGGAGGGGGCACTGGGCCGACCCTGGACACCAGAGATGGCGTCTCGACGAGACTTGGAACGGGCGCGCGCGGGTGAGGCGATGGGGCCGGAATAGGTGCGCACCAGGACAGGCTGAGAGTAGGTGCCGGTGGTGGTGGCCGTGGTGGTGGCGGCAGTGCTCGGCGGCGGACCGGGGGACTTGGTATGCGGATGGCGGGTCATGGGCTGACAACGGCTCAGTTCTCGCAAAGCGGTGGTGCGGTCAGCGGCATGGGCATCGCTCAAGGGGATAGGCCGTCCCTGGGCGGTGCTCGACACAAGAGAGACAGACGACGTATTGGGCTGAGACAGAGACGGGAGCGGGAGTCGGGAGGAGGGTGCGAACCGGGACGGCGAAAGCAGGCCGTCAGTGGGTGCGGGAGGCGAGGTCGGGACTGAAATAGAAATCAAGGTCGAGGTCGGAGCCGGGGCCGGGGTGGTGGAATGGTCAGACTGCGACGACACCATCTCGCCTAGACATTATCTATATCACTTGGGCGTTGAATTGTGAGGCTGACGACACGAAAGCCAAGGAATCGCAACGGTGTGGACCAATTCTGGCAACTTGTGTGTGCGATGTGCGAGGGCAACGAGGGTTGGCTGCGATATGGGGAACGGAGAGCGAGGAGGGGAGACGAGGCAGCAATCGTACGACCAGGCGAGGGAATGGGACCATGTGGCAATGCGCGAAGTGGGAATATGGGAGAGTAGGAGAAATGGGAAAGTTGAGTCGTCTGCAATCAATTTGGCCGTCGTCCCGTCTCCCTGCCACGTCGACGCCAAAATTCGTGGTGGTCTCCGAATGGCTAGATTGATATATAGGAGAACTCATAACTTGTTCGGACCGCCCGTTTTCGAGTTTGGCACTAACTTAGGTACCCTTGCGGCGGGGGAGGGGCTCTTCTGGAGCTTTTACCGTACCTAAGTACCTACCCGTAGTAGCTATCGTAGGTACCTGCCTTTCTTTGGATTCCCCTGGAGGTTGATAGGTAAGCTGTCTCTGACTTGGGTACTTACCTAATCTACCTATGCGGCTACCTACATGGTAGGTACCTATGTAGGCGGACCTCCACTGTAATAAATGATATTAAGCATACCAATTACCTACATCAAACGTTGATCCGTATCCCGCCAGAACGCCATGTTTCAGCCATTGCCCGGATTATGCCGCCACGGTTTGCTTTGTGGCCGTCGCCTCTGTCCCGACACCATGGCTCCGTCGCCGTCTCGCTATCCACAAACTTCTTCAGTAGTGCGCAGTGGTGGGCTGGACCACAGTGCCGTAGCCTTGGCCGCCAGACTGTAGTTCAGAAGCTGATGTCAACAATTGCCATTCAAGGTAAAAAATTGGTTGGAAGGTATCAGGAGTAGAGGGTTGCCAACTCGGCAACTTGTGCTCCCGAGACATCCCTAAAGGAGGTAACCAGAGACTTCATCGGACTGACCTGAACGCGATCGCTGTATACGCCTGGTGCTCGCCTGGCTGCGAGGCGCCCTTGTCTCGCCTGCTCGCGGCGGTCATAGTAGACGTATTCAAGATAGAAGGCGTGAATGTGACCCGGGATATACCTGTTGCGAATGGTCAGCGCTGGCCGATCCTGGTGCGGTGCTAGACATACCCGAGGATAGTGAGCAATATGTTGACGCATAGGTCGGCACCAACCCCGGCGACGATGGCGACACCCACGGGGGGAACTTGATTGCTCTGGTCAGCCTACTCCCTGTGTTTCCAAGACCAGGGGGCATACATACACAAGATGGTGATGAGAACCACGAGGACAGCTGAGACGGTGCTCATCTTGTCAGGAACAACAGCTATTCTTTTCGTTGTGCTTCTTTGAAGAGGCTGGCCTGATCGCTACCGCGAGGCAATGTACGCAAATACACAGTTGGTTGTTGGTTTGTTTAATAGACAGATTCTGGTATGAGGGGGGGCGGGGGGCATGAAACGCTGTGAAGCAGCCATGTGGGATGGGGAGATAGATTAAGCTTTATTTATACCTCTTTCACCATAATGACGAGTTCCGTCACAGGCTACACCTCCCTCCCTCTCAACTACGGGCAGATACAGCTATCTTATCCTTGTTACCCAAGCTACCTACATACATATGTAAGCAGTACACGGTCCACGGTAGGTATTACAAGTACATTACCCGAAGTACATGTTTGACGGGCATTTACTTGTTGATTGGAGGATGTTACTCCAGAGAGCAAGCAGACCATAAATCAAGGACCGGCTTGTCTCGTCGATGGTACGTACCCAGGTACCTGCCTACCTGTCTCAAGTTAGATACATGTACACATCTGAGCCACGTGTTGGCTTCCATTCTTTTTGGAGCTTCTACCGCTCTTCATTCTTCTCGACACAGATGTAAGACCCCAAATCCGCCGTCCTTGCACACAGATACCGTCCGTGGGTTCGATAGTTCGAAATTGAGTGCTTGGCACCCTCGGCACCCAATCTATTCAAACCCGAGTGCACCGGACCAGGCAATGATGCTACGCAGAACACGAGAGGAGACACTGCATGTCGAGCAGGTCAAGGGGGGAAGTTCAATGACGTAGGTAGGTAATAGGCAAATCTTGAATCTTGCCTAGGTACAGTACTTAGTGCACTGCCCTACCCATACCCATCGGCACCATTATAGCCTAATGATAAATATCTAGATGGGCTATCGCTCAAGATGGACAGATTTTGTTGAATTAGATGGCCTGTTCTTACACAAATGAACATGCTAGATACTGTACGATCTCAATTGCGGTCTCGGATGGCTTTCCTGTTAGCTACATACATAGTACTGCCTTTACTCAGTAAGCTTCATCGAATGTACCTGGGCAGGTTATTATGTGGGGTGCGTGTACATGTAGTGTTGCATTAGGTGGCATGGACATGCCCGGGGTACTTGATAATGGCAGGAGTTTCAATCTTGTCAATTGTGTAGTTTTTCTTCAATTCAATAAGCCCAGGCTAGTTAATTGCTATAGCCATGACTTTGATCTAAGCTAGGCAGCACGAAGCTCACTTTGGCGACGGGAAGCTCGTTAACCTAGCAGAAGCCAGATGAAAAGTCAACCCATAAATATCATACATAGGTATTTTATAAATACACATACAAATATATATATATATATATATCTATATGTGCTCAGACTATTAGTTCATTTTCCCTAATTGGAGTGACTTGTTTTTTTTTAACTATTGAATAATCAATTCAAGGCGCCTACATGTATGCATATATGTATGTAGATAGTTACGGTATGTAATATATAAATGTCCAATTCCATGTACTATGTACTCAGAGCACTGGCAGGTGCAGGTGGACAGAGTGTAAATAAACGGGTAAGGGTATGCGGTAAAGGGCACTCCCCCAAATGGGGTCAGGTCCACCCGCATTGGGCCAGTCAGGAGAAGGATGGCGGCCGGCTGGTGTGCAACTCGACCTGGACCAGGTCTGACCAGGTTAGCCTGCAAAAAGCAGACCACTCTCGAAAAATCCAACAAGCAAGCAAGCATCGCCTCTCCCGCAGCGCACCAGCCCGTGTCTCGACATCCGACCATTGCACCCGGGCGCTGCTCTCCCTCAACTCCAACCCGCGTCGTAGTCGTCGTCGTCCCGGCCTCTGCCTCTCGCCCTCGCCCTCCTCTACGCCGCCCGTCCACGCCCGCCTCTGACCCGAGACGACTATCGCGAACACTCCCCGTCACTGTCCAGGCCAGGGAAAGAAAGCTAGCATCAGCGCCGTGCGGATCCCAGCCCGTCCCATCTTCCGTACCCTCTCCGCCCCTGAGCCCTGAGCTCTGAGCTCCCCTACCGATTACGCCGCTCACCCGGCCTCTTTCTTCTTTCTCTCTTTTCTACACCTCTCTCTCTCCCTACTTCATTCCTGCCCTCTTGTTTTGTTTTTAAAAGCTTGTAGTTCTCTCGTTTTCCAGTTTCGAGTGCAATTTGAGGTCAGTCGCTGTTCCTTCGGAAGAGAAAGAAGAAAAAATAAAGAAAAGAGGATAAGAAAATCAACAAGAGGCGGAAGAGGAATAGGAGGCAACGGCATACAACAGCGAGCATCACAGGTACTTCGTGGATGCTCTCGCTCGTCCTGCCCGACCGAGATTCTCGTTGTCATTATATAAACTTATTGTTTTCCCTTACCGTCCTCTCGAGCTACGACGTCTGACCCTCAGCAGTTATTTTAACCTTTGGAACTGCTTGTCTCGGTGTCTGGGCAACGGAACGTCGAATCCCGTCCTTGCAGAACCGGCTTCGCTTGCATTGTTAGCCTCGAGCCCAATCCGTCTCCTCTCATATTGTTAGCAGTATCCCTGTACGGGCAGCTCCAAGCACGAATACCGCTTGCTCCGAATATGTCGAATCAACAGACGCCGCCGTCCCACGCCGAGCGGTACGTTGTCATCCATGTTGCGACGACATGCGACGAACATGGCGTCTACGTCACCAAGGACTCTGCCGAAGTCATCGAGCTCGGCTGGATCCTGCTCGATTCCAAGTCGCTCGACGAGGTATGCTGCGCCCTGGTCTCTCGTCTGGTCGCTCTCTTGGTCCGACGAATGCGTGAGGAGCTGACACGGGGTCTTCCCTTCTGCAGATACACCGCGAAAGTGTGCTCGTGAAGCCCATCAATACCCCCATTACCCCCCTGTGCAGTGAGTCCCCTTGATTCGACAGCCCATATCGGCGGTGAAGGCGCGAGTTGGCAGGCTGACCGTGGGTCAAACCCCTCCCTACAGCGAGCCTCACGACTCTGACGTGGGAGCATGTGCGAAATGCAGGCACCTTCCGAGACGCCATCAACCGCTTCGACGCCTTCGCCTCGGAGCATCTGACCTCCCAGAACCTCGACTTTGTCTTTGTCACGCTCGACGCCTGGGACCTCCGCGTCCAACTGCCTCGCGAAGCTCGTGACAAGGCAGTTGTCCTTCCCCCTTACCTACAGCACTCGCGTACCTTCGATCTACGAACCGAGTACCAACGCTGGCAGTCGCACCACCCCGAGTCTCTTCCTTTCGGCCCATCGATGCTATCTAACATATGCGCTGCCCTTGAGGTTGAGCCTGTACAGTCGAGTGCTCCGATCAAGCACAATCTGCCCTTCCATCTGCAGGCCCTGGCCCCTGCCTCCCCACGACGTGCCATGGAAGAGGCCGTCACGCTCGCCCGGGTTCTTCGTGGCCTGATCCGAAAGTCTCAACCACTCCAGGACCACCCAGATGTCCTAAGCCGTCCCATGGATGCTCGTGCTGATGTACGCGCCTTTTTGTCCGAGAGGAGCAAGGTCCTGCACATGTCTGGCTTGCCCCACGACACCACTCAATCGGAGCTGGAGAGCTGGTTTACCCAGTTTGGCGGTCGCCCTATTGCTTTCTGGACCCTGCGCACCCCTGAACAGCACAAGCCCACAGGTACCGGCTTTGCTGTCTTTTCATCACATGAAGAGGTCAGTTCTGAGAAGCGATCTGCTGCGCGGATGGCTTGTTCCCCAAAACCACCCCTTTTCGAATTACGGACCCCCCTATATTTTTATTCCTCTCTAAGCGATATGACGAAATATGCTCCGTTACTGATTATGTTAATTCACAGGCGGCCGAGAGTCTGTGTATGAATGGGCGTGCGCTCAATGAGAAAGCTATCGAAGTGTCTCCCTCTTCGAGCCGCGTGTTAGACCGTGCTGCCGAAGTCCTGACACCGTTCCCTCCCAGCAAGAACCGACCTCGTCCCGGCGATTGGACCTGTCCCTCTTGCGGTTTCTCTAACTTTCAGCGACGAACAGCCTGCTTCCGATGTTCGTACCCCGCAATGAACGCTGGCCCCCAGGGCGACATGAACTATGGCTATGGCTATGGGCCACCGGCCATGATGGCGCCCCCTCACCATGGCGGTCACCACGGAAACATGGGTCATGGCGGTGGTCGCATGGGAGGTAGTGGTCCTGTTCCTTTCCGGGCTGGAGATTGGAAATGCGGCAATGAAGTCTGTGGCTATCATAACTTCGCCAAGAATGTCTGTTGCCTTCGATGTGGTTCGAGCCGTGCTGGTGCTGCCATGGTGGCTGATTCGGGCTACCCGTCGCCTATGGATGGTGGTTCTAACTATGGGATGGGATCAGGCTCTATGGCTGGAACACCCGGTCCTGGACCTTTCGCCTCGGGTGGAGCCCCCTTTGGCGCTTCTGGTGGCTATGGTCAGCACTTTGGAGGGCCACCCAGCACATACGCTCTGCCGTCTGGCATTGGCGGAGGTGCTGCTCCCTACCCGTCACTCAATACACATTTCGGCCCAGCCCCAGGGGCTCACGCAGCTGCCCCTTTCGATAGTCGTGCCGCCGAGGCCGCCTTTCAAGCCGCTGGTAACGGCCCTGCCTCTGCAGGCCCATCGAACAACAGCAACAACAGCAACTTTTATGCGGGACAATCGGAGAATGACCCCTTCGCGTTTCTGTCCTCTGGCATGGGTGGCCTCTCCGTAAGCGGTGGAGATGCTCGTCAGAATGGTGCTGGAGCCCCTCCAAGCAAATCACCCGCTTAAGCAACCAGCTGGGTATATTGTTGAGTGACTCCTCTTTACTGTCATAATAAAAGTGTTCGAACGGTGGGGGCCTTGTAACCACACTAATAATAGATGGCTTGTTTCGCAAGGGCGTTCTCGCAGACCGCCTTATGAAACAAACTCAAAGAGAAGGATGTGGTTCCCTTTGGCACACTCCCATGCGCACGGGGTTGGACACTTGGGACGTGCAGCATCAACAAAAAGATGTACAAGTCTCAAACTGAATTTCAATGAGATGTTTTAGTGGGAGTTGGAAAGAGGAAAAACAAAAATGGCAGTGGCCTCCTCCGGCATGGACACACGGTAAGGGGGTAAAAGGCGGTTTGATGGCATCGCGGGCCTTTATGTGCATCTTTCACACCAAGCACCTGGCATACACTTTAGCACTTCGACCTAGACGGACGGACATACTTGTACATGACTGGAAATTTGTAGCAGGACTGGGCTTGAACGGCGGCATAGCGCAGGGAGTGAAAGGGATGTGTTTGGGTTGTGTTCCTGATCTTCCCCCAAAGTTTGACGTCTCGAGTTCTCATATCTCGTTTTTCTGACATGGCACTATTTTTTTTATTACTTGTTTTCTTCTCGCATTTGCTTTCCTATCACCTTTATCCTCTCATCTCCTCTTCCGTATTTTCTACACCCCTTCTCTATTCATGTGTTTGTATCTTCTTAAGCTCCGATATTGTTATCCCCTGTGCAAAAAAAATCGTCATCACATCAACACCCACTCATCCCCGTTTCGTTACCCTTTAAAGATAGTCACACGGGTGGCAGGCTAAAATGGCCCAGGTGGATGATTTGAGGAGTCAGGGCGGGTTGGTTGGCTGGCTTGGCTGTCTGGCTCCGGTTTTCGAGGGATGGCGGTGCGTTAACGGCTTTGTTTGGCTCCCTAGGACAGCTTTATTCCTTTCTCTTTGGATTCAAATCGCACATCAGAGTGTAGGGCACTTCGTCACTTCGCTCCTTACCGCTACGTACTCGGCGATGTCGGGGGCACGAGGACTGTTGCAGCACATCAGAAAAAGGGGGGGGGGGGGGGGGGGGGCCGGGGCCGGGGCGGGGGGGGGAAAGGGAGGGGGGGGTTTGATTACCCACTGAAGAAGAAACGTTAAAACGTTTAAAAAAAATGCCAAGGCAAAAC